>CM062811.1:454702831-455207283 GCA_031772625.1 Pinus tabuliformis
CAACCATCAGTACACTGCTGAGGTTAGGCATAGACCTGTCATTCCTGACAACTTAAAAAACTGGCAAGTATTTGAGAATGATCAACAAATTAACAATTTTTTGACTATAGAGGAGGAATTTGTAAATAGCAACATAGACATAAACATAGCATTAGATTTTGATTACACTGATGAAGTAGAAATTAACAAAGTAGAAGATGATCACATAGATAGATTTCATCCCACAAAGTTTACAAAATCAAATATCCGAAACCTAAAGCAATTGGAAATTGATGAAGAATGTGATGTCATCAATCTGAAAGATAATTTTTTACCCAAAGGATTAACTCCTTTGGAGGACTTATTCGATTCAAACGATCTTCCTAAAAAGCCAAAAATGGAACCCTTGAAATCAGACATTGAGGAATGTAATATTAGCTCTAAATAAAATCCCAAAATGATTAAACTTTCAAAAACATTACCTCCCAATGAAAAAGTGAAATATATGGAACTGCTAAAGGAATTCCAAGATGTTTTTTCCTGGAATTGTGAGGACCTTAAGTCCTATGATACCAGCATAATACAACACACCATCCCATTAAAAGAAAATCAAAATCCTTTTAGACAGAAGCTTAGAAGGATTAACCTCATTCTATTGCATTTCATTGAAAAAGAGATCAAAAGAATGTAAGAAGCTAAGATTATTGCACCAATTAGATTCTCATATTGGGTTTCTAATTTGGTACCTACAAGACAGAAAAATGGAAAAATTAGTTTGTGTGTTGACCTTAGGAATTTAAATAAAGTTTCACTTAAGGATAACTATCCTCTTCCTAAAATGTATCACATATTACAGAGGGTAGTAGGTTTCAACAAAATCTCACTACTAGATGGGTTCTCTAGTTACAACCAGATCCTAGTCCACCCAAATGATCAGGAAAAAAATGCATTCACTACACCATGGGGCACTTTCATGTGTGTGAAAATGCCATTTGGGTTAAAAAGCGCAGGGGCCACCTTTCAAGGAGCAATGGACATAGCCTTTGCTAAGGAAATCCATGACTTCCTAGTAATATACCTAGATGATATCACAATATTCTCTAAATTAGATCAGCAACATCTGGATCATCTTAGGCAGGTCTTCATTAAGTGTAAGAAGTATGGAATTTCCCTGAATCCTAAAAAATATTTATTTGGGTTGGAAGAGGGAAAACTACTAGGCCACATAATCTCCAAAGATGGTATCCGGATTGACCCAACCAGAATTGAAGCCATTTTGTAGATACCACATCCTAGGAACATCAAAGAACTTCAAGCATTTTTAGGTAAAATAAAATTTTTGAGAAGATTTATCTCTAACTTAGCTGAACTAATTAGATTACTAAACAACATGTTAAAGAAATATTCGACTATTAAATGGAATCTAGAGGCTAAAAAGTCATTTGAAGATATAAAGTTAGCCTTAACACAAACACCAGTCCTCATCAGTCCAATGTTTGATAGGGATTTTATCATTTTTTCTTTCGCCTCAGAACATACAATTGCTACAGTCCTACTGCAGAAAAATGATCAGGGTTTTGAACAACCAATAGCCTTCTTCAGCAAAGCCCTGAGAGATGCACCTTTAAAATATAATATAATGGAAAAGCAAGCTTTTTCTCTAGTTAAAGCTATTAAAGATTTCAGAGTTTATATATTGTACTCTCATATAGTAGCTTATGTTCCCAATTCTGTAGTCAAAGACATTCTAACATAGGATGGACCAGATGGAAAAAGAGGAAAATGGATAGCTACCATATTAGAGTATGATTTAGAAATTAAACCTATAAAATTGACTAAGGGCCAAAGTTTAGCCAAGCTCATGGCTGAATCAAACTACCAGGCCCTAGACATAAAATTCATTGCAGAATTGGATAATGAAGAGGAGATGGCGACTCCACAGATCAGCCAAGCCTTTACATATTCACCATGCTATGCTGACATTATATACATTATACAAAACCTTCAAGCTCCTCCAGAGTTATCCAGGACTAAAAGTAGGTTCTTAAAAATGAAATCTTTGAAGTTTTGCATAATTGATAATGCTTTATTTTGGAAAAATCATGAAGGCATCCTCTTAAATTGTTTGTTAAAGGAAGAATCTGATAAAATATTACAAGAGTTTCATGTAGGTGACTGTGGGGGACATCTTTATTGGAAGACAATAGCTGATAAGATCTTAAGGGCTGGTTTTTACTGGCCCACTCTATTTGTTGATGTAAAGAAATTTGTAACCTCATGTCACAAATGTCATAATTTTGAAGGAAAAAGAAAATTACTAACATTACCTTTGAAACCTATTTCTACTGAAACACCATTTCAATAGTGGGGTCTTGACTTCATTGGTGAAATTCATCCCCCTTTCTATGCCCAACACAGATGGACCTTGACTGCCATAGACTATTTTACAAAGTGGATAGAAGCCATACCCTTAGGAAAAGCAACTAATACTATCATAATAGGTTTCCTTGAGGCCAAAAGTCTATCCAGATTTGGTTGGCCCGCTAAAATCATCACAAAAAATGCAGTAGCCTTTAAATCGAAGAGTATGATTGATTTCTGCTGCAAATATCACATAACCCTTGGTCACTCCACAACCAACTATCCCCAAGGAAATGGACTTGCAGTGTCTTCCAATAAAATCTTAATTAATATCATCAAAAAACTATTGGAAGATAACAAGAAAACCTAGAATAAGAAACTAGTAAATGCCTTGTGGGCAGATAGGATGACCATAAAGAAATCCATTGGTACCATTCTCTATCAGCTAGTCTATGGAATGGAGGTTGTCTTCCCATATTCTTTGGGAACACCAGTAATGAAATTACTCCAAGAAGCATAGGTTGAGCCAAATGATATTCAAAGAAGGATCAACTAGACAATTCACTTGCAGCAGACCAGGGAAGAAGTGTACATTAGGTCCCAAATTGTGCAGGAAAGAATCAAGAAAGCTTTTGACAAAAGAACCAAGGCAGAAGATTTCTATCTAGGAGATAAAGTCTTGAAATGGGACTCAAGAAGGGAAGATAAAGGGAAACATGGGAAGTTTTACTTCCTATGCAAAGGTCCTTGCATTATTTATGCTTTAAGAGGTAATAATGCTTATTTCCTCAAAGAATTGGACGGTGTAGAAGTAGAGGGAGTGTTACACTAAAATTTGTCACCATGACTATTTGCAGTCAGTATGGCTCCATCAATAACCATACTGTCCTCCTTGGCAAGTCTTATACCTCTACTCCTCATGTCAAACTCCAAAAAAGAGAGAAAACCTTTTCAAAATCAATATAACTCTAGTTCCGCACTTTCTCTTACTCTTACCTGCGTGCACACACCTCAAGTACATAATACCTGCATACTTGTACGCTCTGTCTGTAAAGGGGTGGGTGCGTACCCCTGTAAAAGTCAAAAGGCGTAAGTTTTACTTCAAAAAACTTACTTGCGGTCGATTCTAGAGCATTCTAGAAGATGGTTTGATGTGGATTGAGCACCTCCAGATGGTTCATGCATCCCAATGAAAGAGGAACTTATCCCATGAAGAGGGGAGCTATCCCTTTGAAAGAGGGGTTTATCCCATTGATGGTGGACCTGTTTAACTTCCTCCAAAGCATTATAAATACAGACATTGGGCCAGAGGCAAAGGAGGTTGAAAGCTGAACATTCCTAAGGGCAGATGCTACTGAAATTAGGACTCCCTTATAGAGCTTGAGAGGAGAGATTCCAATCCTTTCTTAGCTTCATTTGGAAGTGGGTGAGCTGATCAAAGTAAAGGAGAACTCTTGCTGGACCCTGGGAGGGACCTGCACAATACCAAGGCACTGGTTGTAAGGTTTCTTTTGTTTCCAATGAATACAATTAAGTTCATTTTTCTCAACAAGTTGTTATATATAATTTGTTTCATAAACTCCTTGGTCTTTATGATGAATATGTTTTATTATATGAGTTATTCAGGTGCTATGTAATCGTTTGCTTGTTAGTGAATGCAGGCTTCAAGGAGAAGGAGCTCATCTGGATCGGAGAAGCTTGGCTGCTACAAATAGCGTTGGACTAGAGGTAAGCCTTAAACACCTGGTTGCTTTTATTTTAAATGCATATTTAGGGAAATATAGTGCTTGATTGTTTTGTTTGTCACTAGAAAGCCTTGTTTTCTAGGGAGGTCGGTTTTGTCTGCAAAATTGACTCTTTCCGCATGACAAAATGGCGACTCCGCTGGGGATCCATGGATTTGATTGATACTTTGATTTGAGAAACGTTGATCTGTTTCTGTTTTTGACTTGATGATTGTGGGATTGGGTGAATTTAGTTAATTTTTAGTTAGTTTGTATTTTTCATAGTTTTGGGAGAGGTACGCACCCTCTGAGTTAAGCACAGTGCGTACCTGTACGCACTTTTGCTTTTTGCACAGAGCGTGGACACACCTGTGTAAACAGGTTGCCTGCATACCCTATCAAAAATTTGAAAAATTTTAAATTTTTCTCTTTTTTATCAGTTTAGAATTTGTTTATAGGTTTTAGCCACTGCCCAGACCTGCATGTGACTTCTCAAAAGCTTTCCTTGGTTAATTTCATTGGCATTCCTACTCTAAGCTTTTATCAATTGGGTGTTTTGAGTCTCTTTTTGAGAAATTCTAAATTTGATTTCCTTTGGTCATTACTTGGAGGTTTGTCTCAGTCTTTTCACAATTTTGCATCTTTTTTCTTTTGTTTTTGCAAAAAAATTTCCCCCTCATTCGCCAGGGGGGGCTAAATTGTGTATGAGTGTTAATCGCCTTTGAGTGTTTTTATTTTTTGATCTTTGGAACTCTCACCCAATTTTCTCGACTTGCACTTGATTGGTTCTTAGATTACATTAGAATCATCTTGTGTTTGAGAATTCTCTTGCATAGATCACATTTGCATAATTAGAATTCTCATTTTCAGAATATTAATGGAAAATGTGCATAGATTACATTTGCATACTTTTCAAGTGAATTGTGCATAGATTACAATTGCATAGTTTACATTTTGAAAAATCAATCGTAGATTTAGATCAGTTTTCTTTGATTTGAATATACACAAAAATAAAAATAAAAAAACTATTTTGGAATTTATTTGCATTAGTTTTTCTTGATGAAATTAGTGCATTAGAGAATTTGTTATATTTTCTCTTAGTGATCAATTTTTTGCATTGTTGGAAGTGAATGGAAACTCTCTCCTTACTTTAGTTAGGATTCATCGAATTGAAAGGATTACATTATCATATTTGATTGCATTCAGTTTTGAGTCGGGTCATAACACCATTGGTTTCGTATCCATTTACCCCTTTGAGTAATAACAGCCTAAATAACACAGCGCTTAATCAAAATTCATCTAGTAATTTTTACATTTCTAGGGCTCTGATACACCAACATAGCTTAGGATAGTGTCTTGGAGTAGGAGAGTAATTAACTCTCCAAGACATTAAAACAAACAAGTAGTTGTATCTTGTCGTAGGAAGAAATCCAATTGTTGCATTTATGCTCTGGGAAAGCTCCTCTTAAAGGAGAAGCATGAGATCGTGTCTGAACCAGTGTGGGAATCAATCCTTCCTCATTGGGAAAGACGCCAGATATTCACGTATTAAAAATGGTAAACCTCGAATTAACCATTGTCGAGGAGCCTGGGGTCACTTGTTGGTAAACCTTGGATTATGTCAAGGAGCCTTCAAGGGGATTGAGCTTGCTACTCTGCCCTTGCGTGCGTATCGGATCATAGACTGTTCCCCTAGGTATATTTGTTTCAGTTGGTAACCTTAGTGGCCATATTCTTTAGGATTCTTCCTGAGGTGACAGTGGTGGGAAGATCCCACTGTACCTGGAGCAGACATCGGCTAGACTCACTTGGATTTTCTGGGGGGTTCTCTTCACTTGAGACGGTTAAGTGGAGGAACTTGTGCCAGTCTATTCATTAAGTAGGTTGCCGGGGTAACTGTTCCAACCGCCATTTCTGTATTGAATTCTACGAGGTTGGATTTCATCACCAACTAATGTTTTCGGTATGGAAAGTTACTGTTTGTGTGTGGTTTTCTATTACCTTGGAAGGTAAAACTGTCTGTATTGATCTTATGGTAGTTCGAGGTCCCTTGGATTTCAATTTACTCCTTGGGTGAGACTATGTTTATGCAATGAAAGCTGTCGTATCGACACTCTTTTGCGTGATGTCTTTCCCTCACAATGGAAGTATTGTGACTGTAGACCAACTTTCGTTCCCTAGTCTTGTTTCAACTACCAATAATATGAAACCCCTAAATGTTCATGATTCTAAAGTGGTATCTACCCTGCCACAGGTTAATTATGTGGCAACTGGTCCAATGTTTTCAGTTACCGATGTGAGTGAGCCTCTCACTGTTTTCTCATCTTCCTTTGATTTAGATCCGGTAATTGACATGGAAAACTCTATGGGATTACTTGAACACGATGTTCTTATCCCTTTTGAGTCCCTTGACATGTGTTCCTTCCAGAGAAGTATTCTTCCTTCTGATGAAGACCTCTTGGAAGCCATGATCAAGGTGTGTCCATTGACATGTCTTTCTTCCAGTTGGAAGCCATGATCAATGTCGCGAGGATAGTTTTTTCCTATATCAACCTCGTTAAAAAATGAAATAGGATGTGGTGAGGAAAGTTCCTTTTACTGTGTCAACCTCGTTAAAAAATGAATCAGTGTGTGCCAGGATAGTTTTTTCCTGTATCAACCTCGTTAAAAAATGAAACAGGCTGCCATGAGGATAGTTCTTTTCCTGTGTCAACCTCGTTAAAAAATGAATCAAGGATAGGTTATATAGGTAGATTGTAGAGAGTAGTTATGAGCATAGTTCCTTGTCTTGTGTCAAGCTCATTAAAAAATGAATCAAGGATTTTAGAGCATAGTTCCTTGTCTTGTGTCAAGCTCGTTAAAAAATGAATCAAGGATTTTAGAGCATAGTTCCTTGTCTTGTGTCAAGCTGGTTAAAAAATGAATCAAGGTTTTTAAGAGTATAGTTCTTGTTAGGTAGATTGTAGAGAGTAGTTATGAGAATAGTTCCTTATCTTGTGTCAAGCTCGTTTAAAAAATGAAACAAGGGTTTTGAGGATAGTTCTTTTCTTGTGTCAACCTCACTAAAAAATGAAACAACTCCCACAAAGTCTTTCCAAGATTTCGAAAGTAAACCTTCATTTCATCCACCTGGTTGAATGAAATGAAGCTTGGGGGGCATGTACCTTGATTTGCGTCATTATGCTGGGGGCATGCGAACTTATAACAAGCATAGTTTTTCGTTTCAAGCTTGCATAAACATGAAACTGAATCCGAGCATAGTTCTTTTCCTGTGTCAAGCTCGTTAAAAAATGAAACAAATCCTCCTCTACTTGAGTCGAGAGTTTGACTAGATCTCATAAATGTTAAGTTGTATATTTAGGTTAGTTATTTCAGTGTTTTGCATAATTTTCTTACAGTTTTAGGTCGAGTCTTTTAAATGATCTCGTACATGAACCTTCATTCCATCCAGATTGTAATTAGTTGAATGAAATGAAGCTAGGGGGCATGCGCTCTAGCAGTTATGCTTAGGGGGCATCAAGCACAGTTTTTTCTCTGTTTAAAGCTTGTGTAAAAATGAAACTACGTTGAAGCATAGTTTTTCTCTATTTCAAGCTTTTGTAAAAATGAAACCTATCTCGAGTCAATTACAGTTATTTTCAAGACTCGTTAAACTCATGAAAATCCTGAGATTATTTTGCTATCTTTCATTCTCGTAAAACAAACGAAAATGTCGAGTTCTTTCCGTCTTTTCCTGCTCGTAAATTAAATTGAAAGTCGGCCATATGAGTACATTGTTATCATTTTTTCGAACTCATTAAAACTTACGAAAAAGTGAAAACCATGAGTACATTTTTATCATTTTTTCAAACTTGTTAAAACTTACGAAAAAGTGAAAGCTTGGAGTTCTCTTTTAAGCCCTTTTTAGACTCCTAAAACATGAAAATATTGCCGAGTTTTTCTTTTTAAACTCGTTAAAACGGAACTAAAAAGACGGTCCTCTTACAACCCTTTTCTGACCGTAAAAACATGAAAAGATTGCCAGATTTTTGTCGTTTCAAATTCGATATTGGAAATAAAATGATGTGTCCTTGATAGCTTTTTACTTTCCAGATCGGAGACACTAATCATGAAAGTACTCCTTGGTCGTAAAGATCAATCGGTTCTCTCAAGTATTATTTTATACTTTTTCGGGCTTGGGAGACACAAATTTACGAAAAAGGTCAACCCTGGAGTCTTCTTAAATTTTTCAGACTCTCTAAAATTGAAAAATGCCGAGTTTCTCCTATACTGGACTCGTTAAAATTTCACAGTAAAGGACCTGTTCGATTACAAATAGGAACAGACCACTCCTTCTTAGGGTTCGAATCTAAAATAAGTTGGACTCATCCGAAGGATGAGCTTATAACCAAGAAAATGTTATCTTCCTCAAGCTTGTAAAAAATAAAGAGGTACTTTCCATAAATGGTGGGGGAAAAGAGAGGAAAATGAGCCTAATTGTTATCCTTTGTCTCGGAAAAACCTTATCACCACTCTTGAACACGACACTTTTCATTCACCTGGGTTGGGAAATCCTTTGCCTAATAGTTGATCAAACCACATTGAAAGTCTTCAGCCGGTTTCTGGGTATTAACTTTGGGACAATTGTCACCAAACCATCTGTAGTGTCGTTATGTGTTCAAGAGGAGTCTTGCAAATAAACCATTCATATGCAAAATATCTGTCATCCATCTTGACCATCCCTGAGTCAGTCCTTACAGCTACATTTCTTCAACTTGAACTATGATTTCGTGTTGTGGGCTTGCCTGCAACAGATCGCTTTCTATCGACTTCAGTTCATTATTTAGAAAGATGATCTAGAAATCATCAGTACCTTGGGATCTACATGCCTCAATGGCAGGTTTCTCGCCTTTGACAACAGGTTACATCAATGACCCTCGATCAAGGGATTCTGTGACATGTTCGACATCAACACATTCATTCACATCTCATGGATTGTACTGGGTACTTTAAGAGCCACTGACATCACTGGTGGTCTCTCTCACACTTGTTAACAGTTTACATCATTGACTGGTAATCAAGTGGTTTCTACCATGTTCGACATCAACTCATTTATTCGCATGGATAGAATCGTACTATTTCGGGAAGTAGAAATGAAGACCCTGGATCTAGTTTCCGCCATCCAGGCTGCAAGGAGTTTTGTATTCATTATACAGTAGACTAATTATAAACAGATGGCTACGTCCATACTGTGTCTACATGTGTCTATTATTATGATGTATTGCGAAATCATTCCTATATCAGAGCAGTAGTTAGTTTGTTAGTTAAGTTTTTGATCTGAGTATGAAATGCCTACCTCAGCGATGATATGATCTCATATATGTATTTTGTGTTGAATATTTGCAGGTTCCGACTGGGCTCTCCACAAGATAATCCTCAAAATGATAAAGTGCTTCACCCTTCCTAGATGATATAAAACCCTGATCTACTACAGACCTCGCACTTTAGGGGGCAATCTGTTACACTAAAATTTGTCACCATGACTATTTGCAGTCAGTATGGTTCCATCAATAACCATACTGTCCTCCTTGGCAAGTCTTATACCTCTGCTCCTCATGTCAAACTCCAAAAAAGAGAGAAAGCCTTTTAAAAATCAATATAACTCTTGTTCCGCACTTTCTCTTACTCTTACCTGCGTGCACGCACCTCAAGTACATAATACCTGCGTACTTGTACGCTCTGTCTGTAAAGGGGTGGGTGCGTACCCCTGTAAAAGTCAAAAGGCGCAAGTTTTACTTCAAAAAACTTACTTGCGGTCGATTCTAGAGCATTCTAGAAGATGGTTTGACGTGGATTGAGCGCCTCCAGATGGTTCATGCATCCCAATGAAAGAGGAACTTATCCCATGAAGAGTGGATCTATCCCTTTGAAAGAGGGGCTTATCCCATTGATGGTGGACCTGTTTAACTTCCTCCAAAGCATTATAAATACAGGCATTGGGCCAGAGGCAAAGGAGGTTGAAAGCTGAACATTCCTAAGGGTAGATGCTGTTGAAATTAGGACTCCCTTATGGAGCTTTAGAGGAGAGATTCCAATCCTTTCTTAGCTTCATTTGGAAGTGGGTGAGCTGATCAAAGTAAAGGAGAACTCTTGCTGGACCCTAGGAGGGACCTGCACAACACCAAGGCACTGGTTGTAAGGTTTCTTTTGTTTCCAATTAATACAATTAAGTTCATTTTTCTCAACAAGTTGTTATATATAATTTTTTTCATAAACTCCTTGGTCTTTATGATGAATATGTTTTATTATATGAGTTATTCAGATGTTATGTAATCGTTTGCTTGTTAGTGAATGTAGGCTTCAAGGAGAAGGAGCTCATCTGGATCGGAGAAGCTTGGCTACTACAAATAGTGTTGGACTAGAGGTAAGCCTTAAACACCTGGTTGCTTTTATTTTAAATGCATATTTAGGGAAAGATAGTGCTTGATTGTTTTGTTTGTCACTAGAAAGCCTTGTTTTCTAGGGAGGTCGGTTTTTTCCGCAAAATTGACTCTTTCCGCATGACAGGGAGGACCATTCAATGGTCGAATGCTTAAGCACTATATAGATCCTAGTCACTGATTTCACTAATCGCATGTATATAATATATCCTTCACAAAGTTTAGTGTGGATTGGATGGTAAATTTTGGAGTTGAAGCCCGAAGAGAAGGCCCTAAGCTTCAAAAGTTTCACTATCAATAAATATCAATAAAGCAGCAAAGTAAAAGGGAAAGTTGCAGAGTAAAACCACAGTAATTCAGAAGGCCATTGATCTACTAGTTCTTGACATTTCACCAGGAAATGCCATCCCCAAGTGGAGCCATTGTTATGTTCCTATACCAATAGGTGTCATAATTTTTGAATATCTGAGGTTAAATCTATAATATGTACATACCTTTGCTTTTTGCAAATGTTTTCCATATTCAAAAAATAAAATAAAAAAATATAAAGAGCGTATTTCCTAAAAGAAAAATCAAAGGAAAAAAAGAGTAAAAGGTAAAAAAAGATGAAACATGAACCTGAAGAAAAAACAAAAAGACCATGAAAGTGTGCAAGTCCAAATGCCACTGCTATTTTACTTTTTTTCACAATAATGATTGTGTGCAACTTGTTATTTATGCCACAATCCATGGGAACCAAACAAGTTTAATCTTGGTTATTCCATGTTTTGAATTTCATGCTTAGAGATAGAGAATAAAATCTGACCAAACTATTTAATCTTCGTAGATAAGTAGATAGGTAGAGGAAATAAAAGGAGCTCAACAATTTAATCTAAGCCCTTGTATGTAATAAGGATAGACTTAGATAGTTTCTTATTGTAAAAGAAAAGAAAAATGTTTTGATAAAGGTTTGCCATCTTAAGCTCACCCTAATAAAGAGTAGAAAAAATGGTAGGATGAGTAGATGGGTAAGTGTTGCATGGTTGCATAATTCTGATGAATGAATAGCTAAGATCATATCTTTTACTCTCATCATCAAGTTTCTAAAGTATGGATGGTAATTGACCAGTTACCTAAAGTCAAGTGATTAATTTCCCCATTCATTTTACCCTTAAGTTTACTAATTTCCCATAAGTAAGGACCAAAGTACTTAAAACCTTCAGTTAATGGGGCTCAGAGAATTTCTCTGACTTCTGGAGGGACTAGACCCTCAGCCCAATAACTTATAAGATCAAAGTACTAAAACCCCCTTAGCAACATTCACCCCCTCCATAATTCATTCAATTCATCTAAAAAATTCCTTTTCCTAGGGCAAAATCACCATGTGCCTAGGGAAAGTAATCCCCCCCAAGAAAAACCATTTTTTCACAAAAGCCCACAAATATGCATTTAGCCTAACTTAAAATGTTTAAATGCGAAAATGTAAATAAATTTCAAACACTTTATACTTAACACAAAAACCATTTTTCCACTTTCATTTCATATTAACTTCTAATTTTAATTATATTTATTAACTCCCAAAGATAAACCCTTTCCTGTATATTTTATTAAAACCCATATGTTAATATCCTGCCCCCAAGGTTTGAAACATAAGCCTTATTAATAAACTAATTAAAGGGATTAATTAAGTCAATCAGCGAATAATTAATAACCTTGACCCCCTGCCGAGTTAAAGAGATTAATTAATCAATCAGTGATTAATCAAATCACCTCCAATGTCATTAAGCCTCCCTAAACCACAGTTAACTAATCCTTCTGCTCATTAAAACCCCATCGGGCCCCTCCATTAAATCTCTGATCAAATCATTGCCCCAATCACCATGCAATCTGACCCCTTCAGATCCAACGGTCGACACTCATATCGAGCGGCCTCCTAAGGCTAGCCTTTACCCGCCTGATGTAAGTGGTTTCACTGTTCACCCCGTTGGTACATGGTGCTCGACGAATGGCATTGGGAGGCCTCTCCCCAAAACCACTTTATCCCAAAAGCGGTGTGGTGGATTCCACTTACCACTGCTGCTACACGCCAAAACGTCACATCCCCCATTGGCACCAACTGTCCTTTTCCTAATGTACCCGCCAAAGTCATTGACTTTATGAATAAAACCAAAAAACTTATAGTTTTTTCATTTTATCGAGAAAAAAAAGCATTCTGACCTCCATGCAAGCACAGAAGTACGTGCAACCATCAACCTACTACCAACTGTCAACTTATTGAACCTACTAAAATTCTTGACCACCTTTCAACTGCGTGCGCTTCCTGCAAACATGGCACGCTCGCCATCACTCCAGTCAAAAGCCGAAACTAGGTATTTACCCCAATTTCACTAAGAAATCCTGTTTTCTTGCCAAACTTGAACTAAATTTCTTCAAATACTAAGTAATTTAGTAAGATAAGTTTCCCGGTGACTCTAAAATACTCTGAAACAGACCAGGTTTTCCCAATTTCACTTAAACCCTTTGCCCCCGTCCTTGAATCCATAAGAACCAAGGATGGATGCCCCAATTGCATTGAATGTCATGCCCATTACGACTCCTCACAGGGATTTAGACCAACTCCCACTTGCAGACAAAGATTTCCAGATTAAAGATACTTTCGTCCAAAATTCCCCTTTGAAACTATTATGCAAGTATAGAGACCAGTACCTAAACCATGCAGACTATATTGGACTTTGGGAATCAGGTTTACCCAAATACTAGTTTCACGGAGTTCATATCTTCCTAGAGATTGTACATTATTGCCACACTAACTATGATCCCATCCAAATGGTAGTGAGAACCCCTGACCAATCTGTTCTATTTACCATCACTGTTGAATCCATTAACAAAATGCTACAATTACAACCAAGCCAAATCCTGACTCCTCTTTCCATTGGAGATATGCTGAACAAATACCCTACACTCACCTCAATCAGACTTGCTCAGTTATACCATACCTTCATCAGAGAAGAACAATACACCCCAAAGGACTCTCCTCCTTACCTGTGGACTATATTCTCCAACCTTGGCCGAGACATCATAGACATGATATCTAGTGTGCTAGGCTATACTACAAGTGAATTTGTTGATGAAATCATAATATCCTTTATGTCCATCTACTCTCCTGGGCAACCACCAGCCATCATGTTTGACTATGCTAAGTTCATTGCTGATAAAATGCATGATCAATTCATGAGATTGGAAAATGAAAGAGTGTTTAAATACTCCTTAGTTCTATATCATTTATTCTTGTATTATCAAGCTAATAGATTTCCAATCACCCTCCAAAAGCTTGATACCAGAGGTAACCCCAGATCAGTGATCTTCTGGACTTCATTAATCCATCAATTTGACTCTCAATATTCTTATACCGATTTCATAGATCTCTTTGTGTACCTTGTGACAACTATGCTACTAGGAAGCCTCCCCCCAAAATCAGTGCAAACATCAGGAGGGTCCTACAGTTGTCCAAGCAATATAAAGTGGGGGACTGGTACTTGTACCAAAACCACACTGAAATCAGAATCTATGGATGTGAGTTGGCTCCCTACAAACTCCCTAGATACCTCCCTATGAGATTGTTTTCCCTAGAGTACTATAGACAAATGATCAATTTAGATGAGGTGCATTTTGTGAAAGCCAAGAAAAAGGCTCAGCTTAGGATCAAAGATGAGCTTGGCCCTTTCATATGTAATAGTAGGGAAGTAGGGAAAGAAGTAGAGGAAATCCTCCAAAGGTTTATACTGAAACAAAATTTTATTTGGAATTACGACCCCTTAGAGTTCATTTGCAATAGGAGATAGAAGAATAAATTATCTCCTTACATCCACCATAGAATCCTTGAAATTGAATAGTATGCTAATCAATTTGAATGGGTGGAAAACACTTTGATAGATCGAGATAGCATAGAGGTTGTGGTTGATAATGTATTGATAGATTTAGACAAAATATTTGATGAGGATTCATTTGTATAGGTGCCAGGAGAAACTCAATCTCAAAGGCAATCACATGGACACAGTGGGAAAATAGCAGAAGAACTGGCATCACAGCAACCAGGACCTTTAGAGCAACCAAAAGCATCAAATCACCCAGAAGCAACAGGGCAGCCAGAGGAACTTTCTCAACCAGAACAAATCATGAGCAATCCTACTATTTTTCTAACTCCTCTAAACGAGGAGAGGAACCTCAAAAGAGATAGAGAGGAGGCTACTCCTTCCAGCAGACCTGTTGCCCAAACCTATGCTAAGAGGCAAAGGTTGAATCCATTTCAGAGCAAGAATATACTGAGGAGACAACAGGAACTGTGGGAACAGAAAGCAAGCATACCACTCCTTCAGGGGGTACACAAGAACCTTTCACCTCACACACTCAAATGCTAGAAAGGCAACAGAGTGTGGAAGTATCCTCCTTCAGGGCTCCCACTAGCCAGAGCTAAGATATCAAAGAAAAATATAAAGAAATCAAGGTAAGGAATGAAAGGCTAAAGGTACAAAGTTAAGCACATTACTTGAAAATGGCTCCAACAAACCAAACAAGGCTAATGTCAGCCTTTGACATAAAAGAAGGTAAAATGCAAATGAGATTTTTGAAGCCAACCACACAGCAACCCAAATAAATGGCTGATTATCTGAATGCAGATTTTGAGGTACTGGAAAAGGATATCCATCCTATTGACCAAATTGAGTTACATAAGCAAACTGGTGAAATGGTCTACTCCACCTTGACTAGCAAAGCAATTGCAACCCACCAACTCCAAAATTCGCTGAATAATATATCAACACAATTCCAGTTGGAAAGGGCCTCTTCATAGGCCAAAGACCCCAGAATAAAGTCCTTAGAGGACTTGGTCATAGAATTGGGACATGATCCCAAGGATGTGAAAGCAGCTGAAAAGCTTATCAAAAAGAAAAACGACGATATAGCTGCAGTAAAGAAGTAGCTCAAGATTCTTCCTCTACATCATCCTCAGACAACTGAAGTGTTGGAAACACAGAAGGAGGAAGAGCTTATGGACCTAGTCCTAAAGCTTAATGAACAACTTAAAGAGACCGAGAAGGAACTATATAATTTGATATAGTCCAAACATTGTGATCTGGCCACCACTCCTCAGACTGTAATTCCTACAGTTTCCACAACAGTGCCCTCCACGTTGGCAGCTACCTTGGCATCCGCACTTCCACTAGCATCAACTTTTCCAGTAACAGGTACATCAGCAAGCATAGTTACATCAACAAGCACAGGGAAACCAACAGAAAAAACTGCTAAATTGATCAAGGCCATGGAGGAAATGAGTATCCAGGCCACTGAGCTTAAGAAACTTGGAGAACAAGTGTCAAGTTTAGAGACCAATTGTAAACTTGCACAAATACAACAGAAAGAAGAAGTTCAGAAGAACCAAAGGATGGTAGAAATAATAAAAGTCCTTGAAAAGGACTTAACATTGCAAGAGCCATTGGGAGACATGAAAGAAATTATTTGGGCCAACATCATTGATTCCATCAATGATGTTTGGTCTTCTATTCAGATTATTTTTGAATAGACTGAATTAGTCAAAGTAGACAAAGAAGAAATCTAAAAGATAATGGAGGAATTAGGAGATAAACCTGAAGAAGCTAATAAATTGATCACATTTTTTAACAGCAAAAATAGATACCAGTTGGATGAACTAGAAATTAAGGATAGAACAGCAACAATCATAGAAATCAAAAAGTTTCTCATCAAAAGGAACCTAATGCTCAACCTGGAGAAAAGATGTCAAAGCATCCAAGCAGACATTGAGAGATTTATGAAAAAGTATGGCATCTTAAGAGAAAAAGGACTCCTCAGTCCTATGGTAATACATGACAGGTTGATGACCCAAGAAGATTACATTGAAAGATTAAACAAGCTGGCCAGAAACCAAGCTATTACTTCAGGGGTGAAATCTTTGCCCACTGGAAAGGTTCTATATGATGGTCTTGAGAATCTATTTTACATAGAACATGAAGTCAAGAACTTGTTTACAAGCAAGCCAATTTTTTCTAAATATACAGAAGCTAACGAGATTTACAGGAAAATGATAAGGATGAAATTACCTGACAGTGAATGGTAGACAAAACTTACAGATTTACTATAAAGTTACTGCAGTAAATCTACATGGTAAAACATGGCTGCCAGGTAAAACAGGTAAAGAGTATCAGTAGGTAGAAGATAGAAAGTGATTCCAGCACACAATAGAAAAGCAACTGAAAGAGCTAAATCCGAATTACAATAGCCAGCATAGTCACAATAAAAGGGACAGCAAGAAGATAGTTCTCCATCTGTCTCTATCTTCGTGTTGAAGATATTTTCTATTTCCTAGAATAATTCTCATATGGTTATGAGATATTTTGTATCATTTTTTGTATAAATACTTCACAAATTGAAGTAATTAGGGTGGATTAAAATACATATATGTAGACATCTTATTTTTGAGCCAAGGAGCTATTATACTCAAAATTGGACTAGTTTTGCTAGAAATGAAATAAAGCTACGGACATTTCACTGGATTCTTGTGCACAGTTAGAAAAAATAAGTATTATCTCTCCATGTTCAAATATTTTTTTCTCTTCATGTTATAAATATTCATATGTGTCTCTTACGAAATCCTAAAAGCAAACAAGGAATGATATCATCAGAATTAGCTTAAGTGCTGTCTGTTTTAACTGTTTGCATTCTTTAATTTTTTCACTATAATGCCTTGGTCTGGGAATTCTTAATTGCTCCCTTACTTCCGTAGTTTACCCCCCCTTTGGTCCATAGTAAAGGATTCTTCATTTCCCTTTGCTACTGACCATCCTTCCTTTCTTCATCTTAACCCCGGTTAAGGATTCTTCATTGACCTTTGCCCTGGTTAAGACTATTTCATCCATTTAAACTTACAGATTTGCTTTTGTTGTGCTAGCCTGCCCTGTGGACTCTTACCTTGGTGATAGATCAGATCTAGTTAAGCCTTTCTTGATTGAATCCATAGCCCAATGGCCTGAATATTTGATCTTCCCATTTGTTTTATTAATTCCACCATCCAATCAAAACAAAACAATCCTGAACACTAATAACTAGCCTGAAATCCTATTCAAAACAAAGTTAAATTATAAAGAGAGAGCCCTCTCTAGACTTCGGTTGGCTAGAACCCGAGTCTAAAATATTATGTTTGTTTTTACCTCGGATTATTCCTTCTTTTCTAACTCATAAGGAAAAAATATGAGTGATAACAAGTTCGACCCCGGCTACACCAAATTTTTGTTGAATTGTGTTGAGACTATGAAGGCCTTTGGGAGGTGCCACGTGGCAGACTCCGAGATTTCCACATGGCATTCTTCCATTCATTAAAAAATGAACCAATAAGAACGTGCCAACACACCACCTGAAACCCAATGAAATGATGCCACTTGTCCATCCCTGATTCACCATTGACCATGCCTAGTCACTGTGACATCAGCAGTACGAACTGCTAACTGTGTAGTCACTGGGCATTTTTTTCACAAATTTTTCCTGTTTAGCAAAGCGATCAGAACACAATAACTTTCTCATACAAACTCGGTTTTCAACGAAACAAGTTGCGTTAGGATATTCTTCCTGAGACAGACGTAGTCATTCAAGTTTCAAGCCATTATGAGAACTTTGATTTTTGACCTACATACTGAGCACCTCATCACTTGATGGCATCCCCATAATGAATTCCAAGTGGGTGCAGCTGAAAAACGTGAGTTCTTTCTTTCATCATTCTTTTCACAGTAGGTTTCCCACAATAGAAGAGAAAAAATAATATTTTCTTGGCTAGAAAAATCATGAACAAAAGAATATCCTTCAAGTAGATTTAACCATTTATCTATGGAGTCTACATCTATTTTTCCCTCAAATATGGGAATGTCAAAGTTTCCTTGTACCTTAAAAGGAGTGGAAACTCGAGAATGGTTGTTGGATGTGGATGCGCCGTCGATGGGCAACCATTGAAGGATCTGAGCAAAGTTATCCATCAGCACGTTCCTTTGTTTCTCAAGGGCCTCCTCGAACAATATTTCAGTAGGATCTCCTACCCCCTCGTCTTACTTTTCTTCCCCCATGGGCGTCCATCGGGGTTTGCGAGGCTGATCTTGTAAAGGTTCAACCAGATCGATCCCTAACTCCTTATATCCCGACCTCATTGGGGACATGAAAAGAAAAAAAAGAAAGAGCAGATCGCTCTAATACCACTAATCTGGATTTAAACAAGTACAAAACAAATTAAAGATATAACCATAAATACAAATATGCAATAGAAACAACACTTCATTTCATTAATATCAAATACTGAAATATTCTTACAAATAGAATGGAAATAAGACTAGCTCGGGCGAAGGTAGCTTATCTCTGAGAAGAGATGTGGAAGCTACATGCCTATGAACTATGTTAAAATGAGTATCAAAGGCCTATTTATTATTGAGAAACAATGGAAAACCATAAACATCCAAAAACCTAACCCTAGGAGATGAAGCACCAAACTATGGGCCCCATTTAGGTAAATTGGTACATCAACTTCTCGGGGTCGTAACTTTGGCATACGATCTCCGTTTGACGCACTTAATACCTCGTTAGAAAGATATATCAGAGGAATACAACTTTTAAATGACCAATATCGATTTATGGCCCATTTTCATTCCATTTTTCCCAAAAAAGCATCGTCTATGGTCTTAAAACAGCTCTAGAAGTTCAAGACCTAAAAAACTGCCAAAAATAGTAAATTGTGCTACAAACAAGGAAACTAAAAAACTGAAAGAAACAATGGTGGGGGTTCAAGTGGAATAGGTGGGTGGACACCAATATCCACCTGGATCATTCTTCGCACCTTAGGAAGAAACGATCCCCATTGCGTTGAGTTCCTCCATGAGATGAGGAAACTTTTGTTGAACTGGGTCCCTGGTGAGCCACTTGCCCTAGTGAAGGAGTTCGCCTGCTTTGACAACTCAATATAGTTGTATCCTTTGTTGTCGTGCATTCTTAATCTATGTGTCCATGATCTGATCACTTGTGGCTTGTTCCATGCAATCTAGATTTAACTCTGTAGGTGTGAGTTGTTTAACAATGTCTGATGTGTCCATCAATGGTGGGAAGTATGGTCGAAGGCGGTCCACATTGAAGGCATGGTGCAGACCAAGAAATGTAGGAATGTTGAGCTCAAATGCATGGTCTCCCACAACCTTGGTAATGATGTAAGGACCATATCAGAGTGGTATGAGTTTTCGATAGGCTCCGATAAGGCGTTCCTTCTAAAAATGCAACCAAACTTTGTCGTCCACATGAAACTTGTGTGGCACCCAATGTTGATCATGTCACTACTTATACTTGGCATTTGATTTCTCCAGAATGTCATTGACCTACTGGCAGATATGTTGGATGTGCTCAATGAAGTTATTTGCCTTATCGGCTTCGGACTAGACATGAGCTGAATCTGCCTACGTAGATGCAAATGGCATGGTCACATTAATGGGACATAGTGGCTGGAAGCCCAAGCCCACCTGAAAAGGGTTGTAGCCAGTCGAGTTGTGGAGGACCTAGTTATAGTTGTGTTGGACATAGGGGAGGCTCTCATCCCATGTGCGTGGATGATTTGAGTTGTACATGTGCAAATGTGTATGATCATCTTGTTGATGACCTCTGTCTGGCGATCAGTTTGGGGATGGAAAGATGTGGAATTAGTGAGTTTGGTGTCCAGCATCGACCATAGGCTAGACCAAAATGTACTGAGGAACCTGTTGTCCCGATCTGAGATGATAGACTGTGGTATTCCAAAGTGTACCCACAATCGTTCAAAGAAGAGTTTAGCAGTGGCTTCTATTGTGATATTCTTCTTGTGGGCCACTATAATGGCCATATTCAAGAATCTGTTGATGACCACAAAAACACAGTCATTGCCATGCTTAGTAGAAGGAAGGCCTGACATGTAATCCATGGAGATGGATTCCCAAGGTTGACTAGGGGTAGGCAGTGGAGTATAGAGGCCTTGCTTCTTGATGGTCGGTTTGGAAATGGCACAGGAAATGTAGGATCTGATGCACTTCTCGACATCATGTCGAAGATTCGGACCATATAAATACTTTTTCAGTACTGCCACCATTTTCTCGACCCCAAAATGCCCAACGGCCCGACTATAGTGTGCTTCCCAAATCATCTTGGCACACTCGCTTGAAGGAACACAAAGGTGTCCCAGGTGGAATAACTGGGCATCCTAGAGGTGAGAATATGGAACTTGCTGACCCTCCAAGAGCGTCAAGTATGTTTGGTTGAATTATGGGTCGCTTTTATAGAGAAGTTGCCAATCAGAAGTCTCGTGCCCACAAGATTTGAGCATGGTGGTTAACACCATGATTGGTGGTCGACTGAGGTAGTTTGCAACATTATTGATGCTTCCCTTCTTATACTTGATATTCAAATGGAACTGTTGTAGGTATGTGGACAACTTCTCATGGCGATCATTCTGCAACTTCCCTTGGATATGTATGAACTACAGGGGTCAGTGGTCTCTGTGGATGACCATTTCCTTCCTCAAGATGTAATGCTTCCATTGTCAGCAGACCTACACAATGGAATACATCTCTTTGTCATAAGTGGGATACTTTTGGGCTGTGTCTGAAAGTGTCTCACTGTGATATGCCAATAGATGCCCTTGTTGAGTAAGGACTACCCTAATAGCATAGTCAGAGGCATCTGTCTCGCTCTGAAATGGTTGTTGCAAGTCTGGTAAAGTGAGCACTATTGTAGAGCAAAGGCGATGTTTCAACTCTGTGAATGCCTTATGTTGAGATTTAGACTAGAATAATTTTTCTTTCACTCCTCCATTGGTGACTTGACTCAAGGGCCAAGTGATATGAAAGAATACCAACACAAACCTGTGGTAGAAATTAGCAAGACCCATAAAGCTGCGGAGCTGTGTTAGAGTAGGTTGGGGCTGGCCAATCCCGAATGACTTGGATCTTTTCTGGATCCACATGCACCCCCCGTTCATCAATAATGTATCCTAGATACTGAACCTAGGTCATGCCAAAACTGCATTTCTCTAAATTGGCACACAATGTGTGTTGTCGTAGTGTTTGGAGAACCTATCGGATGTGGTGGAGGTAATTTTCCTAACTCTGGCTTAAGATCAGGATGTCATCCAAGTATATACCACTACAAATGAGTTGGTGAATTGTCGCAATCATCCATCAACCTCATGAACTTTTCAAGAGCATCCATTAACCTGAAAGGCATAACCAACCATTCGAAAAGTCCCTCCTTAGCTTTGAAGGTAGTGTTCCACACATCAGAGGGTTTGATTGGTACATGGTGATATCTGGACTTCAAGTCGATCTTGATGAAACATTTTGCCCCCTTGAGTTGTTCTAGAAGGTCATCAATCTGTGGGATCGGGTACCTATTCTGGAAAGTGATCTTTTTCAGCGCTTGATTGTCAATACAAAGTCTCCAGGTCCCATCATTCTTCTTTACCAATACGATCAAGCTCCTGCAGGGTGATGAACTCGACCAGATGTGACCTTTTTACAACAACTCCTAAATCTGCCTCTTGATTTTTTCATTCTCCAGAACGGAGCACCGATAGATTGGTCCATTAGGCAACGGTGCACTTGGGGTTAGATCGATGGAGTGCTTGACTTGATAGTGCAAAGGCACCCCTACGAGGGAGTTGAAGATGTCCTTGTACTCCTCCAAAACCTTCTCCATCTGTTGTTGTCGTGCAGAGGGGCCTTGTTTGGAGGACGTAGCCATCGTCTTCTTCTTTCCTTGAGGGTGTATCATCATGAAAACAAATTTCCCTGTCTTTGAAATGATTTTACTGCATTATTTTGCAGTAACCAAAGAGATGGTGATAGGTAGTGCTACCTCCGGTATCCTGTCCAACTTATTTCCCAAAGTAACAATAGTAACCCAAGGCCTTGAATCATACATAGCATGTCGCTTCCATAAGTATGGTTTGCCTAATAATACACCACAAACATCAAGGGGGGTAATGACACACAATACCTTAGCTGTGAAGGGCTTGATGCTGTATGTGAGGTGACACTAATGGCTCATGCAAAGATCCCATCCTTGGTGAAGCCATCCGATGGTGTACGGTTGTGGGTGTGCTATGGTTAGTAAGCCCAGCCGCTTCATGACCTCTGCCAAAATGAGGTTCTTTTGGCTCCCGCCATTGACAATGAACTGTACGGGGAGCCCTTTACCCACATTTGGGATTGGAATAGACGCTCCTCCTCCTCTACATCTTCAGGTTCCTCCTTCTAGACCTTCATGGTATAAACTGTGGAATTAGGCTCTGCATCGATAAAATGCTTCCCTTTTTCATTTTGCTTGTTGGGTTCTGACTCAAAATCAGAACATGCATCTAATTCCAAAGCCTTTAGCTCGGCCACCAGTGACTACTTGGCCCGACACTCACTTGTGTTGTGAGTGGGGCTCTTATGGAACTCACACCACTTTCCTGTGTCCTTCTTCGGCTTCGTGGTGTTGTTATTTGTTTGCGGCTTTGGTGGGTTATCCTGGGCTGCCCCGCCTTAGCTTTGCCCTTTGTTTTGCGGTTTGGGGAAATTTTTCCCCTTCTTTAGATTCGCAGATCCGAATTCTTTATTCTTCTGTTTAAACTTCTGCTCCATCTTGATGGCATATCAGTATGTCATGCCGAGCGAGGAGATGTCCAGGAACTCCATCTCATCCTATATGTACCTGTGTAGGCAGTCACGGTACTTGAGTACCAAATGTTTCTCAAAATCCTTGATACCCAACTTCATGCAAAGGGTACGAAAAACATTGCTGAACTCTGGCACATCTTAATCCCTTCCCTACCGCAGTGTTGTCCACTTTATTCATTTATCCTCATAACTCCCAATGGGGTAGTACTACTCCTTGATGGCATCCTGGAATGAGTTCTAAGTGGGTGCGACTGAAAAAAGTGAGGTCGTACTTTCATCCTTCTGGCCATAGTAGGTTTCCCACCAATCCTTGATGTGGGGGGCATCTTTGAGAAGAGAAAAAGTATTCTTTTTTCGACTGGAAAAATCATGAATAGAAAAATATCCTTCTAGCATATTTAACCATTTATCTATGACTTTTGCATATATTCGGCCCTCAAATATGGGAATGTCAAAGTTTACTTGTACCTTAAAAGGAGTGGAGCCTCAAAAGTGGCTACTGGATGTGGATGCACCGCCGGTGGGCAACTGTTGAGGGATCTGGGTAAAGTTATCCATCATCGCGTTCCTTTGTTTCTCAAGGGCCTCCTCGAGCAATATTTTGATAGGATCTCCTACACCCTTGTCTTTCTTTTGTTCCCCCATGGGCATCCATCAGGGTTTGCGAGGTTGATCTTGTAAAGGTTCAACCAGATCGAGCCTTAACTCCTTATATCCCGACCTCATTGGGGACATGAAAAGAAAAATAGAGAAAGAGCATATTTCTCTGATACCACTGATTCAGATTTAAACAAGAATGCAACAAATTATAGATATAACCATAAATACAAAGATGCAATAGAAACAACACTTCATTTCATTAATATCAAATACTAAAATATGCTTACAAACAGAATTGAAATAAGACTAGCTTAGGCGATGGTAGCTTATCTATGAGAAGAAATGTGGTGGCTACATGCCTCTAAATTGTGTTACAATGAGGCTCAAAGGCCTATATATTATTGATAAATAATGGAAAACCCTAAACATCCAAAAACCTAACCATAGGAGATGAAGCGCCGAACTATGGACCTCGTTTGGGTAAATTGGTACATGAACTTCTAGGGTCGTAAATTTGGTATATGATCTCTGTTTGACACACACAATATTTCGTTAGAAATATCTATTCGAGGAATACAACTTTTGAATGACCAACATCGGTCGATGACCCATGTTGGTCCCAGTTTTCCCAAAAAATTTCATTTAGGGCCTTAAAACGGCTCCGGAAGTTCAGGGCTTGAAAAAATCCCAAAATAGTAAATTTTGCTACAAATAAGGAAACTAAAAAACTGAAAGAAATGATGGTGGGGGTCTAAGTGGAACAGGCGGGTGGCCACCAATATCCACTTAGATCGAGAGGGATGAATGGTTGAAGGGAAAGACAAAGATGTGGAATGTATTTCGTGATAATATGGGTTTGGACAACAGCGTTGAGTTGGCATTCGCCAACTTGGATCTTAATGAGCTAGTGCTAGAGCCTGTCACTTTTGATGATGGTGATACTGTTGAGGGATCATCCTCCACACCAACAGATGCAGAGATGACATTGGATATAGAGAAGGATGATGCAAGAAATGAGAGCAACAATGACCATCGTGATGATAGTGATGCTTATTTTGATGATGATGATTGATGACTCATGAGTTACCTATTGCCTTAAGGCTTGTAGTTGTTTTGTATTTTCTATTTATATTTGCCATTGGCATGGTTGCTACCTATGTAAGACATTTTGATTTTGATGACTTAATGAGAAAACTATAGTTTCTTGTTTTTATCCTATTGGATCATTGATGAATATGTCACAATTATATTTGTATGCATAATGCTACTTTGTAAAACTTACAAATTTTAAATTTACAATATAGAATCTAGATCTATGTTTGGATGTGTATCATGAATGAGAATTTGTGTAAGAAATATATATAACGTGTCTTGTTCTAGGGGTCAATGTGCTCGTGTCGGAAACTCGAATCCTTGTGTCTTGCCTGTCCCACTATTATCTATGTATCATATTTAGATTTTATAATAAAATTAACATTGCAATGTGTTCCATATTAATTTGTAAACTAGCATATGCATATAAATTAAATAGATGGTAAACATCAATAGGAATCAAAACAGTTATCTCATAAGGCATCAAACATTATTAAAAAAAGAAAGACTAGATTATAACTTTGTTTTAGATAATTATTGTTAATTAGATAAAATAATATATTAACTAAATATATATACATTTAAAAAATCATGTAACAAGATTCTTAACCATGATATTCATCCCAAATTTATCATGGAGGTTATTAACGAAGTTTTGTTACAATATCATGGGCCATAGGTGTGCCTAGTATGAAATAGAGCTTCCAAAATTTTAATTTAATTACTAATAAAAGATTTTAATTTAATTACCAATAATTATTAAGTGGGTGGTAGGATTTAATCTCTACAAAATATTTCAGTATATTCTTAGTAGTATTTACAAATCAAAGACTGAGGTTTATCTCCAAAGTAGTTTAGTCCTTTTACGTTTTTAATTAAATTAGATTAATTAAAACAAAAATGTCATATAAACATGTATCATGTGAAATGAATTGTGGTTTTTTTGGCATGTGGTATTGATAAGCTATGGTATTGGCCCATGGTATTGTAACAAAGGCTATTTATAGATTAAGAGTCTCCATGGTAAAATGGGGTGAATCTTCATGGTTAATAATATTGTTACATGCTTTTTCAAATGTATATATATTTAACTTATATATTAATTCTTTGATGCTTATCATCGCGTGATGTCTATCAACTTTTACTGGCCATTTAATTCATATGGTTGTGAGTAAAAGTGAATAAGCATAAATTGATAATCAATATCAAAACACTTATTTCATGGTATATCTCACATTAATTTACTCTAAATTTATTATAAAAATTCATAATCTATATAAACATACTTTGTTACACTAATCAAATTAAAATTCTATTCAAAATAAATACACCTTTTACCCTAAAAACATTTTAATAACCATATTTATTTATTAATTATATTATAATTAATCAATTATAATTATTAAAAATTAAATTTATAACCATGATAATTCAATTAGTGTTATTATAATTCACTAGATTGTTTAAAATCATAATACATTTTCGAATAACTATATTTATTTCTTAATTATATTATAATTAACCAATTATAATTATTAAAAATTAAATTTATATTCTTGATAATTCAATTAATATTATTATAATTCACTAGATTGTTATAATCTTGATGATGAACCACAGCGAATGATTCAAAACATAAATACATAAAACAAATAAAATACAATGAATCTGAAAAAAAAAAACCACACAAATAGCAAAAAGTCTCAAATCTATTAATATATTATCAATAAAATGTTTTTCCTTATTCAAATGAAAGAACCATGATTGAAAAGACTTCTTAAAATGTGGAGAATTGTTGGATCTGAGTGGCCTCAGATTACGTCAAATGGAATGTTGCAAAGTCTCCCTTATGTACCATTTTTTCCATGGCTTTTTAAATTGTTAAGACGGCGCCGTCAGATGTAAGTGCACTACGCAAATGGGTGAATGCGAAGTCTTACCCATCACATGTATAATTTCTGCACGGAGTACTGAATTGATAAGAACACGGGGATTTGACGCACCGTCGAATATAAGTGCCCTACTTTTTGCCAACACCCTTTAGATTGATAAGAACACGGTGACCGGACGGCGCCGTCGAATTAGTGTCCCACTTCACATCCTCATCCTCGAGGAGGCAACGTTGTTATCAAGAAAAGAATGGAAAATCTCACATGATTTTAAGGAAATCTGGATTTCAGTGGCAAAGTTTTAGAATTTGGGGGGGTTTTTATTCGTTAGAAGATATGAATTGAAAAATGATATAACATATTGGGATATGTAAATGGTAATAGGTTTTTATATTGGTAAGTATTAAAATGGAAGTAAAATAAATTAAAAAATATAACTAGTGTAAAATATGTTAATGAAAAAAATAGATATCTGTAATATCTAGTGAAAGTAAGAGCTTTTTAAAGTGAGAAAATGTATAATGTGATTTTTAAATGTATTTTTTAATATGTATTCAAATTAAGGGTTTGTTTAATATGTCGCAAAGTCAGAAATTTATTGAGTAAAACCAAAAAATATTTGATAATATTAAATCCAATCTTACTTTAAAGTGAGAAAATGTATAATGTGATTTTTAAATGTATTTTCTAATATGTACTCAAATTAAGGATTTGTTTAATATGTCACAAAGTCAGAAATTCATTAAATAAAATAAATAAAAAATTGATAATATTAAATCCAATCCCACTTTAAAGTTGGAAAATGTATGATGTGATTTTTAAATGTATTTTCTAATATATACTCAAATTAAGGATTTATTTAATGTGTCACAAAGTCAAAAATTCTTTGAGTAAAACCAAAAAAAAAATTGATAATATTAAATCCAATCCCACTTCCACCGTAAAAAAAACTTGATTTAAACGCTCACTATCAACTTTCAAAAAAACTAAATTCCAATAATAAATTCACTATCAAAATTATAGCCTCTTTAAACTAACAATTTTATTATAAATATAAATTTTCTAACATCTTACCAACACTAAATATATACAAAACTAAATCAATTATTTAATTTTTTTTATAAAATTCTAAAAATATTCTAAAATCTGTCAGTAACAAATCGCCTCGGCTATGTCACGCCATCAATGACACGAACGAGCTGCATTACTTTGTGTGTGCAACGACACACTGAGCGTAAACAACACGGTGAGGTCCCCTCACTGATCGTATATGAAAAGGAAATGCAACACATTTCACAAAAGACACCCATCGTTAACGTGTTCGAGTTAATTATTTTTGAAAATATATATATATTCTCAAAAATAATTCTCTCATAAATATATATAAAGCGATATTTTTTTTTCCCGAAGGTGGTAAAACCTATCAACTCAGGTGTCAAACCAACAGTGAGGACAGCCATCTCTGGCTGCTATCCGCGAATGCTGGGTTTGACTCATCACTGTTAAATAGGAAAACCACGCCACCTGGCATAACCCTGCTGGTGGTCCGTAATCGGGAGCAGGCTCTCACTCCTGCCAGATGCGTCTGGGTCTTGGGCCGTTAACCTGTTTCCTTACGTCCGAGGAAGACGAGCTCTTAGCCAAGCAGAAGCAGTTTTACGGCATACTCCAGGCCGAATATATAAAGCGATATTGATGCATACTTAATTATTTTTGAGAATATATATATAATTATTTTTAAAATATTAATATTAATATCAAGTGATTGTGTGGTGTAAGTTAATTATTTTTGTATATATAATATATATATATAAAGTGATTGTGTGATGTACTTGGATTATTTTTGAGAATATATATGGAAGGTGGGAATAGTTGGTTGTCCTTTACAAAATAGTGTGTTATCTTGATCTCTACTCCATTCAAATTTCATGTCTGTCTCGCTAGCTTAAGTCCTCAAAATAACAAATAAATATTGTATGTGAACACAACTAATACCAATACATTTTTGGATCCATAATATATACACAATTCAAATATCTTTTCGTGATAGCTTCTCGTTAGTGGAGATTACTGTTCAAAGCACTTTGAAGTGGATTGGATTATACTCCAAATTTTAATACACAAGAGTGAGTGAGTCAATTACTGTCCATTAATCTTTTTGAATATATGCTATTGAAATAAGGATTAGTATTGTTCAAAGCATGGCGACTACTTATACATGTTTTAAGATTCGAATCTTAACGGATTGTAATGATTGATTAAATTTGATTGTGGATTAGTGCTTATATTTGACTAATCATCAAATTGAAATAACTTCATCAGTACACTTTAATATTTGAGATATTGCTGATTCCAAATCAAACAACTAGCAAATATTTTAGGGATTTGTTAGTCAAGATTCCAAGGAAAGATAGAGTTTTTATAATGTTTGTAATTTTAAGATCAGAGTTTGAGATAAGCCTAGACTGAGTGAATAAAACTGATATTTTGAGATAAATATAGATTACACTCAATGTGAGTATTTTTTAAACTGGTTGCAAAAACGTGTTTCAGTCTTTACTCATATGGGGATCTTGCATATTGAAACCTAAATCCTTGCAATGTGAAGCTTCAAATTCACTCGGCAAACCTTACCTATGGGTCATGATATCTTACCTAAAGCATTAACCTAACCTATGTGAAATCATAATCAGATTGAAGTGTTTTTAAGTTATTTACTAGAAATAATAGGAATGGAGCTATCCATCCTTTGAAGTGTTTTTTTAAGTTATTCACTAGAAATAATAGAAATGGAGATACCAACTTATTGAAGTTTCTTTTTATGTTATTTATTAGAAATAATAGAAATGGAGTTATCCATTAGAAATAATAGATTTGTTTTTTCCTCTTGTTTAAGTGAAATAGCATTTTTTTCAGTGATTTTGAGAATTTTTATGTAGTTTCTTAAATGCTTGTGATGGATCTCAATTTTTATAAAATAAATCTATTTCAGAATTAGATATGGAAATATCAAATGTTTTGGTAATTCACACTTAAATCTCAACTAGATTATGTTTTGGTCTTTCACAGGAGGGTGGGAGAGCTCTCCATCCTTCTTACTTGTGGAAAAATAATGAATCTATTGAAAATGCATGCCCCATATATTATTATTGTGTCTCTTCCTATTTGAAAGTAAATTCAAATTTATTTTATTATTTATAAAGTTCTCTTTCAATCTAATTTATCACTTTGAAAGTTAAATAAATTATTCATCTTCAAAATATATTTTTGAACAATATACTTAACAAACTTTCTAAAAATAAAGTTTTGAATTTACATAAACTGCACCATTTGTTAGTTTGGAGGTAGAATTGTATATGTCTCCACTTTTACTTAGTTTAACTATATATTAAGTCGATTAAACTCAGATAAAATAAAAAAATGTTTATGTACACAATAAAATAACAAATATAAATCAAATACTTAATATTTAAAAAATAAATATAAATAAATATTAAATATCATGTTAAATATAACTTAAAAAAAAATATCAAATTTCCTAAATTAAAGAAGTAAAGAAATATTTATATCTGAATAAAATTAAATAGCAAACACAAATAAATTACTTAAAGTCTAATATACATAAATAAATATTAAATATCATGATAAACACAACTATAAAATTAATATAAATTTATTCTAAATCTAGATTTATATATAAAAAAACAAATTTCTTAAATAATAAATTATTTTATTATATAAATTTATTTTTAAATATATTATCATATATAATTATTCATCTTTCTAATTCTCAATTGAAATAAATATCATTAAAAATAAATAAAAATTCTATGTAAACCATGTTTATGAAGTCTATTTTGTATTTTGTAGTAAATAAATTTGGATATAACCACACTTTCTGTGTAAGAATTTGAATTCATTTACATCATAACTATTCAAATGGCAACATGAACCTACCTCACTAACAATCCTCTTGCGGTGGTCAATCTAATTGATGCCCAACCACACCACTGTTATAACACCTTCCGTAATGGGACCCTAATGGAACGGTTAGTTTATACATACCAGAGAATGAAACCGATTTTGAAGCCGAGATAACTTCAAATACTAATAAAAGCGAGTGTAGACTTGAAATACTACTTCCTGACTTTAGTATCTGGGTGGTCGTCGAACATGCCCTTTATGATATCTAACTTAATTAATATTAATATTAACATTTTAATTAATATTAACATAATTCATATTATAATATTTAACTTAATTAGTGGATGAGTATGTATATATGAATTTCAGATGGAAAGAGGTTTGGTGAATTTTTTAATTGAAGGTTTATATTGATTTTCAAGGGGAAAAGTTGTATTGTTTTTTAATAAATTAAAAAAATTAAATTTATGTTATATGGCTCTCCACTCACCAATTTCGTAGTCTAGTTTAGAGTTAATTTTTAATCCATTCTTATATATATATATATATATATATATATATATATTCAATTATATCACATATTGTCTATTATTATACCTATGGCATGCATGGTATTATTTAGTTTTTCTTTGACTTGCAAACTAGTTTGTCTTTGACCAAAATTTATGCTGCTTATCCATAGTTTAATATTATGAATTCAATATTTGTTATTTTTTTATTATTATTTAACTTTATTTATTTGTAAAGTGATTGGTTGAGGTCTTATTAAGGATTCTTTAGTAACTTTCATTTCGGTTACTTACTAATTTTTAGTTTTTAGATTTATTTCATTTTTATTTAACTTTTTGATTTTGGTTTTTTTGATTTTTTATTATTTTCATTTTCATGAATTATAATTTTTTCTCCATATTTTCAATTTAAAATCTCTTATTATTATATTACACACACACACACATTAAAGTGTATATATGTTAATATAAACAATATTAGTTAATCATTTTTCTTAATTTTAGGTGATGACATTCAACAATACAACATGTTATTACTTGTTATATATATATATATAAAAACAATATTAGTTAATCATGTTTCTTAATTTTAAATGATGACATTCAACAATATAACATTTTATTAGTTGTTATATATATATATATATATATATATATATATATATATATATATATATGAAAGTGTATATATGTTAATATAAACAATATTAGTTAATCATATTTCTTAATTTTAAGTGATGACATTCAATAATACAACATTTTATTAGTTGTTTCATTTTTGTGATGAATTTTTTGTTTTCTTATTTTTTTTAGTTCAATTAAACTATATTTGAGCTAAGCACCGGGTACTAGCTACTATGTAACTCTTGTTTATTCCTAATTTAGTCAAAATGAAAAATAATATTAATATTTAATTTGTTTGGCTTAAACTAAAATTTTAAATTATCTATTAGTTCCTTTCCTCTTTTTTGACCATGTCAAAACTTGTCGTTTCCATAGAGCAGTTTTTTAAAGCCGTTGGAATGACTGACCGGTCTACCTATTTAACCCACTACCTCATTTTTCATCTTACTCTGACGATGAACCACACTAGTTAGTTCGAAACAAATATTCTTGATGCGATTGATTCCGAAAATAAAATAAAATAAAAATTATAATCTAGATATGGATCTCCTAAAATGGATCATTATTCCAATTCTTATAAGTTCCTCCATGTTGAGATTATTCCAATTCTAATAAGTTCCTCATTATTATTTATAACATTCATTAATATATAAACAAATATATAACAAGGTATTTTCCTATGTCTTCACTATGGTGCAAATAAATTCCATCCATTATGGCGTTAAGATGTCCCTTAATGTGTTCGAAGATCATATTGTCTACTCAAATCTTCTGCTGACGCTAGAAGAATGTGGGCTACAAGTTGTGAATGCTACATCTTCTTCGATTAATAACAAAGTTTTCCATGCCATATACAACAAGCTGTTTTCCTATAATCATTGCAACAACTTACTTCTGTGTATGCTTTACTAGTATCTGAACATACAAATATTTGTACAATGCCACTTGTGGTTGATAGTGGAAATTTTAACATGGACAACCTTTATGATAAGTTTGGGCATTTGATATCGGATCACGTGGACGACTTACAGGACCTTGAATCTCGATAGGAATATGTGTCACTGCACAAATGATAAGTACAAGGTTTGACGAGCTTATGCCATGAATCTTCACGAGATCAATTATGTGTCTGTAATAAATTTAGTAACTGAGTGTGGTTTAGATGTTTATGATTTGAAGGAGTGTTCTATGGAAGATTGCTTTACTTTTCAAATACAAATGTATAAAAGTAGCTCAACTATGAATTTGGTTTGTCCTAGTTTTTCAATGTAGGATTAATGTAGAATTAGGTAAAGTAGCATGAATGAATTTGTGCTCGAAAATTAATTAGAATTGATCCAATAACATATTTTCAAATTGCAAGCTGATCTTATTAGTTATTTCTTTAAAGATGAATATTGATGTATTTTAATCACAAATCAAAGAAGTGTTTATAAAATGGAAAATTTGAAAAAAAATAATTGCATCTCAAAGGAAAAATTGACAAAAAAATATAGCCCAAATATAAAATAATAACATTACTTGAAATACTTAAAAATGTTTTAACTATTAAAATTTATTTCTTTTTATTGTACATATTAGTTGACATTGAAATATTTTACTTAATATGGCATTGAAAGATTTTACTTATGAAGTACATTGTTTATATTAATAAGTTCTATGATAAGTTCCTCCATAATTAATAAATTATGAAATTTAGAAATTATGGTTGATGTTTTGAAGTGTATTTTTACTTTTAAAATTTGAAATGCATTATATTGTAAATTTATTATAAGTAAAATAGATGAAGTAAAATTATAAAATTGGAATTTTATTTTAATTTTAATTTTAATTTTAATTATCAAATTTTGAAATATATTAGATATTGAAAATTGAAAATTTATATATTTAAAATTCCATCAATAATGTTTTACATGATATATTTAAAAAAAAATTAATATATTTAAATGAGATTAGAGTAAATGAATTTCTGATTTAAAAATGGTTATTTCATTTTATTTTATTTAATATAAATTTATTTTTGAAAAAATCACCATCTATTATTCATTTGTTTTTAAGATTTTTCACTATACTTTGATTTTTTTCATTAAAAAAGCATATAAAATAATAATTTATAGGGTTTATTAATTTAAGGCTTCATATTCCTAGGGTATAATATTATTCATAGGGTTTATAATATTAATATTTAGGTGTAATATAAATCCATTGGCTCTATAATCGTAGACAACCATGGTATAACATCACATTGCGATAAATATTTTCTCAATATGAAAATCAACCAATGTCGCATTGTGACAAGCATTGTCTCAATATGAAAATCAACCATGGTCAACCATGTTCCAACGTTGCATTCTGACAAAGGTTGTCTCAACCATAGTCAAACATGGTTAGTCATGGTCAACCATGGTCATTGACCATGGTTACATTATGACAAAAACTGTCTCTGGGTCCAATGTCACATTGCCCATTAATCTCTATACGATATTGTTTATTATTATACCTGCGGAATGAATGGTATTATTTAGTTTTTCTTTGACTTGAGTATTAGTTTTGACCAAAATTTATGTCGCTTATCTATAATTTAACATTAGGAATTTAATTTTTGTTATTTTTTTATTATTATTTAACTTTATTTATTTGTAAAGTGATTGGTTGAGGTCTTATTAAGGGTTCTTTAGTAACTTCCATTTCTGTTACTTACTAATTTTTGGGTTTTAGATTTATTTCATTTTTATTTAACTTTTTGATATTGGTATTTTTTTTTTCATGAATTATAATTTTTTCTCCATATTTTCAATTTAAAATCGCTTATTATTATATTACACACACACGCACATATTAAAGTGCATATATGTTAATATAAACAATATTAGTTAATCATATTTCTTAATTTTAGCTGATGACATTCAACAATACAACATTTTATTACTTGTTATATATATATATATATATATATATATATATATATATATATATATATATATATATATATATATATATATATATATATATTAGTTAATCATGTTTCTTAATTTGAAATGATGACATTCAACAATATAACATTTTATTAGTTGTTTCATTTTTGTGATGAATTCTTTGTTTTATTATTTTTTAGTTGAATTAAGCTATATTTGAGCGAAGCAGTGGGTACCAGCTACTATGTAACTCTTGTCTATTCCTAATTTAGTAAAAATGAAAAATAATATTAATATTTAATTTGTTTGGCTTAAACTAAAATTTTAAATTATCTATTAGTTCCTTTCCTCTTTTTTGACCCTGTCAAAACTTGTCGTTTCCATAGAGTAGTTTTTTAAAGCCGTTGGAATGACTGACCTATCTACCTATTTAACCCACTACCTCATTCTTCATCTTACCCTGACGATGAACCACACTAGTTGGTTCGAAACAAATATTCTTGATGTGATTGATTCCGAAATAGAAATAAAAAATAAAAAAATAAATAAATAAATAAATTATAATCTAGATATGGATCTCCTAAAATGGATCATTATTCCAATTCTTATAAGTTCCTCCATGTTGAGATTATTCCAATTCTAATAAGTTCCTCATTATTATTTATAACATTCATTTATATATAAACAATTATATAACAAGGTATTTTCCTATGTCTTCACTATGGTGCAAATAAATTCCATCCATTATGGCGTTAAGATGTCCCTTAATGTGTTCAAAGATCATACTGTCTACTCAAATCTTCTGGTGACGCTAGAAAAATGTGGGCTACAAGTTGTGAAAATCAACCAATGTCACATTGTGACAAGCATTGTCTCAATATGAAAATCAACCATGTTCCAACGTTGCATTTTGACAAAGGTTGTCTCAACCATAGTCAAACATGGTTAGTCATGGTCAACCATAGTCATTGACCATGGTCAGATTATGACAAAAACTGTCTCTCGGTCCAATGTCACATTGTCCATTAATCTTTATACCATATTGTTTATTATTATACTTACGGCATGCATGGTATTATTTAGTTTTTTTTTACTTGAGTATTAGTTTTGACCAAAATTTATGTCGCTTATCTATAATTTAACATTAGAAATTTAATTTTTGTTATTTTTTATTATTATTTAACTTTATTTATTTGTAAAGTGATTGGTTGAGGTCTTATTAAGGGTTCTTTAGTAACTTCCATTTTTGTTACTTACTAATTTTTGGTTTTTAGATTTATTTCATTTTTATTTAACTTTTTGATTTTTTTTTTTTTTTTTTTTTTTTTTTAATTTCGATTTTCATGAATTATAATTTTTTCTCCATATTTTCAATTTAAAATCGCTTATTATTATATTACACACACACACATATTAAAGTGCATATATGTTAAAATAAACAATATTAGTTAATCATATTTCTTAATTTTAGTTGATGACATTCAACAATACAACATTTTATTACTTGTTATATATATATATATATATATATATATATATATATATAAACAATATTAGTTAATCATGTTTCTTAATTTTAAATGATGACATTCAACAATATAACATTTTATTAGTTGTTATATATATATATATATATATATATATATATATATATATATATATATATATATATATATATATATATATATATATATATATATATATATATATATATATATATATATGAAAGTGTATATATGTTAATATAAACAATATTAGTTAATCATATTTCTTAATTTTAGGTAATGACATTCAATAATACAACATTTTATTAGTTGTTTCATTTTTGTGATGAATTCTTTGTTTTATTATTTTTTAGTTCAATTAAGCTATATTTGAGCTAAGCAGCGGGTACTAGCTACTATGTAACTCTTGTGTACTCCTAATTTAGTCAAAATGACAAATAATATTAATATTTAATTTGTTTGGCTTAAACTAAAATTTTAAATTATCTATTAGTTCCTTTCCTCTTTTTTGACCCTGTCAAAACTTGTCATTTCCATACAGCAGTTTTTTAAAGCCGTTGGAATGACTGACCAGTCTACCTATTTAACCCACTGCCTCATTCTTCATCTTACCCTGACGATGAACCACACTGGTTGGTTTGAAACAAATATTCTTGATGTGATTGATTCCGAAAAAAAAAAATTATAATCTAGATATGCATCTCCTAAAATGGATCATTATTCCAATTCTTATAAGTTCCTCCATGTTGAGGTTATTCAAATTCTAATAAGTTCCTCCATGTTGAGATTATTCCAATTCTAATAAGTTCCTCATTATTATTTATAACATTCATTTATATATAAACAAATATATAACAAGGTATTTTCCTATGTCTTCGCTATGGTGCAAATAAATTCCATCCATTATGGCGTTAAGATGTCCCTTAATGTGTTCGAAGATCATATTGTCTACTCAAATATTTTGCTGACGCTAGAAGAATGTGGGCTACAAGTTGTGAAAATCAACCAATGTCACATTGTGACAAGCATTGTCTCAATATGAAAATCAACCATGGTCAACCATGTTCCAACGTTGCATTTTGAAAAAGGTTGTCTCAACCATAGTCAAACATGGTTAGTCACGGTCAACCATGGTCATTGACCATGGTCACATTATGACAAAAACTGTCTCTGGGTCCAATGTCACATTGTCCATTAATCTTTATACCATATTGTTTATTATTATACTTACGGCATGCATGGTATTATTTAGTTTTTTTTTACTTGAGTATTAGTTTTAACCAAAATTTATGTCGCTTATCTATAATTTAACATTAGAAATTTAATTTTTGTTAATTTTTATTATTATTTAACTTTATTTATTTGTAAAGTGATTGGTTGAGGTCTTATTAAGGGTTCTTTAGTAACTTCCATTTCTGTTACTTACTAATTTTTGGTTTTTAGATTTATTTCCTTTTTATTTAACTTTTTGATTTTGATTTTTTTGATTTTTTATTATTTTCATTTTCATGAATTTTAATGTTTTCTCCATATTTTCAATTTAAAATAGCTTATTACACACACACACACATTAAAGTCTATATATGTTAATATAAACAATATTAGTTATTCATATTTCTTAATTTTAGATGATGACATTCAACAATACAACATTTTATTACTTGTTATATATATATATATATATATATATATATATATATATATATATATATATATATATATATATATAAAGTGTATATATGTTAATATAAACAATATTAGTTAATCATGTTTCTTAATTTTAAATGATGACTTTCAACAATATAACATTTTATTAGTTGTTATATATATATATATATATATATATATATATATATTAAAGTGTGTATATGTTAATATAAACAATATTAGTTAATCATATTTCTTAATTTTAGGTGATGACATTAAAAAATACAACATTTTATTAGGTTTTATATATATATATATATATGGACAATATTAGTTAATCATGTTTATTAGTTTTAAGTGGTGACATTCTTTTTTTTTTTGCTGAAGCAAGAGTCGAACCTTCTATTTCATTAAATCGGAAAATAAATTACATAAAATACAACAGTCCATGAGGAATTGTAGATAAAGGAAAAACCATTCTCTTACTGCCAAGGGCATCGAGCTGAAGGCAAAAACCCTGACCCCTACAAACAAAATCTCAAAACCCTCAAAAGACAGACAATGCTGAGGCCGTACAGTCTACCCACGGAAATCTAGCTAACGAGAATCAAATCGGGCCATCAACAAGCAAACACTTTAAATAAAGAATCAAACCCAAAGAGGAAAAAAGAATTTCAGGTCTGAATAACCCACACACTCACGAACCTGTAGAACGTGCAATAATCAACGATTCCTGCCAAGAACATTTTGCATCCCACCATGAATTTAATGCATCAACGATTCCCGCCCTCATCCAGACTTGCATCCTTAATCTCCATCGTCAAATCTACTCGCTCGATCCAACGACGGTGGAAGATTTCGCAGTACTTAGGAGCACGACGCTTACCCATCTAGACCCACCTACATGCTCATTTGTTCCTGACCATAGATCTGCCTTGCTTAATCCGACGGCTGAGGATCATATCGCACAGGTCTAAAGCACCGAACATTAGCACGCGATGAGGGCGGTATTCAATCCCTCCCCTTGGCCACGTGTAGCATGGTGAGTGGAATCGCTCCCATTTCGGAAAAACTACTTCCCACTTGAAAGGTCTGTGATAACTGATATACCACCCCAAAAGCGGTATTGCGTCCACAGAAGGAAAACCAGGGGAATTGAGGCCACTGAGAAATCCCAGATTCCAACCCCTCGCCACATCTCCTCTATGCCTGTACCTGAACCAATGTAAGATGTTACTCCAACCATCCATCCGACCATCTGAGGAACAGATTTTGCTGAGCTTCTTCCACCTGGAGCCTCTGAGATTGTACTTACCAGGGTTGTGAAGGCCGAAAGTGGCCTGCATCCCACAAAAGACTAGATTGTGAACAAACTAGCAATTCATAAAGAAACAAAGTCATCTAGACCCTGCCTCCATGGCTCTGTTCTAAAACACAATCCTGTCTTCATCTACCTGGTCATGACAATTCACCTTTAATCTGTTTTGAGGCAACTCTTGCCAACCCATCGCGACCCTGCTTTCTGTACAGATCACTCCTTGATTGGCTAGAATATATGCCAATTTATTAGCCGTTCTTCACACATGGTTAAACCTTATTGTTCAGAGGCACTAGAGGTGAAGCTGAATCCATTGAAAGACCTGGATTAGCCTCCAGTTTTTTGAGACTTTTTTGGCGTCGTGCCCCAGCTGATTCTCTTGATCGAGCTAATGATTAACTCAGAATCAGCTTTGAAAATCACATTTTGGTGGTTATCCTACTCTAGGAAGTCTAAACATTGCTCCAGAGCCATTAATTCCACCATATTGTTAGTGGCTCTTCCTAAATGGCAATGGAAGATGAAAATAATACTTCCATTTTCATCCCTTAACACCCCTCCATAGCCAGCAGTACTCGGGTTGCCTTTTGAAGCCCCATCAATGTTGTATTTCAAAAAACCCTTAGGGGGAGGATGCCAGAAATCCTGCTTAGAATCCATTGTCATTACCTTCCTATCCAGGCCCTGAGGAATAAGTCCCTGCAAACCCAGCTAACGGAGAATCCTCAATTCAGCTTCTGAAGGTGGGTTCTTAGGGGGATTTCACACTATAGTGCCAACCGTCTCCTTAAGCTATTTTAAGATCTGCTCAAGAAGGCGTTGGGAGGGCTTCTTTTCATTTTTGAAGATTCTATTGTTCCTTTCTTTCCAGACATTCCATATAATGAAGCTTGGCGTAAGAGCCCAAGCTGAGCCAAGAAATTCATAATCATAAAAGTTTCTTCTCCAGTTGTTTAGGGTATTGATAATACTCCCTTGCCCCTATCAGTCTGTTGGAAGATGGTCGCAAAAGTATCCCACAACCTGGAGGTGAAAATCCAATTATTGAGAAGGTGCTCCATTGTTTCCTCTTGGGCTTCACAGAGCTAGCATCTGGAAGGCTCCTGAAAACCCCTCTTTCAAATGTTATCCCAAGTCAAAATTTTCTTATGCTGAACCCGCCACATGAAGAGTTTAATCTTTGTCCAACCTTGATGCCTCCATAGGTTCTGCCAAATCCTATCCGGAACATGGGAATCCAATTCAAGGCGTATGCATTTTGTGTCCTTAAGATTAAAGGTACCCTCATTATTGTTGCCCCATCTCAGTTGGTCATGCCCCTCTGACACTAAAATCTTCCTTTGTTCTAACATTTTCATGAGTGCCTATGCTTTAGCATTCAAGGGGTTGTCATCCCTATAATCAATGTTCCTTCAAGTTATCCATTTTACTATATCTCGATGGGAACAATCCAATTTTGAAATACTGTACAAAAATTCATAAATAAGTTCTGTGAAGTGTTCGAAGAGAACACGCATGAAAATACCTGAACGATATAAACCTGGGATGGCTTATATAAGCTTATGATATCCCAAAACAATAAATATTGCTACAAATCATAGTTAACAACACATCCTAGCCATGGCCTCAGACACCAACTACTACAACTCTTGAAATCCTCTGTCTCAGAAACCAATTCACAGAACCAAGGCACACAAGCATGGATTCCAACACACCTAGAAAGTGAGGAGAGAAGTGGAGCTTAGCAAGGAGTTCATTATTGAACATGCACATAACAAATGAGGGTTTCGAACCAGCTTCAGAGACCTTATCTGCACAACAAATCAACTATGAGAAAAACAACCTCTGTAATAACTCGGTCCATATCGACAAACCATGGGAGATAGGGATGGCTTACCTGTGCGGGAGCTGGGTAGCCATCGAAGCTGTGACCTAGCCGCGAAGAACCAGAATACCTCAACTAAGAAAGAAATGAAAATCATATAAACTTAAAGACATTAAATCATCAGTTGAACAATGTTTACCTCAGGTTTTCGTGGCAGCAACTTTCTCCTTGAGATTGCTAAAGACCAGGTCATGCCCTCCATCGTTGTTCCAAAATGCCCAAGAACCTATCAAGTAACTCAAGAAATGTCACAACATACCATCACAGCGGAGGAAAAAATACTTACCAGAATAACGTGAAAAACAATCGGGACAAAGATAGGCACTTGAAGCTTCAGACGCAAAATGGCAGAAGCTTTTCACAGGGTTGCCATAATAGAGCAGAGCGTCGAGACAGAGCATAACCAAATGAACCCATTTTTCCACTAAAGAGTTAATAAACCCTACAGCCAAACTCGAACAATCAAGATCGTAAATCATAGCAGATCGAACAGCAGACAGGCAGTCGGCATAGTTTCGAGACTCTTCCAAGGTAGGGTAGGTAGGGTCATTAATGCCATCACAGGTGGCGAGTACAAGCATGCATGAACCAGGCAGGAGGAGACCTTGGGACTTTTCCGCATTAATGGAGGGAAGCCTGCCCGAGGTCAATTAAGGCACGTGAAATCAATACATGTAGCTGTGGAGTGAACCACGTAGGCTACCATTGTGGAGATCACGTACCAACCCTGCAACACAATCTGTAACCCCAAACCATAATACCATCAAACTTTGTTAATACGGTTCAATCATATTAGTCCACGAAGTGATGGACCAAGTGAATGTAAGAAATTATTTTCATAATAATTATTGTATGATAGTTAATTTTTTTTTTTTTTTTTCTATGTAGATAAGAGGTTACATACAATTTCACATGATTAATTAGCCATGCAACCTTTTAAAAATTCAATGCACATATAACACTTATCTTTTGTTTGAAAAATATTTCTTTTGTTTTCATAGCTTAGGCCTCCATATCCAATTCCTTGTTAACAGTGTCTCTACCAATTCATTTACAAGTTTTCTCATCTATGGTGTTTTCCTCAACCAAAAGAAAAAAAACCATCACTTTCATTACCCTTTTCTCATACCTTCCTTACATTCAGTTTTACGTAGATGGTAACTAATTCTTGATATTGTCCTAGAAGAATGAGTCTTTGAAACCATCCCACCGTATAGGCCAATAATGTTAGGGAACGGGTAATTCCTTTTGGTAGTTACAACCAGGTCCATCTTACCTAAATCTTAATGAAAATGTTAGTCATATATTACATTAATAATATCTTTATTTTATAAAGATGCGAATTTACGAGAGTTTTATTATAGGGATATTACAATGTTTATGTGCTTTAGTGAAATCTGTGGTCATCTGACTTTGTTATCGAGTAAAGCAATGATCATTTTTTGAATGATGAAATTGACAAATCACTCACTAGTTTATACCGTGTTCATCAAAATCATCACTATTTTATTTTATTGGTTTGGTTTAGCCATTTTTATTGGCTCAGTGTTTTTATTGACTCAGTTTTTTAGATATCTATAATAAATTAATAATATTTTATAGATTTTTTATATAATTATGAATAGTTCGCACTTAGCAAGCTGCCATAAATTTATCATGTTGTTTTTATACTAAATATTTTTCATTTATTTCAGCTTATTTTATTTTATAGACATTCCCAAGTGGCCATAAAGTTGTATTATCTCTTTGTGTGGCTATTTATACTAAATGTTTCTCAATTTATTTTATAAACATTCATTTCAAATTAAATTATGGTTTTTAGGAAACCATAATTTAAAATACCAATGCTTTTTATCTTAATAGCTTAACTAGTAAATTAAATAACTATTTTTAATCATTTTTCTTGTCATTTTTATCTAAATCCAAATCCAGTACAAATTTATAAAAATCACAAATTTAAATTGTTTAATAAATAGATTACCTTAAATGTTGAATCAATTTATTCATTTAAAAATATATTTTAAACATCACAATAATAATAATAATAATAAAATTAAATAATTTCATTTTGAATATAAATAAATATTTTAAAATTTTTATTTTATAAAATAAAATTCAAAATAATTATTAAAATAAAATAAATTTATATTATTTTTTTAATAAATTAAACTTATTTTATATTTTAATTATTAAATATATTTAATTTATTTATATAATAATTTATTAAAAAATAATTCAACACAACTTTTCTTTAACCTAACTTATAAATATATAAAATAATAAACTAATTCCTTTTTTTCCTCTTCTCTATAATTTATACCTAATAAACCCACAAAATATTCTCCAAAAATCAAATAATAATAAAAAAAATCCCTACCCATTCATACCAGATAGCCCCACAAGATAAACAACCACACTCATTTATTAATTTATTATTTATTAATTTATTAATGTAATAGATTCAGCTTTTTCATTATCACTTATGTTTTCAAAATTTAAATTATATAGATTGATATTTAATTTTTCTATTAGTAAACACATTTTTTATACCTTCACTAAAACTATTTTGTAATTTTTATTAAAATTAATAATAAAAGAAAATATATTTAACTTGTGCTCTTTTTAAATAACACTTTTATTATTATTTCAAACAAATTAGACGACAAGACAATTTTACTCTTACTATTTATTGAAATTATAGTATAATTTTTATATTATAATATATTGACTTTAATATATTAATTTTTTCAATTCTAGGTTTAACATTAATAAGTATTAATTTTATTTTTATTTTTTTATTAAAATTTACAAAATTAAAATTTGATTATTTTATGTTAATAATTATATTAAGATATTTAACAAACAACGTTACCTCTAAATTGTTTAGAGATACCATAGAGGGGTCTTAAAATAAGTTTTTGAAGAATATAGTAAATTTATTGTTGAGCCAACGATTGAGAAAAAAAATTGAAACAGACAGAAGATAATTGAGCATTGTGGTCATAAAAATAGAGATGGCTTCAGGGGCCTCAGACTTTACCTTCAAATATAAAGTGAGTGTCTAGATACTAAGGCCTGAACACACCTCGAAACAACTTACACAATAACACAACTTTCCTTCCTTGTGAGCTACAAACGTTGACAACCCTACAAATAAAGGAATGTAATATACCAAAACCAATTATGAGAAGCAAATGGATACTAAACACATGCTTGTGCTTTTTCAAAATATGGAAAGAAAAAGCAACTCCGATATAATAGAAACTAGACTGGTTTGCCTCTATCTCCATGCACCTGAACCTTGAACCAACGCAATTACACCACCACGAAACCAAAATTGCAACTTGTTCCACTCCCACTACCCACACCAAGCTTTGTAGACAATCAATCATCAAGCCACCAACAAGAATGTTATGCAACGAGTACACCATGAGGGAGGCCTTGTTACACCCTTTGCCTCATGAGTTTAGACTTGAGAAACACGTGATACAACCACCACCTCTCTCATCTATATTCCACTCATAATTTAAAATTAATGATATTGTTTTGTAGACCTTCTATATCCATTAAACTTTGCAGGGACATGTTGCCATGTCCCCTCGTTTATCGACCTGGTGGAATGGTAACAACCTGTGCCCCTCCCACCCACATCCCCCACCCCCCACAAAAAAATGCCTTAAGAGTCACCCCATCTGAGGCTAAACCATCCTTTAGAGCTAACAACCAGCATGTATCTTTCAAGGGAGAGTTAGGCATGAGGGTCCAAGTAGATGAAAAAGAGGTAGATGACTCTAGGCATCCATAATTCACTATCAAGTCTGCAATTTTATTTTGTAATCTACGAACATGAAGAGAAATGAGGGCTAGAATGTCAATAATAAAAGAGGCTACTATTGTTAAGAGGGATTCCCGGCACAAGATCTAAGAAACCTTGTGAATATGAGTACCATTTTGGATCTTCTACAACATTATTATAATTTCTTGCAAGTCTCCCTCCATCATAAGCTTGGTGTAACCTTGGGCTCATGCACTCTCTAGACCCATGCAAAGTCCCATAAGTTTTGTTGCATTGTTACTACCAATGCCAATTGTTCCCGAGTAAATGAAGAGATGCATACCTCTATAATCTGATGATTCAACCTTATCCCATTGGACATGGGTTCCCTTTCAAGGCCCCATCAAAATTTAGTTTTAGGAAAGAGGGTGGGAGAGGGAACCAATTTCTAGGGCTAGAGAAGGGAATGGAGGGGGCAAGTGAGGAGATCAAACATGGGGGGTAAGGAAACCAATATATTAAAAGCCTTGCCTCACTTCTTGATGACTGTAATTATTGAGAGGACCATGGAAGGGAAAGAATAGATTCTTTGATCTAATAGGTAAGAGAGTTCCAAATAGAGTCTAAGGTGATAAAGGTTCCCTTGAAAATTCTCCAATTTTGTTCTTTTCATAAATCCAAAGAGAAGAAATCCAAATGACAGACTCTAGATATGATTCAAAACTGGATTGTAGAAGGCTTGAGAGCTCCATCTTGCCGACGTGTTGAATATATTGAACATGTCACTATTTGATCACATGGAACATTATGCTAAATAATTCCATATTCCCAAAAGAAAGTGTAGTTGTTGAATAAATGTTCCAAGTTCTCTGAGTGTAGGGGAGAGAGTGTGAATCAAAATGGACCCTAATAGTTTCAATTTTGAATGTTTTCCCAAGTTGAAGTTATTTTCTAAAATATGATCCATAAGAAAATATATATTTTTTACATTCCATCTCCATTTATTTTCCTAGATCTCTTCTACTTGCAAGTCTTGATGGCCTGCCTCTAGGTGGTAGGATTCCTTGATAGAAAATTTCCTTTCGACTGATATCCCCACCAACATTTGTCATCTTGTTCCAAAAGTGGAATATGTATGTTTTGTATGTTTCTCCAAAAATCATGCCACATTTCCCCATCTGGTTTTCGTTGCTAGTTTTCTAGAGGTATCCATTTACACCATTGTTGATCGTGATACCCTCTGCCCAATAGTCTGCTACTGTAATTCTCCCTTGTTTTGACATTTGTTTATTGTCATTATAGCTCAATTTAGTCCCCCAATTTTAGTAGGTGTTACCAGAAGTCTCCGCAAGACAATGTTGTGCTACCATTTTTGACCTCTTAGAAGCAATGTTTTTGAATCAAATCTACCCCTTTTTTCTAATGCCCAAATAGATGATTCTGGGACTGAGTTATTTGCTCAAATTAGGTTATACTAAGCTATATGAGGGGAATACTTATATCTCCAAATTCTCTTCCAAATATTAGGCCCTCCTTCGAGCCATCGTCACCAAATCTTTACTCTCAGAAATTTAGTCATAGTAGCTGGATCATGGAGCCCCAACCTTCCCTTGAGTATAGGTCGGCATTAAGTATCCCAAGCCATCAAGGACCACTTATTTTCTAGACGAGTTCCACCCCAAAGAAAAGATCATTGAATTCTATAGAACTCTTGTATTATAGAGGATGGTACCATCATTATAGAGCACAGGTAGATAGGTAAAGCTTGTAGGACCGCTTTCAAGAGCACTAATCTTCCAGCTATGTTAAGGGATCTGAATGTCCAAATTGCTAGCTTGTTCTGAAACTTTGATATGAGCTCCTCCCATAGATTCCATTTGAGGGAGATTTCCACTAGTGGTACCCCTAGGTAACTGGAAGGAAGTTTACTTCTTTGAAAGCGCAATATACAAGCTACAAAACATTGCACTGTCGCAATAGTGTTAAAAAATAAAACTTGCAATTTATGCTTATTAATGTGCATACTTAAAGTTAAGGAGAAAAGATCCAATCATTGATCGCTTGAGTTTCTTGAGCTATTGGAGTTCTCATCGGGTCATTAATAAATTATTGAAGGGAGAGTGAGAGATCCTCTCCAAAAATTTATTAGAGTCTTATAATATATTGATTATTAAAAATTAAAATTTTAATGTGACAGATTTATGTTAAAAAAATTATAATTAAATTTTTAGTATAATTGTTATTAGAACTATCCCAAAGGAAAAATTATAATCAAGTCTGCTTGAGGCCTGGGTAAGAAGACAAATAACCAAGCAAAATTATATGGGCTTTATATGGACCTCCTCCTCACCCTTCAACAAGGTATTAAAGACATCACTATCATAAGAGACTCCTTCTTACTTCTAAGGAACCAACTCTTCTCCTAAAGATAATGCAGTCAACCAGATCCTCCAACATGTTAAGATCCTCAGCTTACTTAGTCCTATTATATTTATAAAAGTGTTTTTGTGCCTAGCTCAACCCTTGTCCCCATCTCCTCATGATCCCTCTTCCCCCTCACCCTTACTTCCCTTATTTCCCTGCCTCTTCCCTCCTCATTCCACCTCTCCTCCCTTCCCCTCTCGTTCTCATTATATCCTCCATGTATTCTCACTTCAACCATGGATTAAACATGGCCATCCTTAAGCCGATTGCAGATTCCTAGAATATTCGGGATTGGCGTTGCACGCAAGAAGACGTGTGGGTTGTCAATATTATTAAGGTGGCTAACGTTAGATCCATGCGGGTTCAAGCGAAATCACTTCGTTATCCATTACCCATTGTGCTGCATTTAATTCACATGCGAAGAATTAGACAGGGAATTCACTCTCTTATCAATTCTTCAGAGGTAGAAGTCATCTCGCGCTGCAAGTTGATGATGGCGAAACCTTGGGATCTTGGAAGGGTAGCTGCAATTTCAAATCTTTACACGAGCACCAGGAAATGGAATGGGCATAAATTAGTGTTCAGGGAAATGTACAATGCGTTGGTTCCTCAGATAGCTTCTGGCTGCAACCCGACTTTCGTTTGGAGTCAAGTTGCTCGACTCCTCTCGACTTTCTCAATTTAATGGGTTGCGAAATTCCGAGGGCGAAAATTATGCTCAGGCATAGGTAATCTTGCGTATTCCTCTCCAAGTCCTTAGTTCTATCATTTAGTAGTTGCCACCTTCGATAACTGTTGTGTCATCTCCTCTACCGAGGAATATTTCGATAGTCAGAATGCCTGTGACCCCGTCGTCTCTCGATGGTCCTTCATGTCCGCCTACTATTGGTTTATTGGCTCAATTATGGAGTTCGGTCTCTGGGGCCACGTCACCAGCGCTCCAGGAGAGTGGCTCAGAACATTGGCAAGCGTGGTGCCTCTGCAACTAATATATCTAGCCCTGAAGCCATGGCTTTTGCAGGTGAACAATGTTGCAATGAACTTGCAGAATTGAGAGCCGATATTTATGACCTCCAAGTTCTACTTCATCACCAAAGCCTTGCAGACAATTCCTCCTTGGACTCCATAGAAAGTCATCACCAAAGCCTTGCAGACAATTCCTCGTTGGACACCATAGAAAGTCAACGAAAGAAGATATCGCAGCTCGAGGATGAAGTGGAGGCCCTTCGGAACATTGTGGCAGATCTCCAGTTGCAGGTTGCCAAGGTTGGCAGTCCACCAATTGAACCTCTAACGTTGCAGGGACATAGACCTCAATCAGCTGGCTTCACCCATAGATTAACCAATTTAGACGTTTGGCTTTCATTGTATTTATCTTCTGCATCAATTTTGTCGTATATATAGTACTAGCAAAATAATAGTGTTGTATAGAGAAAATTTTGAATATGTTAGGACTGGATTATGAAGCTCTCATGGCCATTATGAAGATCTCTCATAGCCACTGTAACCTCATGGCCATTATGAAGATCTCTCATGGCCACTGTAATGTATGTCTGAGAACCACTCTGCAATGTAACTCACCCAGTTTCTTGCCGTGATTGGGCGCAGAAAAAGAGTGCTCATCCATGTTTAAAAAAATAAATGTTATTAAAATTTTAAAATAAAAATTATTAATTAAAAAATTAAATCATTAATTTAGGAAAAAAATTGATTAAACCATATGTTTTATTATATTATATTAGAGTGTACTTTTTAAAGTATTATTTAAAAAAAAAAATTAAAAATAAGGGAAAAGATTTATATATAAAAATTATGTTTAAAAAATTCAAATTAAAATATTTTTTATTATAATTTTAGTAAAGATATAAAAAACATAAAAATTTTGCTTATTAAAGAAAAAAAAATCATTAAATTATAATGATTTATATAATTTAAATTTTGAAAAGAAAAATAATATTGAAAAAAAAAAATTTGAATTAGTGCATTCCATTAATAAGTGTCTTTATTGTAGGGCTATTCTAGTGCTAGGGAACGAAGTATTTTGTAGGGCTATCTGATATGGATGGGTGGGATTATATTTTATAGCTAATTTATATTTTATTTCGGGAGAATGAAGTATTTTATAGGTTTATCTGGTATAGACTATGGAGAGGAGAAGATTGGGAAATAAGTTTACTCTTTTATCTATTTATAATATAATATTTTTATAAAAGGTGTTGATTCTTGTTTGTTTTTGTTTTTGTTTTTTTATTTTAATTTAATTTAATTTAATGTTATATAAATAAGTTAAATATATGTAATAATTAAAAGATAAAATAAGTGTAAGGTGTAGTGTAATTTATAGATAAAATAGATTTTTTAATTAAATTGAACAAAACAATTTCAAGAAAGGATAAGATTTTTTGTCTTTTAAAATGCATTTTTGAATGCATAAATGGACTCAACACCCAAAAAATCAAGCATTTGAATTCTATGAATTAAACTACTTAAACTCAAGTTTAAAAAAAATTGTTGTTTCAAATACATTTTTGAATGGATAAATAGATTAAGCACCCTCAAAACCCTAGCCCACTTGAATTCTACTAATTAATCAACTTAAACTCAAGTTTTTAAAAATTTCTGCTAGATTTTAAATTTATTTTATTTTAATATTTAAACATAATTATTTTGAAAAAAAAAAATTAATTATATTTATAAAATAAAAATTTCAAAATTTTTATTTATGAATGTTGATGAAAACTTCCAAATTGTTGATTTCTACCAATCAAACAACTTATGATTTTTTAAATCTGAACAAGATTTTGGATAAAATTAGCGGACTTAAATGATGAGAAAAAGTCATCGATTAGACTATGGTATAACAAATAATAACATTTTAAATTATTGTTTTCTAAACCAAAAATAGTTTGTGTAATTTAAAATAAATGTCAAAAATAAACTAAAATAAATAATGAAAGATACTAAATGGCTATAGAATAAACTGAAATAAAGATAATAGTTTTCTTTAGTGGCTTGCAAAGTGCCAGCTACTTATAATTGCATAAGGAATCAATAAAATATATATTTATTTTGTGTAGGTATCCAAAAATAAATAAAAAACTATACAAGTGAAAATAGCTAAAAATAACAACATATACTTAACAAAAAAATAAGATAGAAAACCAATAAAATAGCATAGTGGTGATTTTGATGAAAAACCTGCACTTGAAGACTAGTCAGTGATTTCTCAATCCTATCTCTCATAAACTCATCGCTACTTTACTTGCTAACAGAGTCGGATGGCCACAAATTTCACTAAAACACTCTCACTCCTGGGCAGATTTCAAGTGTACCTTCTTCAGATTCTCTGTTTCATCGAGCTCCACTTCTAATAAATTACAGTAGCCACTTCATTGGGTAGTTCGGATACATCATGGGCATGGTATATCAATCTGCCATAAACAATGGATGATGCTGCCATTGGTTTCATACGTACAAAGGTACGTGGTAATGTTTAGGCAACTATCATCGGAATTTTAAAATTTAAAATTTTAATTTAATTATTAATAATTAATAGTAGGTGGTATGGATTTAATTTTTATATAATATTTTGGGGTGAATTTTTATGGTTAATAATTTTGTTATATATTTTTTCAAATCTATATATGTTTAATTTATATATTAATTTTTTGATGCTTATTATGGAATGATATTTATTAATATTTACTAAGCATTTAATTTATATAATTGTACTAAAAATTGAATAAATATAAATTGATAATTAACATCAAAATACTCATTCATAATATATTTCACATTGATTTACTCTTACTTTACTATAAAAATTCTTAATCTATATAAACATATTTTGTTACCATAATTAAATTCTGAGAACCCTATACAAAATGAATACACCTCTCAACCTAGAAACTTTTTTAAAAAATAACTATATTTATTTATTAATTATATTATAATAAACCAATAATAATCATTAAAAATTAAAATTGTACCATTGATAATTCAATTAGTATTATTATAATTGTAATAACGCTAGATTGTTTAAAATCCTAACGAACAATATATTATCACTAAAATGTTTTTCCTTATTCAAAGCAAAGAACCATGATTGTAAGAAATTTTTAAAATGCAGAGAATTCCTGGATCTGAGTGACGTCAGAATACGTCAAATAGAATAATGCAAAGTCTTCCTTATCTTATGTGTCATTTTTTAAATTGCTAAGACAGCGCCGTCAGATGTATAACGGAACAACTAAATTGATAAGAACACGGGGCTTTGATGGCACCGTCGAATATAAGTGCCCCACTTTTTGCCATCACTTTCTAACTTGATAACAACACGGTGATCCGACGGGGCCGTCGAATCTAGTTTCCCACTGCACATCCTCATCCTCAGAATTCATTTTTATTTTTGTATATAAAACTGTTAAGTGATCGTGCGATGGTAATGATTTGTGGTATTATACAAAATAGTATGTTATGTTAATTATTTTCGAGAATATATATATAGTTGATAAGTGATTGTGTGGTGGGAATGATTTCTTATATTTTAAGAAATAGTATGTTATCTTTATCTTTATTCCATTTTTATTTTGTTAAAATTTTTGTTATCTTCTACCAAATAATATGTTTACTATATATATATAGAACTGTTAAGTGATTATGTGATGGGAATGATGTGTTGTATTTTACAAAATAGTATGTTATTTCATCTCTATTCCATCTCTATTCTGTTCAAATTTTCGTTTTCTTCTACAAAATAATATGTTAGGTTAATTATTTTCGAGAATATATTTATGTTCAGTGATGGGAATAATTTGTTGTATTCTACATAATAATATGTTATTTTCATCTCTATTTTGTTCAATTTTTTGTTATCTTCAACAAAATAATATATTATCTTTATCTCTATTCCAACTCTACTCTGTTCAAATTTCATGCTATGATTGGTTTGTATGGCTTCCTTAACTCCCCAGAATAACAAATAAATATTGTATGCGAACACAACTAATAACAATATATTTTTCGATCCATAATATATACACAATATAAATATCTTTTTTTGATAGCTTGTCGTCAGTGGAGATCATTGTTCAAAATATTTTGAAGTGGATTGGATTATATTCCAAAATTTCATGATTATCTATATGTTGTTGTGGATAGGTTCAGCAAAATGTGTATTTTGATACCTTGTAGTAAACAGATCACAGTTGAATAGACTTCAAAATTGTTCTTTGAACATGTATGGGTTCATTTTTTATTACCCACTTCCATTGTATTTGATTAAGACACCCGACTTGTGGGCAAGTTTTGGTCTAGTCTATGGGAACTGATGGACACCAAGTTGAAGAAAAACACAGCTTTTCATCCACAAACAGATGGCCAGACAGAAGTAGTAAACAAGACAGTGATCCAGTTACTGAGAGGTTATTACAGTAAACATCCTAAGCTTTGGGATGAACACTTATGTTATGTGCAACATGCTTACAATAGAGCCAAACACTCTTCTACACAGAGATCTCCTTTTGAGACTTGTTTTGGTTTCACACCAAGGTCTTCTGTGGATTTTGTCTTTGGTAAAGATACCATGGTTGATGGACACAGTGATGTGGACAAGGAAACTAGGTTCATTGAACAGATCCAGGATATCCACTAGGCAGTACAAGAACAGCTGGAAAAGAGCCAGGCGAAGTACAAGGCTAGGCATGATAAGCATCGGATGGAACATAGTTTTCAAGTTGGAAACCAAGTCTGGTTGTATATCAGCAAGAACAGGATGCAAGGTGAAGGTAAGAAGCTAAAGCCTATCAGGTATGGACTTTTTAGGATACTTGAGAAGATTGGTGAAAATGTTTTTCACCTTGATTTACCAGCTTACATGCACATCTACTCAGTCATAAATGTAGATTGCTTGAGATTGTTTGAACCTTCAATGATTGAGGACCCTGAAGAGTAAATTCAATTGCCTTCTATTGATGACCTACTACCTGACTACCTCAATGAGCTGCAGGAAGACACAGTGTTGGACAGGAAGGTGAAGACAATGTGTAGGGGAGATGTTGAGTACCTCAAAATTGGGCTCAAAGGTTCAAAGTCGAGCAGCACAAAGTGGATTGAGATTGGACAAGTGAAGAAATAGTATCCTCACTTAGTCGATGCTTGAAAACCAACTTTTAGTGGTCCAAAAGCTTTTTCAGTGGGGAGGCCGTGATCCGAATCGGATCCATAGAAGACTATCAAAGAACCATGAATGAATCAGGCCGAACAAATCTCTAAAGAAATCCAAAACAGCATCAAAAACACCCTGAACCAGTGGCAACAGAAGCTGACGTGAAACGACGAGGACTTTGGTCAAGGCGTGCTGACCGAGACCCATGGAGACTGCGTAGGAGGCCAAAGTAGCCCCTGGGAGCCTCTGAATGTGAAAAGGAAGAGGCTTTTGATGCAATCGCGCATCGCTAGGAAAACAGGGCCCTGATGGGAAAGCTCAAGCACTTGGTTACGTGGGGGAACTGGAGGACCGCGAGCGGAAAAGGAAAAAAATGCTAAAACACAATGGCGGGACCCGCGCTCTGGAAACTAGCGGTTTTTCATCGGGGCACCCTTGAACGGTAAGAGGTTTTGGACAAGAGCGGAGTGATTCCATACACCGATCGATGCATGGCAGGCAGAGGTGAGAGAAAACTATTGTTGATCGCGTGCTATCAGTCGAGCAGTCAACCGCGCGAAACGTGCGTATGGCGTCGGATCTAGGAGGCTCAAATCGGACAGCTGAGATTGCACGCAATGGTAAGAAGTAGAATCGACAAGGAATTAAGTCGCATTTTAAAGGGATTTGGAATCCATTTGACTGCCACGATGGAGGAAGAACGCATCCATGGCATAGCTGAAGAAACAAATTGACGAAGCATGTTGGTGCCATTTAGAGGAGGATAAGTGGCCACTCCCTGAGCATTCATGATGACGCCAAACACAGGGAACTCTAAGCGCAGCTGTAGAAGGTGAATCGACAGGTGAAAGATGAATCGAACAAGCATAGGGATCGAGTGGCTAAAGTCATGAGCAGAGGAAGAAGACAGTCAGAGTTGAGTCATCGAGTAGGGTCCAGGCGACCAAGAGAGACAGTGAACAATGAACCCTGAGAGGAGGACTGAACACAGAGAATAATAAAGCAAAGCAGAAGAGACTGAGGGCTGAGCTGACCAGAGGTAGCGTCGAGCACCAGAGAGCTTGAAGATTCGAGCCTTCCGAATCTGTTCAGACTGAGCACCACATTTGGATCTTTCCACTGTAGACCAGAAGGTCACAGAGCTGTTAGGAGGAAGAAGAGTTTGTGTACTCGAGTGGCTTGGAGAATCCAAGAACCACCCTGCCAAGCAAACTTGCTTAAGGAGAACTCACATTAAGTCCCTGCATTGTAAATTCTCTACCCAAAAGCACAATAAAACAAGGCCACCACTGAAAGCTATACCGGAGACGTAGCCCTGGAGAATAGGGTGAACTCCTTATTAAAAATTACTTGTGTCTTTGTGTTGCTTACTGTATTTCTCTGCTGTCTTTTCATTTTATTGTCTATGTATTGGCAATCTGATTGATCCATTGTTTCAATAACACAGAACACACACACCAGCACATGAGTCTGTAATACCTTTCATTTAGTAAATCTTTAACTGATGTCACTCATATGGTGAATATCAAATCAGTGGGGAAGGTCCTTGATCCCAAACTCGATGTTAGAGATAATGTCATCGGTCGGAATCCTACTGGGGGCAAGGGCAAAATTGAGACCCTTATTAAGAAGGCTTATGACAGAAGGATCAAATTTCTTGCTAGACAGATTAATCACATTTTTAAAAGATTTATTATTATTATTATTATGGTTGTTGTTATTACTATTATCATCATTCTTATTATTATTAATATCTTTATCATTATTCTTAACCTGACAAATGGAAAATGTCTAATTAACTTTAAGGGATTCCTTATTCTTATATTTGAAAGAATTAAAGAAATGTTTATTGTAAATATTAGTATTATTAACCACATTTTTAATTCTTAACATAGATTTATTGTTATTATTATTTTTATTATTGTTAAGCTTATAAGTGGAATATGTTTTGTTGTTATTATCATTGAAGGAGTCCTTATTCTTATGTTTGATAGAGCTAAAAGAATGTTTATTAGTATTATTAATAATATCATTATAATATTTGTTATTGTTAATCTAATTATTAGTGTTAAAACTGTTTACGTTAATGTTTTCAATTTTGATTTTATTGGAAGAGTCGTCGTTGTAGTTCGAAAGGTCCGAGCCACGTTGGTTGATGGTATTGGAGGACCGAGCCAAGTTTACATCAGTGTTGAGGGAGTGGAGAGGTGGAGGGATGCAGGGTTGGAATTTGGATTTTTAATTACGCGTCAAACAAATTTTTTTTGACGTTTTGGATTTTTATGTTACCCCTCAAGGAATGTTATGTTTAAAATTTTTCCCTTCCATCATAATGTTTTGATAAAAAATTGACTCTTCATTAATAAAGCTTTAATTAAAAAAATACTTTTCAATCACACAACTATGTTAATTTTTCTCACAGATTTATAATAAGAAAAGAAAAAAAACATAACCATAACTAAATGATTTGTTGAATCATGAAGGTTGTTTTACTCATAGATGGGATCCACAATTCCCATATCATCCAGATTCCACTTATGAGTTATTCTTCCAAAGACATGATACAAAAATTATGGGTATATCTAGAAATCTATTTTACTCACGCCCAACTAATTGTTATTGCAATCATTCCTATTTCAATATTCTCAATTTGGATTTCTATTAGATAATTTAAATGTTGCAATTTCAGTAAAAACAAATGGATTTCTTTCTCCAATATGAACCAATAAAACTTCCCAAAAATAAATTTCCATCTCAAAGACTTAGAAATTGACCAAAACTATTTTTGACATTCCTCTCCACCACCATCGTAATCACATGGAATTAACCTAAAAACTGAATTTTTAATAAAACCAACACAATACAAGAACTTAATTTATTTCAACATAAATAACATAAACTTAATTTATTTAAATAAAAACAATATATTAATGTAAATTCCAAATATTACAACACTTAATTATTGATCATCAAATATTCACATATAACTTTAAATAATATGAACTTAATTTATTTCCATAAAAACAAATATTATGGCACAAATTCCAAATACCACATATTACAAAGATTAATTATTGATAAGTCAATAAAATATATTACAAATAAATACGTGCGATCAAATTCTAGAACTGCTGCCATGCATGTTTTCAGCGGTTTGAGAGGGTAGTAATGAAATTTTCGTTAAAAAGTTAACCGTCAAAAATACGTTTTATAACTTTCAAAACACATCGCAAAAAACAGTTTCTTTTAATTTTTAAACATAAAATACAGTCAAAATGCCTTATGAAGGGCATTTTGCCCGTCAAATTCCAACCCTGGAGGGATGGCACAGGGTGGAGAGGGTGGTTGCAGGTAAGAGGAAGGAGTGGACGGCGACAGAGCGGAGGAATTATGGTCAGAGGGGGACAGCGAGGGAGACGGAGCAGGGTCACGCCAATCGAATGACGGGAGAGTCAGATCCGCATGAAGAACATGATCTAGAGGAGCCGCAGAAGCGTTGAAGAGGGTAGTATCAAATTCAAGGTTGCTGGAAGACAAACCTGATACATCCGACGTGATGTTCGAGTTAATCCCGTTGAGAGGGTTTCGAGTGTAGCTGCCTTCAGTAGAAGCAGCGATGAGTGAATGGGAAGAAGATGGTGCAGAATCTGGAGCTGAGGGCCGAGACGAGTTGAAGAGTGTGATGGACAAGCTGGTCCGATTTTTCAAAGCCGTAGTCTGCTCATTAGTAATGGATTTAGACTGAGATAAGCTAGAATCTAACTCAAGCGTGCTAACTTAGAGATTTAAAGCAGTTATCTGATTCTTATTAACCCCACTGGATGATGGCTGCAGTGTGGAATCCGGGCTAGATCCATAATTAGAAACGCGTATCCCACATCTCATTAATTTATCAAATTTAGCGTTTTGTTTTTTCTTGGACAGTTTCTTTAGCCACATGGGCTTTGCTGCCGAACTGTTGTCAACTACCTTCCAAAGAAAAATCGAGACCTTATTAGCAAGATCCCACTGGAGAGAAAGAAGCCTTTGGGATAATCGATCTAGATCTTTCCTCAATAAACCAATCTCAGATCTGATCAGAGCCAGACTAGATTTAAGAAAAAAGTGCTTATTCATGGAATTATTAAGGGGATGAGAAATACTAGCAAACACCGAAATCAATGATGTATCCCTGCATCTTTTGAGGAACGTCAGATCTGATTTTTTGTTAGCAATTTGCAGTCGTGTCCGTTTCCTTCTGTATAGGGTGATAATGTTAGATCTAATACTTTTGTGATTCATAATGTATATATCAGTGTTTTGAATTAATCACATCATTGAAATTGGGTTGACGTTTCGAACTAGCTATTGTGGTTCATCTTCAGGACAAGGTGAGAAATCAATAGATATGACAAAATAAATAGCAAGGATGCATCATTGCTTAGAGTTAGCCGTTAAGAAATTTGTTAGATTGTTTAATGTTTTGATATTATAATTTGATAATATAAATTTAGGTGGAAAATAGTTGTTATGTGATAAATAAGTATTATATCTCCATATTGTAGATGGAATAATGATTTTAATATTATATTAAATATTATAATAATATTGTTAGTTAGGATTTGACCCATAAGGTTACTAAATCATCTATGACTAATTGATTAAATAATTTAATATTATTTGTTCTCATAATAATATAAAATATAATCACTAATGTGAGATAGTATTATTATTATTACGAAAATAGAGGTATTATTATTATTACGAAAATAGAGATTCATTAGTTTAGAACTATTATTGTAAAAATCTAAAATATATTAATTTCTATAATAGTAAAATATAATTATTCTAAAGGATAAAAAGACTATAGTTGGATTTGGTAATTTTCTAAAATGTATTGATGGCATTCCTATTAAAGTTATTAATTTAGGATTATTATTATAATATTTTGTATTCAGTTATAATTCAAAGAATGGTATTCTTATTAATTTAATTTCAACCTATTGATTAATTTGAAAAAATATAAAAACATAATAGGAAGGAGGAAAATTACACTACCAAACAAAGAAATAGAAAAATATGTAATACTAAATCGAGGGGATAAAGTCAAGAGGTGAGAAGGGAGACTCAGCACAAACGGAAAGGGGAGAGGAGACGGAAGGGAAGAAGGGGAAAATAGTGCTGATTCAAGTTTGCTTTTTTGTTGTTGTTGTTGTTTGATTTTTTTTTCTAAATTAAATATATTTAATAATTTAAAAATAAGATAAGTTTAAGGCCTAGTGTAATTTATAGATGAAATGGACTTTTTGAGGGAATTCGACAAAGCAATTTCATGAAAGGATGATATTTTTTGTTGTTTAAAATTCATTTTTGAATGCAGAAATGGACTCAACACCCAAAAAATCATTGGGGCACTTGAATTCTACCGACTAAACAACTAAAAAAAAAAAAAAAAAAATAAAAAATTGTTGTAAAATACATTTTTGAATGGATAAATTGATTTAACACCCTCAAAACCCCATGGCACTTGAATTCTACCAAGTAAAAAAATTAAACTCAAGTTTTTAAAAATCTCTGCTAGATTTTAAATTTATTTTATTTTAATATTTAAACATAATTATTTTGAAAAGAATAAAATAAAATTATATTTTATAAAATAAAAATTTCAAAATATTAATTTATGAAGGTTGATCAAAACTTCTAAATGGTTGATTTTTACACATTAAACAATTTATGATTTTTCAAAATCTAACCCAGATTTTAGATAAAATTGACCCACCAAAATGATGAGAAAGAGTTATTTAATCTTTTAGTCAGAGCACTGATATAAAAAATAATAACATTTTAAATTATTGTGGCCTAAACCAAAAATAATTTGTGTAATTTGAAGTAAAAGTCTAAAATAAATTGAAATAAATAATAAAAGATAGTAAATACCTATAACATAAATTGAAATAAAAATAATAGTGTTTTTTTAGTGGCTTGCAAAATGCCAACCATTGAGGAATCAATAAAGTATTTCTTTATGTTGCCTAGATATCCAAAAGAAAATAAAAAACTATACTAGTGAAAATAGCTAAAAGTGGCTCAAATACTTACCTAAAATGAATAAGATAGCAAACCAATAAGATAGAATAGTGGTGATTTTGATGAACACCCAAGTGTAATACTTATATATCTCTCTTAGTCGCCGTTAAATTTTTAATTTAATTATTAATAATTATTAGTAGATGGTATGGATTTAATTTTTATATGATATTTTGAGGTGAATTTTTATGGTTAATAATTTTGTTCAAATCTACATATGTTTAATTTATATATTAATTTTTTGATATTTACCATAAAATAATATCTATCAATGTTTACTAAGCATTTAATTTATATAATTTTACAGAAAAGTAAATAAATATAAATTGATAATTAACATCAAAACACTCATTTCATAGTATATCTCACATTAATTTACTCTTATTTTACTATAAAAATTCTTAATCTATATAAACATATTTTATTACAATAATTAAATTTCAAAATGACTATATTTGCTTATTAATTATATTATAATAAACCAATAATAATCATTAAAAATTAACATTATACCATTGATAATTCAATTAATATTAATTATATTATAATAATCATTAAAATTTTAAATTATTTTTTTCCAGTATGAAAAAAAGCTGCATTAAAAATTTAAAGTATACCATTGATAATTTCATTAGTATTAATTATATTATAATAATCATTAAAAACTAAAGTTATACCATTGATAATTCAATTAGTATTATTATAATTTGCTATTATAATTATAATAACGCTAGATTGTTTAAAATCATAACGAACAATATATATCACTAAAATGTTTTTCCTTATTCAAAGGAAAGAACCATGATTGAAAGAAATTTTTAAAATGCAGAGAATTCCTGGATCTGACTGACGTCAGAATACGTCAAACAGAATAATGCAAAGTCTCCCTTATCTTAGTGTCATTTTCTAAATTGCTAAGACGGAGCCGTCAGATGTATAATGGAACTACTAAATTGATAAGAACACGGGGCTTTGATGGCACCGTCGAATATAAGTGCCCCACTTTTTGCCATCACTTTCTAAATTCATAGCAACACGGTGATCCGGCGGGGCCGTCGAATCTAGCTTCCCACTTCACATCCTCATCCTCAGATTTCTTTTTTATTTTTATATATAAAACTGTTAAGTGATTGTGCGATGGTAATGGTTTGTGGTATTATACAAAATAGTCCGGCGGGGCCGTCGAATCTAGTTTCATTTTCATTTTCATTTTTATATATAAAACTGTTAAGTGATTGTGCGATGGTAATGATTCGTGGTATTATAATATCACAAAATAGTATGTTAGGTTAATTATTTACGAGAAAATATATATATATATATATATATATATATATATATATATATATATATAATTGATAAGTGATTGTGGGTGGGAATGATGTGTTATATAGTATGTTATTTTTATCTTTATTCCATTTTTATTTTGTTAAAATTTTTGTTATCTTCTACCAAATAATATGTTAAGAGAATATATATATAACTGTTAAGTGATTATGTGATGGGAATGATTTGTTGTATTCTACAAAATAGCATGTTATTATTCTATTCAAATTTTCGTTCTCTTCTACAAAATAATATCTTATATAATATGTTATGTTAATTATTTTCGAGAGTATAGTGATGAGAATAATTTGTTGTATTCTACAAAATAATATGTTATCTTCATCTCTACTCTGTTCAAGTTTTTGTTATCTTCTACAAAATAGTATATTATCTTTATCTCTACTCCAACTCTACTCTGTTCCAATTTCATACTATGACCGGTCTGTATGGCTTCCTTAACTCCCCAGAATAACAAATAAATATTGTAGGTGAACACAGCTAATCCCCATATATTTTTGGATCCATAATATATACACAATTCAAATATCTTTTCTTGATTGCTTGTCGTGAGTGGAGATCACTGTTCAAAATGTTTTGAAGTGCGTTGGATTATATTCCAAATTTTAATACACAAGAGTGAGTGTGTCAATTCCTGTCCATTAAATTTTTTGAATATTTAATGACATAAGGATGAGTGTTCAAAGCACGGCAACTACTCATAACTGTCTTAAGTTTCCAATTTTAATGGATTGTAATTAGTGATTAAATTTGATTGTAGATATGGATACTTCAATATGTGAGATATTACCAATTCCAAACCAAACGGCTGATCAGAAAAGAATCTTGTTAGTCCAGACTCCAAGAAAAGATATATGCTGCACGGTGTCCCGAATTTTCAGATGACAGTTAGTGATGAGCACGGACTTGGCTTACAATATTGAGATTCTGAGAGAAACATAGATTGCACTCAGTGGGTGTGGGTATTTTTCGAGTTTGTTAGAAAAATGTGTTTTTGTTTTTATTCACATTACATCAGGTAGGTTGCATATTGAAACTTAATTTTTTTTGGTTTGAAATGTTAAGTTTTAAATTTAATGGGCGAGTTTTACTTCAATGTCATGATATCTAATATAAAACATTAATTTATGGGATATCATCAGTATAGATTCATGTTAAGTATGGATCTAACATGAGTAGAGATAAATTAAATTTCTTCATGTACAACTGTTTTTAGAGTGCAAAATATAATGTGATTAAATTTCTTCATATACAAACTTTTTTAGAGCGCAAAATACAATGTGTTATTTTTCATTGTTTAAATTGTGTTTTTTAATGCTAAATAGAATATTTATAAGACAAAAAAAAAACATAATTTTTTTTTTCTATATATAAATATATATGAAGTTGATGTCGACATAAATTAGTTAACATAGATATTCAAACAGTTTATCTAAATTTCTTGTAGAAATATTTTTCTATTTAGAACATAATTTTTATTTTTTATTTTTATTTATATTTTAAAGAAACACAGTTGGACGGACAAACTTACACATCTTACACAGCTCCTAACACTGGGCCACATCCCCTCATACCTAGTTGTAGAATGAATCATACTGAGCCTATCGGCTCAATGAGGATTGAAGTGTTTTTAAGTTATTCATTACAAATAATGGAAATGGAGTTATCCACTAGAAATAATAGATATATTTTTTCCTTTTGTTTGGATGAAATAACAAGTGTTTTTAAGTTATTCATTAGAAATAATGGAAATGGAGTTATCCACTAGGAATAATAGATATATTTTTTCCTTTTGATGAAATAACAATTTTTTTAGTGATTTTAAATTATTTTATGTGGTTTCTTCAGGTGATGGATCTCAATTTTTATAAAATAAATCTATTTATAAGTTTGATTGAGAAAATAAATCTATTTCATAATTGGATATGGAAATCTTAAATGCCTGGTTACTATTGCTCCAATGTATTAGATGAAGTCACACTTAAATCTCAACCAGATTATGTTTTGGTCATTGTGTTGGTGGGAGAGTTCTCCATCCATGTTACTTGTGGAAAGGTAACGAATCTATTGAAGATGTATGCCCCATATAATATTATTGTGTGCCTTCTTATTTAAAAGTGAGCTGAAATTTATTTTATTATTTACAAGGTTCTCCAATTCATCACATTGAAAAATTAAAATAAATTATTCTTCAAAATATATTTTTGAACAATATACCTAACAAACTTTCTAAAAATTGAAGTTTTGAAATTACATTAACTACACCATTTGTTAGTATAGAGGTAGAATTGTTATAATTAAATATGTTTGTTCTTTCCAAAATAATATAAACATTTATTTTTCCACTTTTACTCGTTTCACATGTATATTAAGATAAATCTGAAATAAAATAAAATAAAATACTTACATACACAATAAAAAAATTACATCATAGATCAAATACTTAATAATTAAATAATAGAAATAAATAAATATTAAATATCATGCTAAACACAACCTCCAAATTAACAAAAACCAATTCTTAATTGAAAACGATCAAAACAAAAATCATAATATTATATATATATATATATATACCAATAAAAAAATAACAAACATAGATAACATTAGATAAATTGCTTAACCTTTAAATAATATATATAAATAAATATTAAATATCATAATAAACACAACTACAAAATTAATATAAATTTATTCTAAATTCAAATTTATAAAAAAAAAAAACAAATTTCCTAAATTATAAATTATTTTATTATATAAATTTATTTTTAAAAATATTATCATATATAATTATGTAAAAACAAAAGTACTTATTACACAATAGGAAATAACAAACATAAATCAAATACTTAATATTTAATTAATAGATATAAATAAATATTAAATATGATGCTAAACACAACCTCCAAATTAACAAAAACAAATTCTTAATTCAAATCGATAAAAATCAAATATATATAAACTACTTAACCTTTAAATAATATATATTAAATATCATAATAAACACAACTATAAAATTAATATAAATTTATTCTAAATTCAAATTTACAAAAAAAAAAAAAATTTCCTAAATTATTTTATTATATAAATTTATTTTGAAAAATATTATCATATATAATTATTCATCTTTCTATTCTCCTTTAAACAAAACCGCATTAAAATAGAGAATAATTGTAGAAGCTACATTTTGGTGGATAATATGTCCTTTTACAAAATGAGGCTTGTCACTTATAGCTTTTTTTTATTTATAATACCATAGGTAAATTCTATGGGTGGGTAGATACCATGGGTGATTGAATATCATTGGTGGATCTCACTTACAATATCATGGGTAAATACCATGGGTGAATGAATATCATGGGCGGATGTCACTTATAGTACCATACATATATTCCATGAGTGGATAAATACCATGAGTCGATGAATACCATGGGTGGATGTCAATTTCCATTCAAATCATTCATCCCTCCTTAAGAAGCAGTGGCCCCCATTGTGTGGAGTTCCCTCTTAAGAAGCCTTTTTTGAATATGAAAAACCACTGAAGAAAAATAATTTTGTGTGATTAACCCATAACCATAATGAACGAAGATTCGAGGATAGAATATCATGTAATGCTTATGACCAACTCTGACATTAACAGTGTGAAGCCTAGCAAATGGACTTTGATGAAGTGTGGGTTTGTGGATGAACCATAACCATGACAAATGAAGATCTAAGGATAGATATATCTTATAATGCTTGTGACAAGCTATGATACTATCAATTTGTGACATAGCAAATGGACTTGGATGACAAAGATTTTGTGCAGTTGACCCATAGCTGTGATGCTAACTATTGATAAAGTAACAGGTGCCTTCATTGTCTAGAGTGGAAGGGAAAGTCTCCAAAGAACCCAAGTGAGATGTTGGTATGCTGAAACTGATGAATGTGAAGTAGGTGCATACTAAAGCGGGGTGGTAGGGAACGTCTCCAAAGGGAACCCGCTTAGAATGTTGCTTCAGATAAAAACTAATTTAAAATGGGAATAACTCAGTTAATGTAACTCAGAATATTTATTATAACATGTTTTTGGAAATAGAATGATTGTTATGCATCTTCCCATGTGATTGAAATCCATATCTAGACACTCTAGAAACTCAATTTTGCATTGCAACCATCTCGCTGTCACAAAAGTTCTGAAAAAATAATTGATTTTATATCAGCGATATTGTCCTCATCCGAACTCTGATTCGACCATTTTATTTTTAAATTGAGCAATATTTCAAAAGGAGCTTAGATATGCAATCATGTTTCTAAAATTCTACACAAAAACTGCAAAAAATGGTAGGAGAGTCATCGTCCACGAATTGCCATTAGAAAAATTTATACAATATAGCTGATTTTAAATTAGCGATATCTCTATCATACAGACTCTAATTCAACCGATTTTTTTTTTTAATTTGGGTATTTTTTTGCAAGGAATCCAGATATGTTATTTGTTTTTGTGAATTTTGCACCAAAATTTTTATATGTGATCTGCAAAATTACCACCCAATAAATTCCTACGAAAAAATGAAAAAAAAAATCTTCTCGTTTTCCCAAGAAAGTGCACAGTGAGCCACCAACAATTTTTTTTATTAAAATAGAGAATAACTGTAAAAGCTACATTATGATGGACAATATGTCCTTTTACAAAATGTGACTTGTTAGTTATAGTCTTTTTTATTGTTAATACCACAAGTAAATTCCATTGGTTGGTAGATACCATGGGTGATTGAATACCATGGGTAAATTCCATGGGTGGATAAATACCTTGGGTGGATGAATACCATAGGTGGATCTCACTTACAATACCATGGGTATATTCCATGATTGGATGAATACCATGGGTAGATGAATACCATGGTGGATGTCAATTTCCATTCAGATCATCCAAGAAACAATTAAGTGTAATATGCAACATTGATGCTTACTACTTACCTTTGGTGCAAAAAGTAATTGAAAATTTTAAATAATATATATAACTTACTTTAATATAATTTTAAATTAATATAATATTAAAAGTCAATATAAAAATGTAACATAATAAGAAAGTTAATAAACTTTATAGAATCTATTTAAAATTTTCAAAAGTAATGAAAAGTCAAACGTTTGAGCAAAAATAAAAATATAACCTACCTTAGACACTTATAAAAATGTTATAAAATAAAATAGCATTTTCAAAAGTAATGAAATGTTAAGCTGCAGGTTGTTTTTTTTTTGTTGTAGGTGGACATATCTCCTTTTTGGGAGGGTTGAGAGGCCTAAAAGGTGGCTAAACATTAACCACAATCACATTGAACAACGGTGCACGTGTAGGAGCCTTGAAGTGGAGGAATTGTGCAGTTGTATGAGGATTTTTAGTTTGGAGTATGTTATCACTCAGGTTGTTCCCTTTGACTCCCAAGGGAATACGGCCGAGGTAACCACTAACCAATCTTTGGGTCATAGGTCCTAGCCTACCTATGACCAGAGAGGGCTCTCTCTTGATGATTTAACTTTGTTTGTATAATATTTTAGGCTAGTTATGATGCTCAAGGTTTTGTTTTTGGAGTTTGCTGGATGATGACTTCAGTCAAGATATATATGTGCTTACCAAGGTGTTCTAAGACATTGGGCATGGAGTCAGTGGTGCTTAATTTGTTTGATATGCTGTGTTGATACTGTAGTGATGCTGCAGAGCCAGATAAGTGTCTGAGAAACAGTGCTTTGAACTGTAATTATGTATGATGTAACCAGGCTATGAAAGGCAATTAAGAATCTTTCAACAAACTGGCATGGAGAAATAGTGGGAATATTATTTAGAAGCAGTGAAGAATTTCTAGATAACATTCATATTTATAGAATTAATGAAAACATGAGCAATTAAGAATTCATGTTCATAATCAATTCAGAAGAAAACATTTTCAGTAGTAAAGATTGAGCACAAGGTGTAACTAAACATTTCATGTATTATTCCTTTTCTCCACTACTAGATTAGTGAGACATGTGTATGATTTAATAAACATAAGAAGACAAAACATAGATTGAGAAAAACTTATTGTTCCATCAGACAGCACAGGAATTCTGCAACAGCACGCATAGCATCACCAAGACATCAAACATTCAGGAAATCACTGAGCTTTTCCAGCCTTTTGCATTAGATAATCTGAAAATATACAATACATTTGCCTCAGAATGAAAATCACCAACCCCTTATACATTGCCAGGGGAGGTATATATACATAATTTACATAAGAAAATATCTAGCTGAAGAGTAAATGCTTCATTAATGTCATGCCAACTCCTGGAGCGTTGTAGCTGAGGGAGTAAATGCTGTAGTAACTCTTCAGTGCCTTAGCTATCCAAAATGGTCAGAAAATGTTGACTTTGTGGCTGTTGGAGTCGGCTGAGGATATGCTGTCCAAAAATTGCATATTTATCTCTTTTGCTTACTGTCGCTGTCTTTTGCTGAGTCATCCTTTCGGCTGCCTTAAATGCTGTCTTTTTTCTGCTGTTTGACTTTTGCTAAATTGTAGCTGACTGGGACCGAGCGACTGAGGCTATTGTGGCAAAATTTGAAGCATTGTCTGCCACCAATCCTCCTTGGGCATTTTGTGTCTTCGAATATTCACCAAAGTTTCATCTGCCTCTGTATATCTATAAAAATTTGGAGGAACCTCAAAAAGGTGGTGGATTTCATTTTCAATAAAAAACATATTTTCAAGTTTGTGCAGAAGGCCCTGCCCTGTTGGAGGCCCTGCTTCCTCAGAAGTACTGCCAGATGCAGTAATTTGATTTTCAACAAAGGTTGACATCTTGTTTGCATATTGCTCACGGGGGAGTAGTCTTCCTGTGCTGTTTATTAGGCTGGGCAGTCCCTTTGCTTGCAGTGCTCCCATTTTGAGCTTGTACTCATCCACCTTAGCCTGTATTTCATAGCATTTTCTCTCTACAGTCTGTACATATTTCCTGAGAGTCAGCACCTTTTTAGTTGTAAGGACAGCCTCTGTTCTATTAATAATGTTGGTGGCTGCCAGTTCCTCCTTTGTTTGTCTGTTCAAAAAATCTATCATTCTGTTGGCCTGCTTAAGCCTATTTCCCAGCACTGTTCTGGCCTTCTGAATCTCTATCTGTGCTTGGCCAATTAAATCCATTTGCTCATGCACAGTCTTAATTGACTTCCATTGTTTAGTGATGGATTGGTCAATACGGGCCCACAAAATTCTTTTTATTTCTTCCATAGCAGTCTCTAGCTTGAGCTCTTTTTCCAAGGCCTTTATTTTCTCTTTCAGGGCCTTTATTTCTCTGCCTTGCTCTGCCACAATCATCTTTGATTTATCATATTTGGCCTCTAGTTCTGCCAACTTTTCCTTGGCCTGCTTTATCTCAGTGGCCTGGAGCTCCATTTCTTTAATAGCCTTAGTCAACTCTTCCATGCTTGTACTGGAGTCTGGAGCTGTTGTTGTTGCTGCTTCTATTGTTGTTGTTGTTGATACAGGGGCTACTGCTGCCTCTGTTGTTGTTGTCGTGGTTGAAGTAGTTGGAGGAGCTTGGGATGTGGATTCTCCCTGCTTATATTGTAGTGCCCCTTCAAGTTCCTTCTCCAAATCAAGGACCTTCTGGTTGAGCTGCATTATAAGATCCAGCTGCTCATCGCCCTCCTTTTCCTTATGTAATTCTATTGTTTGAGGGTGCTCGGTAGGCAGCAGCTTTAACCTTTTCTTTAATGCATTAAGGTCATCTTCCTTTTTCTTCATGAGGGCCCTCACGCCCTTTGGGTCCTTGGGATCATGTCCCAGGTCTATAATGATGTCCTCTAATGATTTGATCCTGTTATCTTTGGCCATGGAGGACATTCTCTCAAAATCCAACTGAATGTTGGTATTTTTCAGTGATTCTTTTAATTCATGGGCCATGGATGCCCTGTCCACCAAGGTAGCATAGACCATTTCTCCAGTTTGCTTGTGGAGTTCTATTTGGTCCATGGGGTGAATGTCTTTTGCCATGATTTCCACCCTTGTTCTCACATAATCTGCAGCTGATTTGGGCTGCGGCACCTTAGGTTTGAAGTGGCTGAGGAGCATTTTCTCCTCTTGAATGTCATAGACAGACATCAGCCTTTCTTGCTTGGCTGGTGTTGCTTTCAGAAACTGTTTATACACTTCAACTCTCAGCAAGTCATTTTGTGCCTTTATTTGCTTGAAAGAAGCCTTAGTGCTTTTAGGCTTCTTGCTCTGCTGAGAGGAGGAGGATACCTCCAAGCCAAGCTGTAATCCTTGCTCCTGCTAAAAGGAGCTTGTACCTGTTTGTTGGCTGCCTTCCCCATCTTTCCTTGAACTGTCGAGGACTTCTTCATTGATTTCTTCTATCTCTAGGGAATCAACCCTTTGCCTGTTGGCCTTAGGTTGCTGGGAGGATCCACTAGCAGGAGTGGACTCTTCTTTGTCTCTTTTCATACCCCTCTCCTCATGTGCTGGGGTCTGCAAAATAGGTGTTGTAGGTGGTTCAGTTTGCGGTGGAGGGGTTTTCTCTTATTGCTGCCCAATTGAGGAGGCAGGCTGTTCTTTCACTGTTTCTTCTTCAACACCCATTATTGCTTTCCCTTTATCTGTACCTGGTGCTGCTGTAGAAGGTGCCTGTGTGGTTGGTGCAGTTGTTGTGGCCGAGGTCCCTTCTCCCACTGGATGTGGTGGCTTGAAGATCACCTGCTGCATAGAATCCAAGTCAAGAGTTTTTTCCAAATCCTTGACATTCTTTTGCATTATCTCTTCTTTAGTTAATTTTTCAATTAAAGTGTCCTGCAGCCATTCTTGTTGATTGGCATATTGCTCAATGTGTGGATATTTGCAATGCTCATAGCCTAGAAGCCTGTACTTTACTCTTCTAGCAGTGATGAAGCCTTCAGGGTCATAGGGGACCCACCGGAAGCTTTTTGAGAGCATGTACTTATCTTTGAGGATTAGCTCAGCATCTTGCCATCCCTCTTTCTTATTCATAATGAAGGGGCCTAGGTGGTGCTTGAACTTGAGATGGGGTTTCTTTTTGGAGCTGTGAAAGTGAGTGAGATCAGAGTGAATAAGCTGCCTATAATACTCCAAGGCAAACAGTCTCATGGGCACATATTTTGGGAGCCTATATGGACAGAGCTCACAGCCATAAATTCTGATGACTGTATGATCCTGGTATAGGTACCAATCACCTATTTTATAATTCTTGGAGAGCTGCATGAATTTCTGTATTTCAAATGACATTCTGGGAGGAGGGGACCTCATCAACAAACAAGAGACTGGGTAAACAAATTGATCAATGAATTCACAATATGAATATGGTGAATTTTGGACTCGGTGGAAGACAGATGTCCAGAAGATAACAGATCTTCTTTCTCCTTTAGAATCCAGCTTTTTAATGTGGCATGGAAAAGCCTCGGACTGGTAATACATGAACAGGTGGTAGATATAAGATGAATACTTGAAGATGCCCTCCCTTTCTACTTTGAAAAGCTGCTCATGTACCTTGTTGGCTATGAACTTAGCAAAATTATATTTGTAAGTAGGAGGTTGGCCTGGGCTATAAGCAGATAGTAATACCAGCACTGTCTCATCCACATATTCACTGGTCTTATAGCCCAGCACATATGAAATCATGTCCAGCAGAAGTTTGCCTACATCAGTAAAATAGACATATAAGTAGGGAGGTGGCCCTGTGGGCTGGCGGTCAGGCCTCATAAATGTCTGGGTGATCTTTTGCCTGTCCTCAGTGGTCATCTTGGCACCTGTATCCAGCAGATAGTTCATGGAGAAAGGAAATAGCAGCTGAGTCTGTTTGAAGTTGAGCATCTGATTGATGGACTCAGCATTAATGTGAAAGAGGATGCTCCCAGATGGAGACTTGACAGCTCTCTGACTGGCATCATAATTCTCAGCACATAGTCGAATAATCTCTGGAAAAATATTTACAGATGGGAGAAAGTAGTATGGAAGATTTGACTCCCATATTCCATATGTATCCTTACCATTTAAATAGTCATCTCTCAATTCCCTGAAGGTCTGCAAGTGGTCTCTATCACCTACAAGGTCTTGGATGAGATAATCCCTGTCAGCAAGAGGCAGGGACTCCAGCTCTTTATTTGGTGGATTCATGGGGGAAACACTGAGAGCTGTGGGTGCAGGGGCAGCCATTTGCAATTTCTGAATAGAACAATAAGTGCAATAGGTTGCAAGGCCTCTCTATAAGTCAATCGACAGATAGGATGCAGGTGCTGCTGAATGTACTCTTCAAAGAGGAGCTGGCTGTCTAGGCAGTCTTGCCTCTGCTCTGTTTTGGTAATTTCACAGGAACGGTGAATACTAGAGATGAAATGCAGAGGGTGAGTAGGATTCAAATTGGTGAAATGCAGCTATATAAGCCTGCACCCGGCAAAAGGGAACAATGCCGGGTAGCTTGAGGACAAATTTGTCGATTTAGACCGTGAATTTATCGTTTCAATATCCAAATTTGGAGCTGGGGCAATGTAGGTTGATTTGGTGCAAAATTGATTAAATTACAGTCCTTAGTGTTAGATAGAGTAGGTGTTCAATGGAGAATTTGCAGAGAAACAGTATGCATAGGGGAAAAAATAAGAGAATTGCGGTGAATACCTAGATGAACGGTGCGGAAAACCTTCGGGTCGAACAGTGGGTGCACACTGCAGCTGAATTGATGAGTTACGGTCTCTGCAACTTTGAATTTGGCGGTTCGGAGGCAATTCGCAGTGAACAAGCTCACAACGGCTCTCTGTCTTTTCCGCGTGAAAATGACATAAAACGGCCAAAAACGCGCATTTGAACGATAAATTTGGGAAAATGGGGGTTATTGGCGCTTTTCCGCCGATGACTGTCAGCATGATGTCATGGCGGGCCCCAGGTATGGAGGGTGACGTGGGCGCTGAGCTGGAGGCCAGCGTGGCAGGACACGGTGGCGGGCAGAGTGCGGTGGCAGAGTTACGTGGAGGGCCACGAGGTGCGAGGGCGGGCGCGGGTGGCATGACGTGACGATGACGTGGGGGCTGACGTGACAGTGGAGGGGCGATATCGGGGAGAGTGGTAAGCAGTCTCCCCACACCATTTTTGGGCGAAGGCGGTATCGGGGAGGGGGGCTCCGAACAACCCCGCCACTTGCCACGTGTCCTGTGTACGGGGGGGAATACCGCCCTCTCCCCGGACGTTAAACATCGGCGGGTTGAAATTCAAAAGGGACCGCCCACCGTTGGATGAAGGGGGGCGGTAGATGGACGGCTGGCGGGCTCCCCGACCCGTTGTGCATGTTGGCGGGGGGGGGGACCCGCCAACGTATTAAAATATCCATTTTAATAATTCGGGTTTTAAACTTTGGTTTTGGGATTTTTTATGGCTTTTTTGGTTAATCTGTCGGGTTTTGGGAAAACATAGGAGTATTAGGTTTGAGAGGGGAAAAGGGCTTGCAGGGGCATTTTAGGAAAATAGGGTATATGAGGGTTAGGGGTGGGTTATTAGGCTAACCAAGGGTTAGAGTAATTCCCAACACAAGGGTTGACTGCAGTCCCTGGTGGACTAAAGTCTCCCATAGGCATACTATTTAGCTATAACGCTAAAGGGGGGATAGTTATACATTGTTTGGGGTTTATACACCATGGTGTTATAATAATAGGGAAAGGGGATCATAGGGGATTTAGTGTAGATAGAGTTAACAGTTATTATTGCAGGGGAATATGAATGAGGAGTGATAGGAGCTAAGTTTTTTGAGAATCAAACTTAGTTAGGAAGTAGATCAAAATGAAAAGAATTTTTACACAAGAAATGTGGCTTCTTTTCAAAGAGAGAAGTCACTTCTGACATGAAATTTGTCCAAGTGAAGAGTTTAAGGAGGACTGATCAAGCAGATCCTGCAGTGCTCATGGGGAAGTTAGAAAAAAACATTGAAGGGGATGGGGGAAGTTAGTGATGGTTTTAGTAGTTTGCCAAATAGGCCACTGCTCTTGCCTTTCTCCTGCTGGTGACATGTTTGATTTATTCCAAGTGATATTCTTGGATCTTGCTCTCTGCAACCTTCAACTGCCTACCCTGCCTAATATGCCTAACATTTTTTCTTCCTTTGGATGGGTGCACTTAGTCTTGCAAACCCTGATAATTCTATTTTCTTTTTGCTGCCCTCCTATCTAAGTCTACCCTTATGACTTCCAAGGGCCCAGATTAAGCAGTTGGGCTCCTTTCTTTCTCTATCCACCTAGTCATCTGTCAAGCTTGAACTGTTTGAATAGGTACTTCCTCTTTAGTCTACAAAATGCAATTCAAAACATGGTGAGGCCCAGCTTAAGCTGTTGGACCACCCATCAAAATAGTAGTGGCACTTTGGACTAGCCACTTTCATGGTCTTTGTTTGGGGTTCATTTCTTTTATTTTTTCATTGACCACTTCATTTTCTTGCCCTTTGATTTTTCTTTTAAGGCATAAACTCTTTACATTTTTTAATTTGTCTGTTTCTTTCACAAAAATGGAACCTTAGCAGCATGGAAGGTGAACATTTTTGGCACTTCCACTGTCAATCATGAGAGATGAAAACCTATTGGTATAGGAGGCTAACAAAGTATTATGCCTGAGGTGGACTAATAAAATCCATAAGAAGACCCAAGAAAAACTCAGAATAAAGTGCACAGGTCGCAAAATATTTCCTCAAACATTATTGAGGATAGATCTAGCTCAAACATTAGAAACATAAAATTAAGAAAGTCTATCTTGATTAAGTATTCTAGCTATCCTAAATCAAATTAATTGTGGAAAATATCCCAGTGGTGAGTTATAATAACTCTTATGAGGGAGGTGATCATGAAACTTAAAAAATAAAAAAGTTAATTCATAAATTAAGAAAATGATGTTCACGAGAAACCTCCATGTGGGAAAGAAAATAATAGGGATCAAGGGAAAATTAAGGGACAAAAATAATAAATGAACTTAAAAGAAAATAACAAAATAAAGGAAGTTAAAAGAAAATAATAAAATAAAGGAAGTTAGAGGAAATTAATAAAATAGAGGGAGTTGGAGGGAAATAATAAAATAAAGGGAGTTATAGGAAAAAGACAAAATAAGGATAGTTAAAAGAAAATAATAAAATAAGGGTGGCTAAAAGAAAAATAAAATGAAGATAGATAAAAAAAAATAGTAAAATAAGGACAATTAAAAGTAATCATAAAGTAATAGAATTGAGGTAATTTTGACATGATAGCTAAGGGACAACAAGAATTTCCTTTAAAAAGTACCAAGCTAAGAGAGACTCATCTTGTTGAAAATAGGAACAAGAAATGTTAAAAATGGCATCTAGAAATTCTAATTTAGATTGTCCTTGAATTAAATTGAGAATTAAATTGTAATTACTTTCTCATAGCAACTTGTAATAGTTAAACTAAATTAAGTTGATTTAGTTAACTTAGGAATTTCAAGTTGGAAGTCTATTTGGAGTCATGTAAGTGTGATCCCTAAACTTTAGTGGTCTAGATTGAGTTCTTTGGAGTTGTAATTAGATAACTCAGTCTAACTGAGTTATAGTCAGTTAAACTAGTTCTAACTGTTGGAGGAACTAGTAGAGGTCTAGTAGTTATTCAATGCATCAGTGCATCTTTAGTGCCACACCAGTTGGCTAAAGACTCACTCATAAATAATTCATGAATGTCAGTTTAGAGGAAGACCAGGTTGAGACTAGAGTGCATGGACAATGTACTATCAATTGTATAATTTTCTGAGTTGTACAAATAGTGCATGCAATTAGTTGAGAACCTAAGTTTGGATTGCATAGTTATGGAAGAAGGATTTCTTCATTAAATAGAGGCTAATTCCTCTAGGAATTGTGCGATGAAATAGGGGCTTGGTAGGTAAAACAATTGGCTAAGTGTTGGCTAGAGCAGACTTGTGAGGTAGAGAGTTGATCATACTTGTGGAGGGATTATTCTAGTGAGAATAAGAATCGTATTTTCTTCTCAAATTTCTGATTAATGCAATATAGATAGTTGAGGTTTTGAGCAGTTTCTTTCCCCAGACAAATATTGTGTTATGTGCAATTAATATTCTTCCTCTTGTTGATTATTGTTTTCATCAATCATTATTGGTTTCTGCTAATGAGAGTATAGTAGATTCTTGTCTTCTGTTTTAGTACATTACATGAGTTTTTGAATGTACAGAAAAATCTACATGGTATCAGAGCTTAAGACAATATATAAGATGAGATTTTGAGTTTGTTATGCAGGTGAAATTTGAATTTGCAGTTCATACTTCAAAGTTGACAAATGGATTTCTATGGTTTCAGATTTTAGTATGCCTTGGAAGGCAACTCAAATCACATAGCCTAGAAGGACAAGATGGAGGCAGTGCTGGAAGACAATGGCCTCAAGGAATTCATTAATTAAGACATTCCTAAGCCTCCAACATCGAATGCTAAATATCTAGCTAAATGGAGCAAGTGTGTGGCAAGGGTGGGGAAAATTATCCTTGAGGGAGTTCGAGATCACATTGTCTCGAGTCTCCATGGCAAGGATACTCCATATTCAATGTGGAAGGCATTTACGTACCTATTTCACAATAGCAGTGACCATAGGAAGTTGGCATTGAAGAAGCAACTCAGAAAGATCAGGATGAAGAAGGGTGACTCAATTCTGAATTACTTGACCAAGTTCACTCATTGTTGGGATGAGCTTGGAAGTGTTGGTTTTATTGCTACCGAGGATGATATGGCAAGCCTAGATCTTCTAGGACTTCCCAAGAGTTGGCACAATTATCAGGACTCTGTCAATGGGAGGGAGAAGCTACCATATTGGAAACAATTGTGGTTGGATTTGGTACAAGAAGAGTTTCGACGAAACACTAGAGACAAGACCTCTTCCGAAGAAAAGTGTAGTAACGATAAGTTTCTGAGAGATGGGATTGAAAAATCACTCACCAATTTTCAAGTCTAGGGTGTTCATCAAAATCACCACTATTGTATCTATTGGTTTGCTATTCTTTTGGTTACATACATGGAGTGAGTTTTAACTATTCTCACTAGTTCAGGTTTTTATTTTTATGATATCTACACAAAATAAATAAATATTTTATTAATTCCTTATGCAATCATGAGTAAGAACACTATTATCTCTATTTTCATTTATTCTATAACATTTAGTATCTTTCATTATTTATTTCAGTTTATTTTAGACATCCGCTTCAAATTACCCAAATTATTTTTGGTTTAGCAAACAATAATTTAAAATGTTATTATTTTTTTATATCAGTGTTCTAACTAAAATATTAAATGACCCTTTCCCCACCATTTTGTCTTGTCAATTTTATCTAGAATCTTATAAAAAACACAAGTTGTTTAATCTACAAAAATAAACAATTTAGAAGGTTTCATCAACATCCATAAATACATATTTTGAAATTTTTATTTTATAAAATAAAATTTAAAACTATATTTAAAAAATGTTTAAATATTAAAATAAAATAAATTTATATTAAAAATTTATATTTTTATAAATTTATATTAATTTCAATCTATTGAATTTTGGTTTAGACTAAATTATAAACTAAATGACCTTTTTCATGACATTTTTTTTTGTTAATTTTAACCAAAATATGACAGATATTTTTAAAATTTTGAATTTAATCTATTTCAAATTCAAGTGCCCCAAGATTTCAAGGGTGTTGAATCCATTTATGCATTTTAAAATGCATTTTAAAAAACTTGTTTTTTTTTTTTTTTTACTTGAGTTTAAGTTGTTTAATCCCTAGAATTCAAGTGTCTTGGGGGTTTTCAAGGTGCTCAATCCATTTATGCATTCAAAAATTCATTTTAAACAACATAAAATCTCATATATGGGTTGTTGCAACATCCCTCCATATTGCATGAAAATTTATGGAGTTAAAATTTTTTACACAATTTACCCACAGTAACTATCAATTTACTATTCCAAATTCCTCATTAACCATTAGAAAGAAACTTTATCATGAGTAACTTTATCAAGGGAATAATAAAGTACATAACCATTAATAACCATTGTTGTAACATATCAACATAAACTTTTTGATATAACTTTGCATCAATTCCATGATTATTTTAACTCTATTACTTAATCATATTCTTGACAAAAATGTCACATCATGCAAGGAATCAATTTCATAAAAATGGCACAACATGCAACCACATCATTAAACACCAATATACCCTAGAAACCATGTAGGATGAAAACCAACAAACATTTAATTTTATTATTAAATGATCGCGAGGGTGTTCACCACTCACGCAATGGTTATAAGGGAGTCCATCCCTTGATCATTGTCATAAAATATTACAAAGCATATCATCTCAAAAACAACATAACTTGTTATAATCTATTACAATCATCATGTCACCATATACGCACAATGCCTTGAGCATTGTGTCTTTAGGGCTTGGTTCTTTCCATCAGTGTATTATCGTGGAGATGTTATTTCTTTAATATGCATAGAACACTAACTTATTGCCTACCATAATGGTGACTTAATCCATCTTTTTATGCCGCAACATTTTCCTCAAAATGTTATTGTTAGCAACCTTTGATATCATGATTAAATGAAATATTAATCAAACTAATTCATAAATCTATACTAGTGGTATTCATGTACATTCATGAGAGACAACGAAATATTGCAACAAGTTTCCTTTAATAACACTGCATATGCATTAGTTATAAGCATATAACCATCAATGCATTTCTATAAACAAATACCACATTAACTAATATTCTCCTCACATAAGCACACATTCTTGCAAGAAAAATCACTACAACTGTCCAAACATTCATTTAAAGGAAACTAACACATTAGTTATGATCTTAGTGCATGCGAATTACATAAAATTTATCAAAAGAACTAGCACTTCAACTATTACATTTGGTTCATGAAAATATGTAAATAAATGTAACACAACGAATGTTGTTCCTATGCATTCAAATGCATATACTTTCCAAAGTAATATTCCCAAAATAATGCTTAACACAATAGAGCATGCAAACACATGTTTCCTTTTCGAGGAAATATAGCACAACAGGGCATGTAAAAACATGTTTTCTTTTCCATAAAACTAATGCAATAAAGCATAACAACATTACCCATATATATATGCCAAGGAAACCAACATATTACTATGGTTTTTGAGCATGTGAATTCATCTTCTTTCCCAAAGAATCTTCCCCAATGTGGGCTAAAATACATGCTATCATTTCCCACATGCAAATGTATATTATTTCCAAACAAAAGCTCATACAAATCTTGCATGCATACACACGATCTTATTCCAAAATAAACTAACATAATATTTATGATAAAGGTAATCACATATATCTTTTTCTAAAGAAATATAGCACAATAGTTCTTCTTTCCATGGGAAGAACATATCTCTATAACACAATGACTATTCTTTGTGCATGCAAAGCTTATAATAATAGCCCTTCTTTAATATGCACAACAAATATTCCCTTATCTACAATTCCACCATCATTAGCTATTATTTTCATGTAAACAAATACATATTTCTTTCTCAAAAGCAAGTTAATATAACCTTGTTTCTCTATCTTTTTACATGCAAGTTTCTCATGCTTCCTTTTCAAGAAATCACCATAAATAACCATATTTTATGCATAATATCCAAGCAACAATAACAAGGTTAACTTAACCTTTTATGCACTTAAATCAAGAAATTAACACAATTCGTCTAAAGAGGAAATCCTTTCAAGAAAATCAACATAATAACTTTATTTATCTACACACAAGGTTAACTTAACCTTTTGTGCAACTAAATCAAGAAATTTACACATTTCATCTAGCGACGCAACATGTGTTTTTTTTTAACATTGACCTTTGCTTCAATGCATATAATCGTTTCAAGAAACAAGCATTCATTCTTGTTCTTGTATAAACATGATTCATATGCATCTTTTAAGAAAACAATCTTTATTTTTCATCAATTCATGCACAAAACTCCTATGTAAGTCTTTCTACACTCAAATCCTTGTAGTCTTTAAATAAATGACATGGGTAATTAATATATATATACAGGTTCATTAAAACCCTTCTAAGAAAATTATTCTAATTATTTTTTCTCTTTTCAAAGAATGTGATAATGTATGCAAAGACATTTCACTTTAATATTTTCTTTTCAAGAATTAACATAGAAAATTATTTCAAGAATTCTAATATAATGGATATTTTTAGTATGCACATATTAATCATGCTAATATCTCCAAGTAAATTAATAATCTAATTTTCTCTTATAATTTCCTAGCCTTCTTTTATTTAATGAAATAACTTATTTTCTTTCTCTTTTCATAAGAAAAATTTATATACATTCTTTTCATGAAAAATATCATGATTTCTTTGATTTTTTTGTGTTCAGGTTTCGCGTGTGTTTTCTTTCCAAGAAATCTAATGCCAAAGTTGTTCCTTTTGTACATGGAGGTGCATATTTTTTTTATGAGAAAATCTAACAAAATAACTTTTCTTTTCATGCAAATAATTTTTTCTTTCTCAAGAAGACTAGACAAAATAAGTGTTTCTTTCTCAAAAAAACTTGCCAAAATAATTATTAACTCTGTGCATTAAGCATGTATTCCTTTTTTTAAGAAAACTATTGAAAGGAAAATCACAATTTTCCTTTTTCAAAATAACTATTAAAAAAAATCACACATTCTTTTCAAGGCTTCTTGTCCTTTTATGCACGTGATTTTCATTTAATTTTTTTCATGAACTAACACATAGTTCTCTATATTTCTATATGCAAGTAAAGATGGGAAAAAAATTTCAGACAACAACCAAATTGACTTAACTTCCAATCAAATAAATCATACAATGTAACATATAGCGAGACATCATGAATTGTTTTTACCAAGTTTAATTTCATTTATGTTTTATTTAAACTATTAAAACTATTGGGCTTAAATAGAGAGAACAAATACTGTTAATTATTAATTAAAAGACTTTGGACGAGATTGTTAAAACATCAAAGAAACAGTTGAATTAAATTTTGAAAACAATTACAAATGTTCCTTCACCCTTTTTCTTTAGAGGAAAAAGGGTAGAACCATGAGAGGGGTTGAAGGAAAAAGAGGACTGTGAAGAATTCTTCCTTGAGCTGGAAAACCTAACCAGTGGAAAAGAAAATTGTGGTAATAGTGGTGGGATACGAGACTTGAGGTTGGATAGAGTCTTGACACCCAAGGTACCCATTTTTTCCTGATTGACAGAAGTAGAAGAGCTCGGAGGGGGAATCTGGATGTAATTGCCAGTTCTGAGGATGGGTGGTGATATCTTCCAAATATTTAGTTGTGCATTACTAAAGACAGATAAGAGATACTATCAAGTTAATTATTATAACCAGAGAAGATAGAATGTTTAGTGTAAGTAGAAAGTATAGAAATGATTTAGCATTAGTAAGTGACATTTATTAATTTCTAAGTAGAATAGTAAAATTGGATGATAATATGCATTACTAATGGTTACTGATATATATAAATCTAAACTTCCAATTAGCAAGAACGTTGATTTAATAAGAAGACAATGTTAAAGAGATTTGTTACTTTAACCCAAAAACATATAAGTGGAAACAGTAAAGAAAATACCCTATCTATTCTCTATAGGTTATAAATAAATGAATTGTATGAGACTGTAAAATTATTCATATTGCAATATATGTCTAAATATCAGTACTTCAATATACTCAGGAAATTTTTTCTCAAAGCGTAGAATGAAGTCAACATGGACAACCTTTCTCTACACATTCAGATTAAATCTATAGTCACATTGCATTTCGACATAAACCTAGGGTTTGTAGCCTCAGATGAGCTCGGAAAGAACTCATCCAGAGCCATGTACCTTGGTTCCTTTAACCGAATTCCATAATTTCTAATCATACCTATCACAATTACGTTTAAGCTATCTATTAAATTCACTTAAAATGAATGGCGTAGTTCACCAAAGCTGCTGAGAAAATCATACAAAACAAATACCCCATGGGTAATTACAATCAACCATTTCCAAACTCAATCACTGATTCTACAGCAAACTGGAATATATATTAAAACCCAAAATTCATTGATAGATCAAATTATAACTGTATCTCGATGGGAATAGTCCAGTTTTGAAATATTGTACAAAAATCCATATATAAGTTATGTGAAGTGTTCGAAGAGAACACGTAAGAAAAGAATTAAGTGATATAAACCTGGGATGGCTTATATAAGTCGATAATATCCCAAAACAACAAATATTGCTACAAATCATAATTAACAACACATCCTAGCCGTGGCCTCAGACACCAACTACTACAACTCCTGAAACCCTTTGTCTCAGAAACCAATTCACATAACCAAGGCACACAAGAGTAGATTCCAACACACCTGGAAAGTGAGGAGAGAACTGGAGCTTAGCAAGGAGTTCACTCTTGAAATGCATAGAACAAATGAGGGTTTCGAACCAGCTTTAGAGACCTTACATGCACAACAAATCAACTATGAGAAAAACAAACTTTGTAATAACTCGGTCCATATTGAAAAACCATGGGAGATAGAGATGGCTTACCTGAGCTGGGTAGCCATCGAAGCCGTGACCTAGCCTACATAGAACCAGAATACCTCAGCTGAGGGAGAAATGGAAATCATATAAACTTAAAGACGTTAAATCATCAGTTGAACAATGTTTACCTCAGGTTGTCGTGACAACAACTTTCTCCTCGAGATTGCTAAAGACCAAGTCGTGCCCTCCATCACTGTTCCAAAATGGCCAAGAACCCGTCAAGTAACTCAATAACTATCACAACATACCATCGCAGTGGAGGAAAAAATACTTAACATAATAACACGAGTAGAAAGCAGGACAAATATAGGCACCTGAGGCTTCAGAGGTGAAATTGCCATAGCTTTTCACAAGGTTGCCACAACAGAGTAGAGCACCAAGACAAAGCATAGCCAAATGAACCAATTTTTCTGCCAAAAGAGTCAATAAACCCTCTAGCCAAACTCGAACAATCAAGACCGTAAATCATAGTTGTTGTTGAGGTACTATCACCCTTAGAGTGGGATAGGGTCATTCCGTTGGGAAAAGTATCCAATACGGAATGACCCTATCCCACTCTAAGGGTGATAGTACCTCAGCAACAATCAAAGCAAAGCTATTCGAGATTACTTCTTTATGAGATGTAAGAGAGGGGAGAAAGAGATCCACTAACCATTGTCTTTCGCTAATGATTGATCCAATCTTCTCTCTTTGCTGCTTGCTCCCAGCTCCTTGCTCTTTCACTGGCCCAGCTACACCAAGATCCTGCAAAATGGCAAGAAAGGGAAACTACAAGAAGCATACATTCATAATTGATTCAAGGATTAGAATAAATCAAATACACAAGTATGGCAATACACCATTGAGACACATGCATATAGAAGAACCTCAAATGCTTTATTAATGGAAGAAGTAAAGTTCAGGAAGTAATACAACCATAAAAGGCCCAATCCAGCATCACCTCCCAACAGAAAGAAATCTCCTCTTCACCTCCTTCAAGCAAATCACCCAATAGTTCTATACTCAAACCAACAGCACTTCCTTACATTCACAAGATTCCAGCCCCCCTAGACCTCATGAGAGAGCTCTATATATAGGAGTTTTGGAGAAAGGATGAGTCAGCTTGCAGCTAGCATGAAGCTGTCTAGTGTCCTCTCCCACTTCAGTTATTCTTCAGTTCTTGAGTCCACTTGGAGGTTCTTTCTTCCACTTGGAGATCTAGACCCTATTACTCATCACCAGTCGAATTCCCTGATCCAAGTGTCATTTTGGAAGCTTCCTGGGCATTGACACCTTGAGGAATGACTGTGCCACTTGGCCAAACTCGCCCAGCGCAGGTAGCCTTCTTTGCAGTTGACATTCAGCGTGAGTACACAGTGGAGTAGTTGACATTCAGCGCAGATGCTCAGTGGAGCAGTTGACATGATCCAGAATTAGCTTGTTTTTGAGTGTTTTCAGGTGGAGAACTGTTATTCAGTGCTGTGGTTTGCTGACCTTGTTCCTCTAGGGGTAGGAACAACATGTTTAGGGACTTTGGATCCCTTAGATTATTGACATTTCATGCTTCATGCTGTAAGGCACAAAAATGTCTATAACAGTTGCCCCCTAAAGTATGAGGTCGTTTATCGGGTGAAATGCTTTATCAGGAGGATCCGAAGTTCATTCAATCATTGAGAGGTGACCTGTAATAAAATACAATACAATACATTATTCTTCATTCTGCTTTCATGATCTAGCTGAGGCGGGCATTCCCATGCTCAGCTTTATAAATTCATTTTGGTACATAGAACAGACGATCGTCTGATGGTAGACTGGTAATTCTCTGCTGAAATTATCATCCTTTGAGTAGGATGATCATCTGCTGCAATGATGTACATGTCAAATGTCTTTATATTTCCTGAATATATATCGCAGCCCGGATGGATGACACTAGATCCGGGGTCTTCAAACTCGTTCGATCTTCACTCTAAGTACAAGTCGATCCATGTGAGAATTGCGCTGAAGTCGAACATGGAAAGACATCGCTTGATTACCGGTCAATGATGTAAACCGTTAACAAGCACGAGAGGAATCACTAATAATGATAATGACCCTCAAGGTACTGCAGTACAATTCACGTGGTGTGAATAAAGGACTTGGCGTCGAACACCATGCAAAATCTTCTGGTCGAAGGTCATTGATGTATACCTGTCGCCGGAAGTGAGAAACTTGCCATTGAGGCATGCAAGCTTCAAAGTACTGAGGGGGGTGTTCCTAGATCAACTTCTTGGATAATGAGCTGAAGTCGACAAGAAACGATCCGTCAAAGGAGGGAATTAATGAATCCCACATCAGTGACACGAAACGGAGCTAATGATTTTAGTGGAGGTGAAAAAAATCTATGAAATGTGATTCAGGGTGGCGATCATGGGTGGATGAAGGATAATGTATGGCAGTGGATGGGACACGGTTGACTCTTTCTGAACAACATCTCTTGAACATATAACGACACTGATGCGATGGATCGGTAGCATTACCCCAAATGTGGATGGTTCGGCGAAGACAATGGTGATGAGGCCGGTGAATGAAACAACCCAACCCGATGTGATACGGAGGAAAAGTGTCATGTTCAAGAGCGACTTGCTACCATTAAAGCTTTGAGGTTCTCCCAATTTTTCCCCAGTCATTTCTGACCAGTACCTCTTTATTTTTGTCAAGCTTGAGGAGGATAACATATGCTTGTTCTATAACCTACCCTTCGGGCAAGCCCATCACTATGTTTTAGCGAGCCTAGCGATAGGGAAACTCGTTCTCGTCTAAAGACAAGTTTGTCGCTATTTAATGCATTTTAACGAGTCTAGCGACAAATACAACTCGGTCCTTTTCATTTTTAGAGAGTCTGAAAAGGTACGTAAAGTTAACTCCAAAGGTCCTTTTTCGTCATCTAATCCCTTAAGTCCGAAAAATTATAAAACAATACAGAAGGGATGAATGTTCGATAGTTTTATCGAGCCGAACCAGACAAGCGCTCGATCTTTTTGTGCAATAATCCCTCAGGTCCAAAAAGATTAAAATCTAGAGGAGGGACAGCTCTTCCGGTCATTTTAAGGAGCTGGAAGGCCAAAACTCGGCAAACTTTTCATATTTTACGAGTCAGAAGAAAAGAGCTCAAAGAAGACTCGTATTTTTAGGAATGAGTGATAAACAGGGATAGCAGCAGATTCCAGGTACAGGTTGGAATTTTCCAATCACGGCAGTGTCACAAGGATGGCTAAGTGAAATCACTCTTCGCAGCTCTTCCTCAAAATAGGTAAACAATCAAGTGGAGGTGAATGATCGGCCAAATGAAAAGTGGAGGTGACGGTGCAAACACGACCAAGGCTTTTATGGCTGATGAATTTACGGTCTCAAATGGTTATTTACTGATTCATTTTTTCTGGATGAGCTTGAACTCTGGGGGGAAGCTTGCTCACAGCTGCATTTATTTTTTAACGAGCATGAACTCTTGCTAAAACTGCTCAATTGTGCGTTTATTTTTTAACGAGTATGAACTTTGTTAAAACTGCTCGTTGATAAGTTTGCATGCCTCCAGCATAATAACACAAATCGAGGTGCATGCCCCCCAAGCTTCATTGCATTCAACTCGGTGGTTGGAATGAAGGTTTACCTTTGAGATTTGGAAAGGGGGTTTCTTTCATTTTTTAATGAGGTTGACACAGTAAAAGAACTATCCCCATGACTCCTTGTTTCATTTTTTAACGAGGTTGACACGAGATAAGAACCGTCCTCGGAGCCCACTGTATTTACAGTATTTCTATTATGGCGATGATCCATGCCGACAAAATATTTAGGAATCTTATGAATCCATTAGATACATAGGATTTCATTTTTTAGGTTTCCATCGTGGCCATTCCCGCCAGATTACTTGGAGGCGGTAGGGTGAAAGTACCCATTAAGGCAGGGTCTTTTAGGAGGCCTACCCCAATATTTTGAAGTGAATGATCGCTTCCATGGATCATTGGAATGCTTCCCGTAACTTGTGAACTGTCGGGGAGGAAAGTTTGTTGGTCGACGACTGTAATTCTTCCTTGAAAGGGAAATGCAATCTTCCTGAAGTAGGTCGACACAACTGCAGCCATGGCATATATCCAAGGCCTTCCCAGTAGGATGTTGTAATCGAGGTTTCCATCAATTACTTCAACATCAATTCCTACTGTTTTGCCCCCCAGTTCAACTTGCAAGTTACTTAAAATCCCGCATCAAGTGTATGATCGTCCATCACATGCTTTTAACGTAGTCGATGATTTTGACAAGGGTGGTGAGCCTAAATTTTTCCAGCAACTCATCGACATAAGACATGTAGATGCCCCTCATCAATAATTGTTCGATGAACAGTTTTGTTGAGGGCTTTCACTTGAATAAGGAAAGCTAGTTGAGTTGGTAACTGAGGGTCATATCCTTTATGATCAAAGGCCACAAGATTGGAATCCATTGGGCCAATCCCACCTATTGCTGATAATAAAGCTTGCTCTTGGGAGGGGCAATTTTGTGGTACCTCAAGTGTCGACATAGTGGACGGCGATTGGGCCAGGTCCTCTACTATATTATAATTATGTGCTCCTTTGGCACGAGGAATAAATGTTGATTTGTGTACTACTCCCTTCGGCGACTTTATCATTGGCTCAGGAACGATGGGTGGCACAACTTCGGTCAAAGTTGTCGTTGAACTACTAGGTCATTTATTAACCTTGTTGTTCGACAGCTTTGGATTCCCGTAATATTTATTCCTTGTCAAAGCATCTTTCTGTTGCTTTGAGGTAGACAACATAAGCACTTGGGATCGGGAAGCATTTTGATTAGCAACCAGATTTTGACCTGGGTTGGGAAACGGATCAGTCAATACTGCTGGGGTTTTTGAACTCTTAAAGAGTTTCTTAACTTCAGCTATATGTGGACAATCTTTCGTCCAATGATCCTCATCGCATATATGACACCCTACCGGGGGTTTCCTTTTTCTCCCTTGTTTTTTCTTCTTGCCCCCTGGTTGCTTCAGTCGTTTCCCCTTGTCAGTCGACATGGCATTTACTTCTGAGGCAAGAAGTTCTTCATTTGCATTTTGACTATAAATTTTGTGCTTGCCAATCACGCCATCACTGGTGTGAGAGTCATTGTTTGATTTAGGAGGAGGAGGAATTGAGAATTCCGGTCTAGGGGCGTCAGGTATTTTGTCGTAGAGCGTGCCGGACTGAGTATAGACCAAGTCCAGATATTGCGCACGAGCGATAACCTGCTCTTCCGTTACGACCCCCCCCTTTGCCACATCTTCCGTGATGGCAGGAAGTAATGACTTGATAAACCATTCAGCTAATAGCTGATCAGGAACGTACGTTTTTACCATCCTGCGACGACGTTGCCACTCATGTATATGATCAGATATGTGGGTGGCAGTCATCTGTTTGAAGTTGGTAAGGAGTTCTGTTACCATTTCATACCTTATCGGTAATTGAAAATGGGTTAAAAAGGTTGTGGCTAAGGTACTGAAGTTGTCGAACGAAGCTCTAGGCAATTCAATGTACCATTTTGTCGTTGGACCCATTAACGTCCTCTGAAAGAGGCGAAGTCTTATCGAATCATCATTCAGGGTGTTCGATGAACACCATAGATGGAATGTCATCATATGATTCGACGGGTCTTCACCCGGATTTCCATTAAATTTAGGAATATCTGACGGAAGTTTATGTGGAATCGTTGGCCACTAAGGGGCATAAGCAATTGGATCATTCGTCAGCCGGTTTAGATCTGGTAATTCTAGAGTTGCTACAAAGGGCAACTGTTGATTCAGGTTAGGCGAAGCATACCCAGGATAAGATGGGATCGCCTGAGCAATGGGTCTTTGTAAACCAGCATAATGCTGGCAACTTTGACAAGGTTGATGGGCATAACCATTATAGTATGGTTGCCCATTACTTACAAAGACTTGTTGCTCAGGTCCTTGATATGATTGCTAGAATGGCGGTTGTTGAGATTGGACCAGCTCTGGTTGTTGGACCATTTGCTGTTGACCAATACTGGATGATTGACTAGGATGAGGAGTCACAGTACTTGTTTGAGCCTGAGTCGCTCCAGATAAGGAGGCACTACCCTGAGATTGTGATTGAGTCGTTGAGACAAGAGGTTGTTGTATTGCAACCTGAGAAACTTGGGGTTGACATACAACAGGTGGAGCTTGTACTTGCGACACATTCACTATAGCAGGTATGGTGGGAATATTCGACACAGGGTGTACTGGTTGCATTGAATATACAACCCTTGGTTGTTGAGGAAGTATTGGTACCCAACCGCTGGATGTAATTCCAATTTGACCTGAACTGTGTTGCAAACTCCCATATGGTTGTTCTCTGGGAGGGAACAATGAAAGGGCATACTGCCCTCCATATGGTGGAAATCCAGTACTTAAAGGGTAAATTGGCCTTTGAAGACACATTGGATCAATTTGTTGAGTTTCAACATAAGAAATACCAAATGATAATCCGGATGAAGAAATAGGAACTAACCATGTTGTCGTCCCTGATTGGACTCTGGCTTGTTGTTGACAATTTGCCGGGACAGATGGTATACCAGCGAACATCGTTGGAGTAGCAGCAGGAGGCTCTGCTGTTGCTGTGTCAGACGACACAGTCCTAGATGTTGACGGTTGTTCAGACATATCTAGTATATCCAAAAGATTTCTTAGCGATTCTACAAGAACTTACGATGCCAAAAGACTAACTTCGAAGATCAACGAGGGAATGGTGATGATTATCTCATTTAAAATAAATTTTAACGACGCTTAGACACAACTTGCTTTTTCATTTTTAAAGAGTCGAGAAAAAGCTAAAGATGACTCTAGTCTCCTTCGATGTTTTAACGAGCCCGAAGTGACAAATGCTCGGATGGACTTTTTCAGTTATAGAGTTTGAAAAAGGCCAAAATAAACTGCTCTGGAGATCTAGGCAGAGGGTGTGCCAAACTTTTCGCAAAACCACAGAATACGTTTTACGGTACGGGTGGTCGATCTTCGTGAATGCTGTGTTCACTGCATTGCGATCAGTAGGGCAGTCGACACGGCTTCCTATGGATAAAGGCTTTGTTCCTATAGGGGTCTCCCAATATATACGCGACGGTACGTGGGAGCACAAGTCCGTATTGATACTTATCGCTTCACCGTGGAGGAATCACCCAACCACTCAACGCTAAGATATCACGTTTAACGACGCCGGAACACGTCTCTAGCTTAGACCTCTATGTGTTTGCGTTATGTTTCAAAGCGTTGTTAGGTTCATTCAATATATTTTAAGTTGATCTTTTTAAAGTTTGCCTTTCTGGATCACCACGAGATGTACAGTACAACTCCTAAATGCATTCTAAAGATGAGAAGCAAGCTTTTTCAATCTTTTCAACTTATGAAAATCTTAACTACTAGGGGAAAAGAAAGACATCATATTTTCACACAGATCAAAGAGCATACACTAATGCACTTTTCCCTAAATCAACATGCAAACTTATCAAATGCAAAATGCACAATGCAGGTATTTCTTTTCTCTTTCTTAATGTTGATGTACTACAAAAAGAAAGTTGTTGTATAATTTCAAATTCAATTTCAAGTGAAAGCAAACAAGCTTTGTCCAAAATCAAAAGACACCTTAAGATTTACTTGTTTCGACACTAGAAATATATAAATTCAAACCATATGACGAAAGAAAAAGTTCAATCAGCTATGAACATCAAACAAACTAACTCTTCAAAACGACACTTATCACAGGTCTAGATCTAAGAGGCCATAGCAAGACTAGTTCACTTTCGTTACGGGAAACTGCAAGTGATATAAGAAATACACAAAGAACAAATACAGTTTCTTTATACAACTGAGGCGGAATAGTGGCAAGGAAATTTGGTTTCAGATAGGTACATTGACTGGTAACTGGCTACAAAAACAAGGATGCAAACAGGGCAATAAACAGGAGGGAACCCCAGTAGCACTAGGCAAAACTAGTTCAACGCAGGTAGTACACTGGCAGATTGACCTTCAGCGCAGGTAGCCCCTTCGGGAACTATGCTGAAATGCAGACTGCCTTCACAGTGCCTGCATTGAAGAGATAAACTTTCGTTTTTCTCAGTTTTTGGGTCACAGATTGCTAAAAAATTCACAGTTTTTGGCCAAATCAAAAGCTATCAGTCAAGTACACACTAAGGGATGAAAAGGAGGATGAAAAGCTATCACTAAGAGCTGTTCAGAGTCCTTGTGGATCAGCTCTTCAAATCATAAACTTGCCCAGAAACTGAGCTAGAGTAGCTGCCCTCTACTTTGCATTTGAAATATCCAAATGCAGTTCGATTCAGTACTCCCTGTGTTTATGAAATGAATAGAAAAAACACAAACAACCAACAAGATACGATCCCCAGCGGAGTCGCCAATTTTTTGTTGGGAAAAGTATCCAATACGGAATGACCCTATCCCACTCTAAGGGTGATAGTACCTCAGCAACAGTCAAAGCAAAGCTATTCGAGATTACTTCTTTATGAGATGTAAGAGAGGGGAGAAAGCGATCCACTAACCGTTGTCTTCCGCTAATGATTGATCCAATCTTCTCTCTTTGCTGCTTGCTCCCATCTCCTTGCTCTTTCACTGGCCCAGCTACACCAAGATCCTGCAAAATGGCAAGAGAGGGAAACTACAAGAATCATACATTCATAATTGATTCAAGGATTAGAATAAATCAAATACACAAGTATAGCAATACACCATTGAGACACATGCATATAGAAGAACCTCAAATGCTTTATTAATGGAAGAAGTAAAGTTCAGGAAGTAATACAACCATAAAAGGCCCAATCCAGCATCACCTCCCAGCAGAAAGAAATCTCCTCTTCACCTCCTTCAAGCAAATCACCCAATAGTTCTATACTCAAACCAACAGCACTTCCTTACATTCACAAGATTCCAGCCCCCCTAGACCTCATGAGAGAGCTCTATATATAGGAGTTTTGGAGAAAGGATGAGTCAGCTTGTAGCTGGCATGAAGCTGACTAGTGTCCTCTCCCACTTAAGTTATTCTTCAGTGCTTGAGTCCACTTGGAGGTTCTTGCTTCCACTTGGAGATCTAGACCCTCTTACTCATCACCAGTCGAATTCCCTGATCCAAGTGTCATTTTGGAAGCTTCCTGGGCATTGACACCTTGAGGAATGACTGTGCCACTTGGCCAAACTCACCCAGCGCAGGTAGCCTTCTTTGCAGTTGACATTCAGCGCAGGTACACAGTGGAGCAGTTGACATTCAGCGCAGATGCTCAGTGGAGCAGTTGACATGATCCAGAATTAGCTTGTTTTTGAGTGTTTTCAGGTGGAGAACTGTTATTCAATGCTGTGGTTTGTTGACCTTGTTCCTCTAGGGGTAGGAACAACATGTTTAGGGACTTTGGATCCCTTAGATTATTGACATTTCATGCTTCATGCTGTAAGGCACAAAAATGTCTATAACAATAGTAGATCAAACAACAGACAGGCAGCCAGTGTAGTTCCGAGACTCTTCCAAGGTAGGATAGGTAGGTTCATTAATGCCATCACAGGTGGCGAGTACAAGCATGCATGAACCAGGTAGGAGGAGACCTCAGGACTCTTCCACCTTAACGGAGGGAAGCCTGCCCGAGGTCGATGAAGGTGCACAAAATCAATACATGTAGCTCTGGAGTGAACCACGTAAGCTGCACAATCTCTAACCCAAACCATAATACCATCAAACTTTGTTAATACGGTTCAATCATATGGGTCCACTAAGTCATGGACCAAGTGAATGGAAGATATTATTTTCATAATGATTATTGTATGATAGGTAATTTTTTTTTTTAAATATATAGATAGGATGTTACAAATGGTATCAGAGCCCAGGCTCACATATTAAGACTTCTGGGTTATTCTAACAGTCAATTAAGTTGTGATACTTCTATATATATGAAATAAAATAAACTAAGTTTTGGTTGAATATGAACACAAATAAGGTGAAAGTTGGTATTGTTATCAGCACCAAGGGTAAAATGTGTAGGTGCCCCGGATCGTCAAGCTAGTCGGAGGTGCCTTATGTAGAGGAAAACCCATAATTATGGGTGCAATTGGGAGAAGAATCGAGACATGCTAACGCTGTCCTGCTCAAAATAGTACAACAACTTCAAGAAGAGACGATGAACCCCATAATGGACAATGAATGATTAAGACATGAGCAGGAGAAGATCCTTCAAAGTATGTCAGATCGACAAAATCAAAGAGGACTAGACCCTAGTATAGAAAATAGAGAAAAGACCCCAACTACTCATAATGAGGAAAATAATGTAGGATCCGCAGAAGGTCATAAAGAAGAAGATGAAGGGTGTTCAGATAACATTTTTTACCTAAGGAAGCCAAAAAGGCCGAAGACAGAGTTACAAGGAGATTTGAAGAAAATCAAACCCTCACTATTTAAAGGAGAGTCAGAAAAAGCAACAGAAGCTTGGCTGATAGACATGGGTAAATGCTTCCAGATTTATGAATATAATGACAAACATAAGGCAAGGCTGGTAGTTTACCAATTACGAGGAAAAACCATCATCTGGTGGGAAGAAATTAAAACCATAAGAAAGATTGATGAGGAACAAGTAATATGGCAAGAATTCCAAAAACACTTTAAAGACAAATATTTAACAGAACATTATTGTGACGAAAAGGAAAAAGAGTTCCATGAGTTAAGATTGGGAACCCTGACCATGGATGAATATGTAGCACGCTTTAATTCCCTGTTGCGATATGTTCCATATATGCAAGAAGAGAAATCTAAGGTCCTGTGGTTTATTAGCATTTTTCCCAACTTCATGAAGGAAAAACTAGAATTCAACTATCCCAGAACCATGGATGATGCAGTTCGGAAGGCCAACATCTGTTATCAACAGATGAAGCATAAAAATAAGGATCTATAGGAGCTACTGCTAAGAAAATGAGGAATTTATGACCAAACGGGCATCAGAAATCCATACATGGAAGAAATAATCAGCAAAGTACCTTCAGAGAATTTGCAATAAATCCACCCAAACTTAGACATTCACTAAGAATAGAAAACCTGATGGAATTAGCAGAATTGCTATTGAACAACCACCAAAACTACCACTGCAATGTTGGGGATGCGAAGAAACAGATTATTACAAAAAATGCCTGCACAAAGCTTGAATTGAGAAACTTTCTAACATGCAAGAAGCCTCTATGGTAGGGGATATCGCAAGGAGCATGCCCATAATTAATGCTACCTTGGACGATCATGAGGCAGAACATTAGCGCACCATGATCAAATGTGAAGGTATGATTCTTGATCAATCTGTTTTTGTTTCATTTGATCCAGGTACTATCCTAAGTTACATTAGTCCTAAAGTGGTAGAAAGATGTCAACTACAAAGAAGTAAATATAAGCAGTCATGGCTAGTTCAACTAGCTACTGGAACAAAAATAAAGGTCTCAGCTAAAACAAAAAACTTCCCTATAATAGTTTCAAGACAACCTATCTGAGTTAACTTGAATATTCTTCCTGTGGGCTCATATGATGTATTAATATGGATGGATTGGTTAGAAGGTCGCTGGTCCCTGGTGGATTGCAAAGAAAGTTCGTAAGTTATCTTACCGAGTCAGGACAACAGAAGGAAATTCGAGGAATCAAGAAAAATATCAAGTTGCACCCTATTACAACCAATCAACTTGGAAGATGTATAAGGAAAGGTTTCCAGATTTATGTTGTTCTAGGGTACCACAATGATAAAAATAAAATGACCTCTTTAAAGAATATCCCTGTAATCCAGGATTTCTTAGATGTATTTTCTTAATCTATTCTTAGATTACCGCCAAGGTGGGATATCGATTTTACCATTGAGCTAGTGCCTAGACCAGCCCCTTTTCGAAAGACCCTTATCATACAAGTGTTACAAAGTTGACTAAACTGAAAATGCAGCTGCAGGAGGTATTAGATAAAGGGTACATACGCCCAAGTGTGTCTCCCTGGAGAGCCCCAGTGCTATTTGTACGCAAAAAGCACAGAACCTTATGATTATGCATTGACTATCATTAGCTAAATAAGCTAACCATCAAGAACAAGTATCCGCTACCTCACATCGATGACTTATTTGATCAAGTGCAGAGAGCTAGTGTGTTCTCAAAAATCAATTCAAGATCCGATACCACCAAATCAGAATAAATAATGAAGACATCTGTAAAACCAAATTTCAAACTCGTTATGGACATTACGAGTTCGTGGTACTTCCTTTGGCCTTACCAATGGACGAGCCACATTCATGAGCCTAATGCATGGTATTTTCTAGCCATTTCTAGATAAATTTGTACTAATTTTTATCAATGATATACTAATCTACTCTAAAAAGAAGGAGGAACATGAGAAGCACTTGAGAATGGTACCACAGATTTTGCGAAAAAAATAGTTGTATGCAAAGTTTAGAAAGTGTGATTTTTACAAAGATCAAATCCAGTACCTAGGCCATGTTATATCAGCAAAAGGGATAGCAATGGATTCATAGAAAATCAAAACTATTATGGAATGGACCAAACCGAAAAATGTGGCTGACATAAGATCCTTCTTAGGCTTGGTGGGGTATTACCATCGATTTATTAAGGTTTTTTCGAAAATAGCCTTCCCAATGACTTCACATCAGAAAAAGGGATGAGTTTTCCACTGGACAATAGAATGCCAACAAAGTTTTGAGCAGTTAAAAAAACTACCTCCAACCTCTCTTGTGCTAATGGTAGCAGATCCAGAAAAATCCTTTGTAGTATGTACAGATGCAAGCAAAGAAGGCGTCGATGGAGTATTAACTTAGGACGGAAAGGTCATTGCCTATGAGTCATGAAAACTGGAGGATTGTGAGCAACACTACTCTGCTTATGATTTGGAGTTGACCACAATAGTGCATGCACTAAAGATGTGGCAACACTATCTTTTGGGAAAGAAATTTCTGTTGTTAACTGACCATAGCAGTCTGAAAAATTTCTTTAATTAGTCTAATTTAAATGCACACTAGGCCATATGGACCGTGTTCCTCAGTAAATATGATTTTTACTTGAAACACATCAAAGGAAAAGAAAACCGAGTAGCTAATACTTTAAGCAGAAAATTACGTTGCATCTATAAAGTACATTTCAGTCAAGCACAATCTAATCTACCGGAGGTTATCCGAGAGGCATACCTCAAGGATCTAGAATATGCATTCTTATGGAAGCAAGCTTCAGAAGATCAGGAAAGGGGGAAACAATGTGAGTATGCAATTAATTCTGATAATATGTTAACATTCAGAAATAGGATTTACATTCCTAACCAAATTTCCGTGATGCAGATGTTATTAGATGAGTTTCATAGGAAACCTTATGCCGCCCACCCAAGATACCAGAAATTGTATTATTCCATTAAGAAAAGTTATTTCTGGCTCAATTTATGAAAATATGTGGCTGAGTATTTATCCAAGTGCTTAGAGTGCCAATTGGTGAAAGCAGAACATCAGCATCCTACGAGTCTGTTACAACCGCTACCCATTCCGGAATGGAAATGGGAGACCATCACTCTAGAATTTATCACTGGATTTCCTCATACCAAAAGGCAACATGACTCAATCATGGTGGTCGTAGACAAGCTGAGCAAGACTGCTCATTTCATTCCTGTAAAATCCACCTATAAAACAGTGGATATTGCGGACATATTTATGAGAGAAATCTTCCGCCTACATGAGATACCTTGAGTGGTGATCTCTGATAGGGATGTAAAATTTACATCCGCTTTCTAGAAAACTCTCTTTGCAGGACTGGGTACCCAAATCCATTTCAGCACTGCTTACCATCCGCAGACAGATGGTCAGACAGAGTGAGTAAATCAAGTCCTGGAAGATATGTTGCGAATGTTTGTAATGCAACAACCACAGAAGTGGGAAGATTACCTCCACTTGGTAGAATTTGCCTACAATAATGGGCATCATGAATCTTTGGGTATGAGTCCTTTCAAAGTACTTTACAGAAGAAATTGTCGTGTACCCACGAACTAGAATAGTCCGGATAATAAATTAGCATTGAGTCTTGATATGCTAGTGGAAATGGAGGCTACCATTAAGAAGGTTCGCTAGAAATTAGAGGCAGTACAGGATAGACAAAAAGTATATGCAAACAAGAAGAGAGCTCATAAAGAATTCCAGCTGGGTGATCATGTGTATCTAAAGATGAAACCTTGAAAGAGCACCTTGCAATGGAAAGGTTGTGCAAATTTGGCACCACGATATTGTGGACCTTTCCAAATTTTGGAACGGATTGGGCCTGTGGTATATAAAATAGCAGTACTAGGCCACATCCAAGTACAAAATGTCTTTCATGTGTCCTTATTAAAAAAGTATATTTATGACCCTTGACATATTATTAACCGGGAAAGCATCCAAGTAATGATAAAATAGAAAGCAATATGTTAAAGAGTTGTTGTTTTGAAATGTTATGACAGTAAATTATGAATGTGTAGGTAGAACCCAAGGGAGAATTTCTGGAGGAGCCTCTTCATATCCTCGATCAGAGAGAAACCACCTTGCGGAGTTGAGTCATCATTCAAGTTAAAGTGTCGTTGAAGCACTTTTGCCCAGATGAGGCTACTTGGGAAGAAGAGGAGGCCATGCAAAAAGCTTATCCTGCACTGTTTACGTAGAGGAAGAACATTAGGGATGGTGTTCCTCTCAAGGGGAGGGAGTTGTAACATACAGTGAGACATCATGAATTTTTTTTACCAAGTTTAATTTCATTTATGTTTTATTTAAACTATTTAAACTATTAGGCTTAAATAGCCAAAACAAATACTATTAATTATTAATTAAAAGACTTTGGACCAGATTGTTAAAGGATCAAAGAAAGAGTTGAATTAACTTCTGAGAATAGTTACAACTGTTCCTTCACCCTTTTCCTTAAAAGGATAAAGGGCAAAACCTTATGGGGGGGTTGAAGGAAAAAGAGGACTATGAAAAATTCTTCCTTGAGTTGGCAAACATAACCAGTGAGAAAGAAAATTGTGGTAACAGTTGTGGGATATGACACTTGAGGCTGGACAGAGTCTTGATGCCAAAGGTACCCAATTGTTTCTGATTGACGGAAGTGGAAGGACTCGGAGGGGGAATCTAGACGTAATTGTCAGTTCCGACGCTAGGTGGTGAGATCTTCCAAATATTTAATTGTGCATTACTAAAGACAGATAAGTGATACTATCATGTTAATTATTATCACCAGAGAATATAGAATGTTTACTGTAAGTAGAAAGTATAGAAATGATTTAGCATTAGTAAATGACATCTATTAATTTCTAAGTAGAATAGTAAAAGTGGATCATAATATGCATTATTAATGGTTACTGATATATATAAATGTAAACTGCCAATTAGCAAGAACGTTGATTTAATAGTCAGACAATGTTAAAGATAGTTGTTACTTTAACCCAAAAACATATAAGTGGAAATAATAAAGAAAATACCCTATCTATTATCTTTAGGTTATAAATAAATGAATTGTATGACACTGTAATATTATTCATATTGCAATATATGTCTAAATATCAGTACTTCAATATACTTAGGAAATCTTTTCTCAAAGTGTAGAATGAAGTCAACATGGAGAACCTTTCTCTACACATTCAAATTAAATCTATAGTCGCATTGCATTTCGACATACACCTAGGGTTTGTAGCCTTGGACGAGTTCGGAAAGAACTCATCCAGAGCCGTGTACCTTGGTTCCTTTAACTGAATTCTATAATTTCTAATCATACCAATCACAATTACATTTAAGCTGCCTATTAAATTCGCTTAAAACGAATGGTGTAGCTCACCAAATCCGTTGGAAAAATCATACAAAACAGATACCCCATGGGTAATTCCAATCAAGCATTTCCAAACTTAGTCACTGACTCTACAGTAAACTGGAATATGTATTAAAACACAAAATTCCTTGACAGATCAAATTATAACTATATCCTGATGGGAACAATCTAGTTTTGAAATACTATACAAAAATTCATAAATAAGTTTGGTGAAGTGTTGGAAGAGAACACGCATGAAAATACCTGAGCGATATAAACCTGGGATGGCTTATATAAGTCGATGATATCCCAAAACAACAAATATTGCTACAAATCATAATTAACAGCACATCCTGGCCGTGGCCTCAGACACCAACTACTACAACTGTTGAAACCCTCTGTCTCATAAACCAAGGCACACAAGCATGGATTCCAACAAACCTGGAAAGTGAGGAGAGAAGTGGAGCTTAGCAAGGAGTTCATTCTTGAACATGCACAAAACAAATGAGGGTTTTGAACCAGCTTCAGAGACCTTATCTGCACAACAAATCAATTATGAGAAAAACAACCTCTGTAATAATTCAGTCCATATCGACAAACCATGGCAGATAGGGATGGCTTACCTATGCGGCAGCTGGGTAGCCATCGAGGCCATGACCTAGCCTGCACAGAACCAAAATACCTCAACTGAGAAAGAAATGAAAATCATATAAACTTAAAGACATTAAATCATCAGTTGAACAATGTTTACCTCAGGTTTTCGTGGTAGCAACTTTCTCCTTGAGATTGCTAAAGACTAGGTCATGCCCTCCATCGTTGTTCCAAAATGCCCAAGAACCTATCAAGTAACTCAAGAAATGTCACAACATACCATCACAGGGGAGGAAAAAAGACCTACCAGAATAACGTGAGAAACAAGTGGGACAAAGATAGGCACTTGAAGGTTCAGAGGCAAAATGGCAGAAGCTTTTCACAGGGTCGCCATAACAGAGTAGAGCGTCGAGACAGAGCATAACCAAATGAACCCATTTTTCCACCAAAAGAGTCAATAAACCCTACAACCAAACTCGAACAATCAAGATCGTAAATCATAGCAGATCGAACAGCAGACAGGTAGTCGACGTAGTTTTGAGACTCTTCCAAGGTAGGGTAGGTAGTGTCATTAACGCCATCACAGTTGGCGAGTACAAGCGTGCATGAATCAGGCAGGAGGAGACCTCAGGACTTTTCTGCATTAATGGAGGGAAGCCTGCCCGAGGTCAATTAAGGCATGTGAAATCAATACATGTAGCTGTGGAGTGAACCACGTAGGCTGCTATCATGGAGATCACGTACCAACCCTGCAGCACAATCTGTAACCCCAAACCATAATACCATCAAACTTTTTTAATACGGTTCAATCATATTGGTCCATGAAGTGATGGACCAAGTGAATGTAAGAAATTATTTTCATAATAATTATTGTATGATAGTTAAAAAAATTAATTCTTTTTTTTTTACAAATAAGATGTTACATACAATTTCACATGATTAATTAGCCATGCAACCTTTTAAAAATTCAATGCACATATAACACTTATCTTTTGTTTGAAATTTTTTTTGTTTTCGTAGCTTGGGCCTCCATATCCAATTCCTTGCTAACGTTATCTCTACAAATTCATTTACAAGTTTTCTCATCTATGGTGTTTTCCTCCCAAAAAAAACTTCACTTTCATTCCCCTTTTCTCATACCTTCCTTACAATCAGTTTTACGAGCATTAAAAGTAGATGGTAACTAATTCTTGATATTGTCCAAGAAGAATGAGTCTTTTAAACAGTTGCACCATATAGGCCAATAATGTTAGGGAACGAGTAATTCCTTTTGATAGTTACAACCAGGTCCACCTTAACTAAATGTTAGGGAACGGATAAAACCTTTTGGTAGTTACAACCAGGTCCACCTTAACTAAATCTTAATGAAAGTGTTAGTCATATATTACATTAATAATATATTTATAAAATTATAGGGATATTACAGTTTTTATTTGCTTTAGTGAAATCTGTGGTCGTCTGACTTGGTTATCCAGTAAAGTAATGATCATTTTTGTTAATGATGAAATTGACAAATCACTCACTAGTTTATACAGTGTTTATCAAAATCATCACTTTTATTGGTTTGGTTTAGCCATTTTTATTGGCTCAGTATTTTTATTGACTCAGATATCTAAAATAAATAAATAAATAATATTTTATAGATTTTTAGTTGACACTTAGTAAGCTGCCATAAATTTATCACGTTGTTTTTATATTAAATATCTTTCATTTATTTCAGCTTATTTTATTTTATAGACATTTTTATTTCCCCTCATTTTATTTTATAGACATTCTCAAGTGGCTATAAAATTGTATTATCTCTCTGTGTGGCTATTTATACTAAATGTTTCTCAATTTATTTTATAAACATTCATTTCAAATTACACAAATTATTTTTTATTTAGGAAACCGTAATTTAAAATAACAATGCTTTTTATATGAATACCCTAGCTAGTAGATTAAATAATTATTTTTTAATCATTTTTTCTTGTCATTTTTATGTAAATCCAGTACAAATTTATAAAAATCACAAATTTAAATTGTTTAATAAATAGATTACCTTAAATATTGACTCAATTTATTCATTTAAAAATATATTTTAAACATCAAAATAAAAAATAAATTTAATTAAAATAATTTAATTTAAATATAAATAAATATTTTGAGATTTTTATTTTACAGAATAAAATTCAAAATAATTATTAAAATAAAATAAATTTATATTTCTTTTAATAAATTAAACTTATTATATATTTTAATTAAATTTATTTATATAATAATTTATTAAAAAATAATTCAACACAATTTTTCTTTAACCTAACTTATAAATATATAAAATAATAAACTAATTCCCCTTTTTTTCTCCTCTCTATAATTTATACCTAATCAACCCACAAAATATTCTCCAAAAATCAAATAATAATAAAAAAAATCCCTACCCATTCATACCAGATAGCCCCACAAAATAAATAACCGCACTCATTTATTAATTGATTAATGTAATAGATTCAGCTTTTTCATTATCACTTATGTTTCAAAATTTAAATTATATAAATTGATATTTAATTTTTCTATTAACTTTTAACCATACTCTTAATATATTAATAGAACAATTATTAATTAAACAAATTAATTTATAAATTAACGGTTATATATATATATATATATATATATATATATCACTTTTATAATAAAAATTTGATTTCAATTTTTTTACCATAAATCTATGAAATTTAAATTTTTTATTTTTAATAATCAATATATTAAAAGATTAATAATTTTAAAAACAATATTTAATAAAAATTAAAAATTTGCATTAAATTTTTTTCCCTTTATTATAAAATATTTTAATAAAAAATTACTAAAATATTAATTATTTCTTCTAATAAAACAAAATGTTGGCACAACATAGGCTCATAAAAAATAATACGTTTTAATTATTATTTCAAACAAATTAGACGACTATTTATTGAAATTATAGTATAATTTTTATATTAAAATATATTGACTTTAATATATTAATATTTCCAATTCTAGGTTTAACATTAATAAGTATTAATTTTATTTCTTTTATTAAAATTTTAGAAAATTAAAATTTGATTATTTTATGTTAATAATTATATTAATATATTTAACAAACAACGTTCCCTCTAAATTGTTTAGAGATATCATAGATATCATAAAGGGGTCTTACACTAAGTTTTTAAAGAATATAGTATATTAATCGTTGAGGCAACGATTGAGAAAAAAAATTGAAACAGATGGAAGATAATTGAGCGGGGCCTCGGACTTCACCTTCAAATATAAAGTGAGTGTCTAGATACACACAGCTCGAAACAACTTACACAATAGCACAATTTTCCTTTCTTGTGAGCTACAAATGTTGACAACCCTACAAATAAAGGAATGTAATATACTGTTACAGGGAAAAGTGTCTACTCAGAACTGCTTATCCCGCGAAGGTGTGATAGCTGCCTTAGAAATAAACAAAGTAAAGCTATTTTCGTTTTTCCTTAATGAAGTATAGATAGAGAAGAACAAAGAAGACCAACCTCTCTCTTGCGCTAATCTCCTGGTTCGATTCCTCTCTTCCTTGATAGTCTTTCGCTACTTGTTCCCTTGCACACCCAGCTTCACAGAAAACCTGTAAGATCACAGTAGCATAGCACTATACAAGAACATGGATCTATAATCATAAACAATCTAGGATCAGATGTAAATTGAAGATACAAATGCAGCAAATATAAATGACACAAGAGTATGGAGGAAAACTTGAATAGCTTTTATTGATAAACAAGAAAGAGCCAATGGGAGTTACAACCAGTTGTTCTGACCCAGCATCATCCTCTCAGCAAGGAAGCCCCTCTTCACCTCATACAAAGCTTAGATCACCCAACAATCTGATGTTTATCTCAAGAAACCAACAACAATTCCTTACAGTATGCAAAATTCCAGCCTCTGGATCTCTGAGATGAGGGATCCATATATAGATATATGTAAGGGAGATGAGTGAGCTTGTGACATGATTAATGTCTTCCCTCTGATAGTTCTTGCTTTCACTTGGATATTGATGATCTCTTACTCAACCTTGGTCGAATTCAGAGAGGCAAGTGTCACAGGAGAAGTTTCTGGAAGCTTCCATTGCCTCTCCACCTCGCGGAATGACACTGCCATTTGTCATTTCTCGCCCATCGCACCCCATAGAAGGGCTTTCTGAAATGCAACACACCCACATAGTTTGTTTAGGTGAGATGCAACGCACTTTGCTTATGGAGCAGCTGAAATGATCCTGTTTTGACCAATTCTGAGCAGTTTTTTTATGGAGAACTTCTGGGAGAAGCTATAATGAGTTGACCTTGCTCCTTTATGGGTTAGAACAACACTTTTAGGGACTTAGGAGCCCTTGGTTTATGGACATTTTATGCTTGGGGTTTCAGTGCCCAAAACTGTCTATAACAGTTGCCCCCTAAAGCATGAGATCGTTAATATTTTGATGTCGGGTGAAATGCTTTATTATGAGGATCCGAAGTTCTTTCAAGTTGGGAGGAGACCTATAATAAGATACAATACAATACATTATCTTCATAATATTTTCATGATCTAGCTGAGGCGGGCATTCCCATGCTCAGCTTTATAAATTCATTTTCATGTACATAGGACAGACAACCGTCTGAGTGTAGACTGATGATTCTGGTAGAGCCATCATCCCTTTGATTGAATGATTATATGTGCAGCAACAATGTACATTTAATGTCTTTATTTCCCTGAATATATATCGCAGCCCGGATGGATGAAACTAGATTCGAGGTCTTCAATCTTGTTCGATCTTCACTCGAAGTACAAGTCTATCCATGTGAGAGATGTTCTGGAGTCGAACACGGAAAGACATCGCCTGATTACCAGCCAATGATGTAAGCTGTTAACAGGCGCGAGAAGAATCACCGATAATGATAATGACCCTCAAGGTACTGCAGTACAATTCACGTGGTGTGAATAAAGGACTTGGCGTCGAACACCACGCAAAATCTTCCGGTCGAAGGCCATTGATGTAAACCTATCGCAGGAAGTGAGAAACTTGCCATTGAGGCATGCAAGCTTCAAAGTACTGAATGGGGTGTTCCTAGATCGACTTCTTGGATAATGAGTTGATGTCGACAAGAAGTGATCCATCACATGAGGACCTTAATGAATCCCACATCAATGACATGGAATGGATCAAATGATTTTAATGAAGGTAAAAACAATCTGGTGATATAAGGTTCAGGGTGGCGGTCATGAAAGAATGGAGTATAAATGTATTGTAGCGGGTGAGACACAGGCGAATTCTCTGAATGAATTCTCTTGAACATATGGCCGACACTGACGTGATGGATTGGTAGCATTAACCCCAGATGTGGATGGTGTGATGGAACCATGGTGATGTGACCGGTGAAAGAAATAACTCAACCCGACTTGGATGCGGAGTGAAAGTGTCATGTTCAAGAGCGACTTGCTACCGACAAAGTTTCTTCAAGTTTTCTTCCCAATTTTTCCCCAGTCATTGCTGACCAGTACCTCTTTATTTTTGTCAAGCTTGAGGAGGATAACATATGCTTGTTCTATAATTTGCCCTTCGGGCAAACCCATCGCTATGTTTTAACGAGCCTAGCGATAGTGGAACTCGTTCTCATCTATAGACAAGTTTGTCGCTATTAAAATTTTAATGAGTTTAACGACAAAGATAACTCGGTCCTTTTCAATTTTAGAGAGTCTGAAAAGGAACATAAAGGAAACTCCAAAATTCATTTTTCGTCATCTAATCCCTTAAGTCCGAAAAAGTATAAAATAATACAGAAGGGATGAATTTTCGATCCTTTTAACGAGCCGAACAAAACAAGCGCTCGATCTTTTTGTGTAATGATCCCTCAGGTCCAAAAAGATTAAAATTTAGAGGAGGGATAGCACTTCCGGTCCCTTTAACGAGCTGGAGAGGCCAATGGCTTGGCAATCTTTTCATATTTTACGAGTCAATTGAAAAGAGCTTAAAGGAGACTCGTCTTTTGAGGAACGAGTGATAAAATGGGTAGCAACTGATTCCAGGTAAGGTTTGGAATTTTCCAATCACGGCAGTGTTACAAGGATGGCTAACATGATCACTCTTCGCAGCTGTTCCTCAAAATGGGTAAACAATCAAATGGAGGTGAATGATCGGCCAATACAGAGTGGAGGTGACGGTGCAAACACGACCAAGGCTTTTAAAGGCTGAAGTATTACATTCACGATGGTTATTTACCGGAAATTGGTTCATTTTTTAATGAGCTTAAACTCTGGAGGAACATGTGCTCATTGCTTATGTTTATTTTTTAACGAGCATGAAGTCCGCGCTAAAACTGCTCGATTAATCCAGTCGTATGATAAGAATGTGTCATATATAAAAACAACAATTTTTAGAGTTTTGCCCCACATCCTTCCTTTATGCAAGTTAGGAAACGAACAATCCTACAAGTTTAAAGGGTTAGAGGACCTACAAATTTAAAAAATAAATAGTCGCTCTTCGCTTTCATACCAAAAAGGTTTGCATGCCCCCAGGTATAAAACAGATTTTCAAGGTCACCCCTTCTTCCTTCCGTTAAAACATTTGTTTTACCGAGAGAGGTCTACCTCTTACAGGTTACCAAAGATTGTTCTATTTACGGCGTAAACAAAACACTTCTTCGGCGATGTTTATCGAAATAAACAAAGGTGAGTGGCGATGCTTGCCAACCCACATAACTTTGACAAGAGAATCTTATTCCAGAATAACCCCCTCTTCCAATCATGGACAAGAGTACAGACTAGTCATATTCTCTCGCGGAAACCTACCCTATACCTGAAGTTTTCCTGCCGAAGCAGACCAGGGTGCATGCCCCCTGGGTTTCAGTCATGTCCCCCGAATCACTCACACTCATCGGGCGGATGGACTAGAGATTGACGAGACATTCCTTGTGTGAAAAGACCATTCAGGGATGGTATATGACTATTTGCTCTGTGTGATCCGGGAAATGAAAGCTAGTCCACGAGCTTGACCACTCTTCCTTCGTGCGAAAAACACATTACTCTGAAGAGTGAGGAGACAATCGCTCCCATGCAATAAATATAGTCTCATCCAAGGAGTAGATTATAATCCAGGGGTCCTTGAACTACCATTACGTTCATTTGAATAGTTTTCTCTCTCAATGTTATGGGCACATTGGGAAGGATCCCTAGCGGTCGACTGGTTCCTTTGTCAAAGCCTATTAGATTTTTTATCTCAAGAAAAAGCGATGGCAAACCAAGCGCTTTCCAAGCAGTCGAGGAAAGGATACTCACAGAAGCCCCTTCATCTATTATGATACTGGCCATAACCATTCTATATATTTGAACAATGATTCGGAATGGTACACTAACTAGTAAACAGGGTCTGCCTAGTTGATTCCAATCAAAGGAGACAACTAGGTTGCTTGGAGGTGGGCCCGAATAGACGGTCGGGTACGACTCTGACAAACTTCCTTCCTATGGTAAAGGAATGGGTAAATTGCCCCCATGTTCATCAGAGTCTGTGCTTACGAAAAGAATTTGAACGGTGTCATCCTTGTTCTCTTCGGTGACTGTATCATATGAAAATGGAACCTCTGAAGGCAAGACCGGGTCAACTACCGCCTCGAACTTTTGACTTTCGTCTGGTATGGGTTCAGATGGTTTGTCTTCAATGATAGATGCTTCGGCTAACCATTTGAGCGGGTCAGCCGTCTTTTCAACTAGTGACGGACTCGACAAGAGTTTTTTATATCCAGGAGGAAGTCGTAACAGTGAAACTGGATGATCGTCCAAAACTCTTTTAGCCTCATCTAAGAAGGGACAATGGTGGATGGCATGATCGCCTTCACACAATTTACAAGGAAATCTATATTTTCCTTTTTATCATGGGGCTTCACTTTCACTAGTCGACGGTGTGTTTTCAACATGATCATCAGAGGTTGACGACACCGGGTTGTTCAAACGAGGAGACCAGTCCCTTAAGATCCAAGGGATGCAAGGAAAATCTCTATGATAGTGGTCTCCTTTGCAAATGACACATGGCGATTTAGGCCTGCTCAGTGCAGTGTGTGGATTTTCGCTAGACGACGCTCGTTTGCCCCCTTTTGCTTTTGGCTCCTTCTTCTTCTTCTCCTTCTTCTTCTTTTCCTTCTTCTTCTCAGGTACTTTATTTTTGGCTTTACCAACCCCATCAAGCGAAGAAGAAGGAGGAGAGGAAGAATTGGAGGAAGTAGAAGGTTGGTGGGTAACTTTGGATTCATCTAGTTGCTGACTCGACTGTTCAGGAATTGCGGTGTTCTGAACGACAGAGGTTGAGAAGAGCCATACGGGTAAGCTAATTGTCAGTCCTGGAAGCGACAATGTGGCCATATGGGGTGCACCAACATCTCACCAAGAGGAGAAGGGACTAGGATTTCCTCCAAGGGGAACTCCTTGGTTGGTGGATTCCATTTTCTCAACCCAAGATCAACGTAGGAAAGGGTGATGAATATTCCGTTCAAAATAAATTTTAGACGCTTTGACACAACTTGTTTTTTCAATTTTTAAGAGTCGAGAAAAAACTAAAGATGACTCTAGTCGCCTTCGATTTTTAATGAGCCTGAAGTGACAAGTGCTTAGATGAACCTTTTCCGTTAAAGAGTCTGAAAAGGAACGAAAGGGACTACTCTGGAAATCTAGGTAGAGGGATTACCAAACCAATCGCAAAACTGCAGAATACTTTTTATGGTACAACAGTCAATCTTCCCGAATGCTGTGTTCATTGCATTGCGATCGATAGGGCGGCAGACACATCTTCCTATGGATAAAGGATTAAGCCTATTGTGGTCTCCCAAAATATACTCAACGATACGTGGGAGCACAAGTCCGTACTCGTACTTATCGTCTCAAAGTGGAGGAATCACCCAACCATCAGTGAGAACAACAATTACCAGGCTTTACAACGCCACAATACGTCTCTAGCCAAGACTTCTAAATGTTGTGCGTTAGGTTCCAAAGCGTTGTTAGATTCATTGAATTTATTTTATAGTTGATCTTGTTTATGAAATTTTCCTTTCAGTTTCACCGCGAGATGTAGATGTAATTCCTAAAATGAAATCTAAGATGATAAACAATCTTTTTATCTTCTTTGTGCAATGAAAATCCTAGCTACTAACGAAAGAAAGACATAATTCTTTGACAAAGAGCAAAGAGCACACTCTAAATGCACTTTCCTAGATCAAACCAATCGGACTGTCTAAATGCAAATGCACATGCATGTATTTTTTTTCGACTTTCTTAGTATATGAATGATAAAAAGAAATTTGATGCACAAATCTGAATTTCTTTTCAAGCGACAATTATCAACAAATTTCTTTTCGAAATAAAAAATGGAGACAATCGCAACACCTTACGATTTTGAAATGAATACTTGTTTTCGACACTAGAAAAATTACAAATTCAGACCAAAAACAATAGTAACAGGATAACCGACTATCAACAGCAATCAAACTCTTTCTTATGATTGAAAACGACACTTGCGACACTTTCAAATCAAAGGACGACAGTGCGATTATGTTACTTTTTGCAAACGAGAACTGAAAATGACTCAACAAACACACAAAAACATTTACAGTTCTTTTGTACAAAGGAGGCGGAATAACAGAAAGGAAAAGGGGTTTCAAACAAAGATATACTGATCACAGGCAGCAAAATTTGTGAATAGAACTGGAAAGAATGAATCACAGAAACCAAAACTGAACAATGCCTAGTCTGATCAGCGCACGTGTAACACAGGGAATTTGAAATGCAGCGCACCTACTACACTCTAGAAGTGCGCTGAATTTCAGATTCTCAGAACAGCACCTGTGCTGGGCCAGAGACGAGACTTTGCTTGGGTTCTGGGTCACAGTTTGCAGTTCAGTTCATGGGTTTTGGCCGAGCAAAAGGTAATCAGTAATGCAACAATCAGGGGTAGATTTAAGGAGGATCTAAGTGATACCACAAGGGCAATCAGAGAGTTTGTGAATCAGTTGTTTAAATCATAAACAGATCCCGGAGATTTACCGAAGCGACATTTATCTACTTTTCATTTGCATAGCAAATGCAGTTCGAAAGCTACCTGGAACGACTTCAGACTCCGTCTGCAAGTTTTTGAAATAAACAACAAGGAAGATAAACAAACAAACTAATTCGTCCCCAGTGGAGTCGCCATTTTGTTACAGGGAAAAGTGTCTACTCAGAACTGCTTATCCCACTAAGGTGTGATAGCTGCCTTAGGAACAAACAAAGTAAAGCTACCTTCGTTTTTCCTTTATGAAGTATATATAGAGAAGAACAAAGAAGACCAACCTCTGTCTTGCGCTAATCTGCTGGTTCGATTCCTCTCTTCCTTGTTAGTCTTTCGCTACTTGTTCCCTTGCACACCCAGCTTCACAGAGTACCTGTAAGATCACAATAGCATAACACTATACAAGAACATAGATCTATAATCATAAACAATCTAGGATCAGATGTAAATTGACCATACAAATGCAGAAAATATAAATGACACAAGAGTATGGAGGAAAACTTGAATAGCTTTTATTGATAAACAAGAAAGAGCCAAGGGGAGTTACAACCAGTTGTTCTAACCCAGCATCATCCTCTCAGCAAGGAAGCCCCTCTTCACCTCATACAAAGCTTATATCACCCAAAAATCTGATGTTTATCTCAAGAAACCAATAGAAATTCCTTACAATATGAAAAATTCCAGCCTCTGGATCTCTGGGATGAGAGATCCATATATATATATAAGGGAGATGAGTCAGCTTGTGACTTTATTAGTGTCTTCCCTCTGATAGTTCTTGCTTCCACTTGGAGATTGATGATCTCTTACTCATCCTTGGTCGAATTCAGAGAGGCAAGTGTCACAGGAGAAGTTTATGGAAGCTTCCATTGCCTCTCCACCTTGCGGAATGACACTTCCATTTGTCATTTCTCGCCCATCGCACCCCATAGAAGGGCTTTGTGAAATGCAACACACCCACACAGTGTTTTTAGGTGAGATGCAACACACTTTGCCTATGGAGCAACTGAAATGATCCTGTTTTGACCGATTCTGAGCATTTTTTTTATGGAGAACTTCTGGGAGAAGCTGTAATCAGTTGACCTTGCTCCTTTAGGGGTTAGAACAACAGTTTTAGGGACTTCGGAGCCCTTGGTTTATGGACATTTTATGCTTGGGGTTGCAGTGCCCAAAAATGTCTATAACATATACCAAAACCAATTCTGAGAAGCAAATGGATACTAACCACATGCTTGTGCTTTTTCAAAATATGGAAAGAAAAAGCAACCTCGATATACTAGAAACTAGACTGGTTTTCCTCTATCTCCATGCACCCGAACCTTAAACCAATGCAATTACACCACCATGAAACCAAAATTGCAAATTGTTCCACTCCCACTACCCACACCAAGCTTTGTAGACAATCAATCGTCAAGCCACCAACAAGCATGTTATGCAACGAGTACGCCATGAGGGAGGCCTTGTTACACCCTTTGCCTCACGAGTTTAGACTTGAGAAACACGTGATACAACCACCACCTCTCTCATCTATATTCCAATCATACTTTAAAATTAATGATATTGTTTTGTAGACCTTCTATATCCATTAAACTTTGCAGGGACATGTTGCCATGTCCCCTCATTTATCGACCTGGTGGGATGGCAACAACCTACGCCCCTCCCACCCACATCCCCCACCCCCCACAAAAAATTCCTTAAGAGTCACCCCATCTGAGGCTAAACCATCCTTTAGAGCTAACAACCAGCATGTATCTTTCAAGGGAGAGTTAGGCACGAGGGTCCAAGTAGATGAAAAAGAGGTAGATGACTCTAGGCATTCATAATTCACTAGCAAGTCTGCAATTCTATTTTGTAATCTACGAACATGAAGAGAAATGAGGGCTAGAATGTCAATAATAAAAGAGGCTACTATTGTTAAGAGGGATTCCCAGCGCAAGCTCTAAGAAACCTTGTGAATACGAGTACCATTTTTGATCTTCCACAACATTATTATAATTTCTTGCAAGTCTCCCTCCATCATAAGCTTGGTGTAACCTTGGGCTCATGCACTCTCTAGACCCATGCAAAGTCCCATAAGTTTTGTTGCATTGTTACTACCAATGCCAATTGTTCCCGAGTAAATGAAGAAATGGATACCTCTATAATCTGATGATTCAACCCTATCCCATTGAACATGGGTTCCCTTTAAAGGCTCCATCAAAATTGAGTTTTAGGAAAGAGGGTGGGAGATGGAACCAATTTCTAGGGCTATAGAAGGGAATGGAGGGGGGAAGTGAGAAGATCAAACATGTGGGGGAAGGAAACTAATATATTAAAATCCTTGCCTCACTTCTTGATGACTGTAATTATTGAGAGGAGCATGGAAGGGCAAGAATAGATTCCTTGATCTAACAGGTAAGGGAGTTCCAAAGAGAGTCTAAGGTGATAAAGGTTCCCTTGAAAATTCTCCAATTTTGTTCTTTTCATATATCCACAGAGAAGAAATCCTAATGACAGACTCTAGATATGATTCAAAACTGGATTGTAGAAGGCTTGAGAGCTACATCTTGTCGATGTGTTGAATATATTGAACATGTCACTATTTGATCACATGGAACATTATGCTAAATAATTCCATATTCCCAAAAGAACGCGCAGTTTTTGAATAAATGTTCCAAGTTCTCTAAGTGTAGGAGAGAGAGTGTGCATCAAAATGGACCCTAGTAGTTTCAATTTTGAATGTTTTCCCAAGTTGAAGGTATTTTCTAAATTATGATCTATAAGAAAATATATATTTTTTACATTCCATATCCATTTATTTTCCTAGATCTCTTCTACTTGCAAGTCTTGATGGTCGGCCTCTAGGTGGTAGGATTCCTTGATAGAAAATTTCCTTTCGACTGATATCCCCACCAAAGTTTGTCATCTTGTTTTGAAAGTGGAATATGTATGTTTTGTATGTTTCTCCAAAAATCATGCCAAATTTCCCCATCTGGTTTTCATTTCTAGTTTTCTAGAGGTATCCATTTACACCATTGTTGATCATGATACCCCTCCGCCCAATAGTCTGCTACTGTAATTCTCCCTTGTTTTGACATTTGTTGATTGTCTTTCTAGCTCAATTTAGTCCCCCAATTTTAGTAGTTTTTGCCAGAAGTCTCCCCAAAACAATGTTGTGCTACCATTTTTGACCTCCTAGAAGCAGTGTTTTTGAATCAAATCCACCCTTTTTTGCTAATGCCCAAATAGATGATTCTGGGACCGAGTTATTTGCTCAAATTAGGTTATGCTAAGTTGTATGAGGGGAATAATTATATTTCCAAATTATCTTCCAAATATTAGGCCCTCCTTCGAGCCACCACCACCAAATCTTTGCTCTGAGAATTGTAGTCATAATAGCTGGATCATGGAGCCCCAACCTTCCCTTGAGTATAGGTTGGAATTAAGTATCCCAAGCCATCAAGGACCACTTATTTTCTATACGAGTTCCACTGTAAATAAAATATCATTGAATTCTATAAAACTCTTATATTATAGAGGATGGCGCCATGATTATAGAGCATGGGTAGATAGGTAAAGCTTGTAGGACCGCTTTCAAGAGCATTAATCTTCAAACTATGATAAGGGATATGAATGTCCAAATTACTAGCTTGTTCTGAAACTTTGATAGGAGCTCCTCCCATAGATTCCATTTGAGGGAGATTTGCACTAGTGGCGCCCCTAGGTAACTGGAAGGAAGTTTACTTCTTTGAAAGCGCAATATACAAGCTACAAAACATTCCACTGTCACAATAGTGTTAAAAAATAAAACTTGCAATTTATGCTTATTAATGTGCATACCTAAAGTTAAGGAGAAAAGATACAATCATTGATCGCTTAAATTTCTTGAGCTATTGGAGTTCTCATCAGGTCATTAATAAATTATTGAAGGGAGAGTGGGAGATCCTATCCAAAAATTTATTAAAGTCTTATAATATATTGATTATTAAAAATTAAAATTTTAATGCGACATATTTATGTTAAAAAAATTTATAATTAATTTTTTAGTATAAATGTTATTAGAACTATCCCAAAGGAAAAATTATAAACAAGTCTGCTTGGGGTCTGGGTAAGAAAACAAACAACTAAGCAAAATTATATGGGCTTTATATGGACCTCCTCCTTGCCCTTCAACAAGGTGTTAAAGACCTCACTATCATAAGAGACTCCTTCCGACTCATAAGGAACCAACTCTTCTCCTAAAGATAATGCAATCAACCAGATCCTCCAACATGTTAAGATCAGCCAACTTACTTAGTCTTATTATATTTATAAAAGTGTTTTTGTGACTAGCTCAACCCTTGCCCCCATCTCCTCATGATCCCTCTTCCCCCTCACCCTTATTTCCCTTATTTCCTTGCCCCTTCCCTCCTCCACTTTCTGCCTCTCCTCCCCTCCCCTCTCCTTCTCGTTATATCCTCCATGTATTCTCACTTCAACAATGGATGAAACATGTCCATCCTTAAATCAATTATAGATTCTTGGAATATTCACGACGGACATGGGCGTAGTCAATTTTTTTGACTGCGCCCATGTCTGTCAAATTCCCAAATATTCCGGGAATCTGCAATCAACTTAAGCTCCCCCATGAAACATGGCATTGAATTGGCATTTCACGCAAGAAGAAGTGTGGTTTGTCAATATTATTAAGGTGGCTAAGGTTAGATCCATGTGGGTTCAAGCGGAGTCGCTTCGTTATCCCTTACCCATTGTGCTGCATTTAGTTCACATGCGAAGAATTAGACAGGGAATTCACTCTTTTATCAATTCCTCTGAGGTAGAAGTCACCTCAGGCTGCAAGTTGATGATGGCGAAACCTTGGGATCCAGAAAGAGTAGCTGCAATTTCAGATCTTTACACGAGAACCAGGATATGGAATGGGCATAAATTAGTGTTCAGGGAAATGTACAATGCGTTGGTTACTCAGATAGCTTCTGGCTGCAACCCGACTTTCGTTTGGAGTCAGGTTGCTCGACTCCTCTCGACTTTCTCAATTTAATGGTCTGCGAATTCCAAGGGTGAAAATTCTGCTCAGGCATAGGTAATCTTCCGTATTCCTCTCCAAGTCCTTAGTTTTGTCATTTAGTAGTTGCCACCTTCGATAACTGTTGCGTCATCTCCTCCACCGAGGAATATTTCGATAGTCACAATGCCTGTGACCTCGTCGTCTCTCGATGGTCCTTCATGTCTCAATTATGGAGTTCGGTCTCTGGGGCCACGTCGCCAGTGCTCCAGGAAAGTGGCTCAGAACATTGGCCAGCGTAGTGCCTCCACAAGTAATATATCTAGCCCTGAAGCCATGGCTTTTGCATGTGAACAATGTTGCAATGAACTTGTAGAATTGAGAGCCGATATTTATGACCTCCAAGTTCTACTTCATCACCAAAGCCTTGCAGACAATTCCTCCTTGGACACCATAGAAAGTCATCACCAAAGCCTTGCAAACAATTCCTCCTTAGACACCATAGAAAGTCAACGAAAGAAGATATCGCAGCTCGATGATGAAGTGGAGGCCCTTCGGAACATTGTGGCAGATCTCTTGTTGCAGGTTGCCAAGGTTCACAGTCCACGAATTGAACCTTTAACGTTGCAGGGACATAGACCTGAATCAGCTGGCTTCACCCATAGATTAAGCCGTTTAGATGTTTGGCTTTCATTGTATTTATCTTCTGCATCAATTTTGTCGTATATATAGTACTAGCAAAATAATAGTGTTGTATAGTGAAAATTTTGAATATGTTAGGACTGGATTATGAAGCTCTCATGGCCATTATGAAGATCTCTCATGGCCACTGTAATCTCATGGCCATTATGAAGATCTCTCAGGGCCACTGTAATGTATGTCTGAGAACCACTCTGCAATGTAACTCACCCAGTGGGCGCAGAAAAAGAGTGCTCATTCATGTTTAAAAAAATAAATGTTATTAAAACTTTAAAATAAAAATTATTAATTAAAAAATTAAACCATTAATTTAGAAAAAAAATTATTAAACCATATCTTTTATTAAATTAAGTGTACTTTTTAAAGTATTATTTTAAAAAATAAAAAAATTAAAAATAAGGGAAAAAATTCATATATAAAAATTATGTTTAAAAAATTCAAATTTAAATATTTTTTATTATAATTTTAGTAAAGATATAAAAAACATAAAAATTGTGTTTATTAAAGAAAAAAGATCATTAAATTATAATGATTTATATAATTTAAATTTTGAAAAAATAAATAATATTGAAAAAAAAAAATTGAATCTAGTGCATTCCATTAATAAGTGTCTTTATTGTAGGGCTATTCTAGTTATAGGGAACGAAGTATTTTGTACGGCTATCTGATATGGATGGGTCGGATTATATTTTATGGCTAATTTATATTTTATTTCGAGAGAATGAAGTATTTTATAGGTTTATCTGGTATAGACTATGGAGATGAGAAGATTGGGAAATTAGTTTACTATTTTATATATTTATAATATAATATTTTTATAAAAGGTGTTGATTCAAGTGTTGATTCAAGTTTGTTTGTTTGTTTTTTTTTTTTAATTTAATTTAATTTAATGTTATATAAATAAGTTAAATATATTTAATAATTAAAAGATAAAATAAGTGTAAGGTGTAGCTTAATTTATAGATAAAATAGATTTTTTAACTAAATTGAACAAAACAATTTCAAAAAAGGATAAGATTTTGTGTTTTTTAAAATGCATTTTTGAATGCATAAATCGACTCAACACCCAAAAAATCAGGCATTTGAATTCTATGAATTAAATGTTAGAAATCTGCAGTTTCTAAACCTTAATGTGACCCGGTTAAAAGCATTAAAGAATTAAAGCACTAAAGCAGTTTCTAATCTAAAGCATTAGATCTTAAGCGTTGAATTGGTATATGATGGACGTACCAGATTAGAGTTAAATAATATCTAAAGGATTGGGTCCTCTCTCTCCCACACGAGAGTTGCATTCTTCTCCATCAAGAAGCACATAAAGGAAGTGAGGGCAAGAGGAGAGAAACCGAATTCTGAAGAAGAGGAACAGTCAGGAGTCAGATCAGAGAGATGGCAGCCATTACATCTTCCGCTGTTAATCAAGGTATGTCATCTATCATATTAAGTTCTGTTTGTGAAATATTCGGTATTGATGATCTTTGGGCTGTTAGCTGTTAGTAGCTATATTTTACATTTGGTATCAGAGCCACAATCAATAACTGAATATTTCCTATGATTGCAATTAGTCAAGTTTTGTGTTTCATAATCTCTTTTTCCCACTCCTGGCGAGCCTCTGGAATGCCATAGAGGGAAGGGAAGCACGTGGACGAACTTTTTTGCCTACAGCTCATTAAAGTATGAGTGGATGGTCAAGATTATTGATTCCCAAGCGAGCTGTTACGGTTAGGAAATATTTATGTTATAATTTTCTGTTATTATTTTCTTGGTTTTATGTTAGCATGTTGATTGAAGATGGAATGTAGAAAAAGAATTACCTGTATAATTATTTTTAGTTGCATGCGTATGTTGAATTCTTTTATAAGGAGAGAATTTCTCCGAGTAACGTGAAAGATTAGACGTTTCATACGTTTCATACCTATCTTAGTTACATGCATGTATTATAGACTTCACAAGAAGTTTCAGAAGGATAGGTGAATACTATGAGTGTTTACAGGATGAAATCTAATTTTAATACCCTATTAAATCATTCACACCTCATGACGCGCCCTCACTCCGCCACGACACTTAGTAGTCGAGAGGGTAGACGCATGTAGACTTTCAGGTACACAGACTTTATGAGAGAAGTCCATATTCTCAAAGGAAATCGAAGTTGTACATAATCGAATTCTCCATGGTATGAGTTAAATATCACGGCCAAATCGTGGGTTATCTTCACAAGCTCACCCACATCAATTCGTGTTGTTGAATATTATAAAGGGGCCAGATTTCATTGCAAGTTGTCTTTGCTGGGCTATGCCATGAGTTTTGTGGCAGAGAATTAAGCGAAGGGGAAAAATTCATTTGACCAGAGAAAGAATTTCCCTGGACTGTTTCACGGGTTCTCTTGTGAATAATGGGAATGGAACTCCCTTTTAGTATCTCTGGACGAGCTTACATTTGGACCTGTTAGAAATCGCTAGGGTTTCGGGAAAAATAATGATGGATCCATAAGGCTTAATAAAATTTGGGATCGTTGTGATATAGAATTCCTGCATTTATTTATCCACCATATCATTGTGTGTTCGCTGTGTATGTTGGAATGAATGTATTAACTTGCAGTGAAATAAAGAATGCCTTTTCAGAAATGCATGTCCAACTGTTGTTTGAATGACGCATTCGTATGCCTTTCCAGTAATGGAAATCCAAAATAAGTGTTTGAAATTTTAGGCATAAAAGTAATTGCTCTATGAGATTTATGATTTTGTTAATCACCAAAGTGGTCAAAATCAGAATGTTGTTTTGCATAAGGTATGTGTAATAAATTATTTATGCCCATGAGATTTATGATTTTGTTAATCACCAAAGTGGTCAAAATCAGAATAATCATTTAGTGCATAAGTGACATAATGATTATTGATAGAAATTGCCAGTTATAATAATACCAATTAAGAACTGGCATCACTAATGATAGAACCTGAGAACTTACCCAAAGGAAAGTCTTGTTCTATAACTAGTTGACATGATGAGGTTTGATAGATATTTTGATTAAATAAATATTGATCATCCAAAGATGTCAGTTCTATTTAATTGAATATATTTATTACCTACTTATGTTTTGGTATTTAATTATGTTAAGTATAAGATAGTATCTACCCAAAGGAGTGCTATATTATACTATTATGTCTACATCTGAATCGCGTAAGTTATGAGCTTATAGTTATTTCATTTTTTGATTTGCAGATTATCTATCTTTCGTATGTTTTGAATCAAATTTAGTTGAAGTTCCTATTAATACATGGTGGCTTGATACTGGTGCTACAACTCATGTTTCCAACAATATGCAGGGATTTCTTACGATCCGAACCATAAATCCAAATGAAGATCATTTTTTCTTTATGGGAAACGGAATGAAATCTTCAATTGAAGGCATTGGGACTTATCGTCTAATTCTAGAAAGTGAATATGTATTAGACTTATACAGTACCCTTTATGTACCTTCATTATCTAGAAACCTTATTTCCGCAAGTAAATTGGATAATTCTGGTTTTAGATGTGTGATTGGATCTCGTTGTTTTGATTTATATAAGAATACTGATAATGTTTGTTCTGGTATTCTAATTGATGGTTTATATAAATTGAAACTGAATGACACTTATGCGAATTCCTTGTTGAATGTAGTAAATAATGTTGGATGTAAACGTAGCAGGTTGAATGAAAATTCTGCTTTCTTGTGGCATAAACGACTAGGTCATATATCCAAAGAAAGAATGATGAGATTAGTAAGTAATGAAATTTTGTCAAATTTGGACTTTAGTTATCTAGAATTATGTGTGGATTGTATTAAAGGTAAACAAACCAAACATAATAAGAAAGGAGCCACTAGAAGCAGCCAGCTTCTTGAAATAATACACACTGATATTTGCGGACCTATGGACACTTCAGCCTTTAATGGAGAAAAGTATTTCATCACTTTCATTGACGATTTTTCCCGTTATGGTTATGTCTATTTGCTTCATGAAAAATCTCAATCTGTGAATGTCCTTGAGACGTTTGTAAAGGAAGTTGAGAGGTAATTAGATAAAAAGGTGAAAATCATAAGGTCTGATAGAGGTGGTGAATATTATGGTAAATATAATGAGTCAGGCCAGTGTCCAGGTCCATTTGCAAAATTCCTCGAAAGTCATGGCATATGTGCGCAATACACAATGCCAGGTACACCACAGCAAAATGGTGTAGCAGAAAGGCGCAATAGGATGTTAATGGATATGATTAGGAGTATGATGTCAGATTCTACACTACCTAAGAATTTGTGGTCGTATGCTCTCAAAACGCTAATTATTTATTGAATAGGGTTCCTAGTAAAGTTGTTCAAAAGACTCCTTTTGAGTTATGGACTAACAGGAAACCTAGCTTAAGGCACCTGCATGTTTGGGGTTGTCCAGCGGAAGCGAGAATTTATAATCCACATGAAAAGAAATTAGATTCTCGAACGATCAGTGGGTATTTTTTAGGATACCCTGAGAAATCTAAAGGGTATGTGTTTTACTGTCCTAATCATAGTCCAAGAATTATAGAAACTGGTAATGCAAGATTCATTGAGAATGGTGAAGTCAGTGGGAGTACTAGAAGAGAAATAGTAGAAATAAAGGAAACAAGGGTAAATGTTACATTGCCTAGAATAGTTCCTCCATCTACTATTACTCCAAATGTTGTTCCAGCTGTTGTAGAACAGCATGATGATAATGAACAACATATAAATGAAGAAGTACTTCCTGAAGGAAATGACTTACATAATACTGATATGCATGAACCACAACAAGTAGCATTAAGAAGACCTCAAAGAAATCGAAGGTCAACTATTTCTGATGATTACGTGGTTTATATGCAAGAATCAGATTATGATATTGGAATCAATAAGGATCCAGTTTCGTTTTCACATGCTGTAGAAAGTAAAGAGTCAAAGGAATGGATTAATGCCATGAAAGAAGAAATGAAATCCATGCAACATAATGAAGTTTGGGATCTTGTTGAGTTACCACATGGCTGTAAAAGAGTCGGATGCAAATGGGTTTTTAAAACCAAACACGACTCTAGTGGTAATATCGAACGGTATAAAGCTAGACTTGTTGCTAAGGGTTACACTCAGAAAGATGGTGTTGATTACAAGGAGACATTTTCTCCTGTTTCGAAAAAGGACTCACTAAGAATAATAATGGCATTAGTAGCTCATTATGATTTGGAGTTGCATCAAATGGATGTGAAAACAGCCTTTCTGAATGGAGATCTTGATGAGGATGTTTATATGGATCAACCTGAGGGTTTTTCTGTAGAAGGTAAAGAAAAATTGGTGTGTAAACTTAAGAAGTCAATATATGGGCTTAAACAAGCATCCCGGCAATGGTATATTAAGTTCAATACCATTATTACATCTTTTGGTTTTAAGGAAAATACGGTTGATCACTGTATATACCTAAAGATCAGTGGGAGCAAGTTTATTTTTCTGGTCCTTTATGTTGATGACATCTTTCTTGCTGCAAGTAATTTAAGTATATTGCGTGAGACTAAGGAATTTCTCTCAACGAACTTTGAAATGAAAGACATGGGAGAGGCATCCTATGTGATTGGAATAGAAATATTCCGTGATCGATCACAAGGAATATTGGGATTGTCTCAGAAAGGATATGTCGAAAGGATTCTAGAGAGATTTGGAATGAGTAAATGTTCACCTGGGACAGTTCCTGTACAGAAAGGTGATCGGATATAGCGATTCAGATTTTGCTGGATGCATCGATACTAGAAAATCGACTTTTGGTTACCTGTTTATGTTTGCTCAAGGTGCCATATCATGGAAAAGTGCGAAATAGACTATCGTTGCATCATCCACTATGGAGGCAGAATTTGTGGCATGTTTTGAAGCCACAATTCATGCATTATGGTTGCAGAACTTTATTTCAGGACTTACGGTTGTCGACACCATTAGCAAGCCGCTGAAAATTTATTGTGATAATTCTGCAGCAGTATTTTTCTCAAAGAACGACAAGTACTCTAAAGGTGCCAAACACATAGATCTGAAGTATCTTGTTGTGAAAGATGAGGTTCAGAAACAAAGAGTGTCAATCATGCACATCAGGACAGAACTTATGATTGCAGACCCTTTGACGAAAGGGTTACAACCAAGACAATTTAAGGAACATGTTCAAAGAATGGGTCTTGGTTGTATTAATAATAATTGATGTGTGACATTCTGAGCTCTTTTATGTGTTTTTGATATACAATTATGTGTCTCTTGTTTTAATGAAGTAGTACGTCTTTTATGTAATTTTAAACAAGAAAGAGTCTTATAAAGATATTATGTTTAATCATTATGATATAAGACATTATGTGGACCATTATGCTGTTTTATATAAATTATGAGTATGAATTGATGGATTGCTGGTATTGTAGTATATGGAAGGGAATGCATTGAATTAATAGTGCACAACTGCCATAACTCTCAGCAATTTATCATAGTATGATGTTCAACGCTTAATATTATGAATAATCGGGTCAAGTGGGAGAATGTTAGAAATCTGCAGTTTCTAAACCTTAATGTGACCCGGTTAAAAGCATTAAAGGATTAAAGCACTAAAGAAGTTTAAAGCATTAAAGCACTAAAGCAGTTTCTAATCTAAAGCATTAGATCTTAAGCGTTGAATTGGTATATGATGGACGTACCAGATTAGAGTTAAATAATATATAAAGAATTGGGTGCTCTCTCTCCCACACGAGAGTTGCATTCTTCTCCATCAAGAAGCACATAAAGGAAGTGAGGGCAAGAGGAGAGAAACCGAATTCTGAAGAAGAGGAACAGTCAGGAGTCAGATCAGAGCGATGGCAGCCATTACATCTTCCGCTGTTAATCAAGGTATGTCATCTATCATATTAAGTTCTGTTTGTGAAATATTCGGTATTGATGATCTTTGGGCTGTTAGCTGTTAGTAGCTATATTTTACATTAAACCACTAAAACTCAAGTTTAAAAAAAATTGTTGTTTCAAATACATTTTTGAATTGATAAATAGATTAAGCACCCTCAAAACCCTAGCCCACCTGAATTCTACCAATTAATCAACTTAAACTCAAGTTTTTAAAAATTCATGCTAGATTTTAAATTTATTTTATTTTAATATTTAAACATAATTATTTTGAAAAATAAAAATTAATTATATTTATAAAATAAAAATTTTAAAATTTTTATTCATGAATGTTGATGAAAACTTCCAAATTGTTGATTTCTACCAGTCAAACAATTTATGATTTTTTTAAATCTGAACAAGATTTTGGATAAAATTAGCTGACTTAAATGATGAGAAAAAGTCATCTAATCTTTTCATTAAACTATGGTATAAAAAATAATAACATTTTAAATTATTGTTTCCTAAACCAAAAATAGTTTGTGTAACTTAAAATAAATGTCGAAAATAAACTAAAATAAATAATGAAAGATACTAAATGGCTATAGAAGAAACTGAAATAAAGATAATAGTGTTCTTTAGTGGCTTGCAAAGTGCCAACTACTCATAATTACAGAAGGAATCAATAAAATATTTATTTATTTTGTGTAGATATCCAAAAATAAATAAAAAATTATACAAGTGAAAATAGCTAAAAATAGCACAATAGGAAGATTTCAAAGTGTACCTTCTTCAGATTCTCTGTTTCATCGAGCTCCACTTCGAATAAATTATTGTAGCCACTTCATGGGGTAGTTCGGATGCATCATGGGCATGGCATATCAATCTGCCATACACAATGGATGATGCTGCCATTGGTTTCATACGTACAAAGGTACGCGGTAATGTTTAGGCAACTATTAAAGTTGGCATGCGGTTGGAATTTTAAAATTTTAATTAATTATTAATAATTATTGGTAAGTGGTAGGGATTTAATTTCTATATAATATTTTGGGGTGAATTTTTATGGTTAATAATTTTGTTATATGTTTTTTCAAATTTATATATGTTTAATTTATATATTAATTTTTTGATGCTTATCATGGAATGATGTCTATCAATATTTACTAAGCATTTAATTTATATAATTCTGGCTAAAAATAAATAAATTAATAATTAATAATTAACATCAAAACACTCATTTCATAATATATCTCACATTAATTTACTCTTACTTTATTATAAAAACTTTTAATCTATATAAACATATTTTGTTACAATAATTAATTCTGAAAACCCTATTCAAAATAAATACACCTCTCAACCTAGAAACTTTTCCAAAGTAACTATATTTATTAATTATATTATAATAAACCAATAATAATCATTAAAAATTAAAATTATACCATTGATAATTCAATTAATATTAATTCTCTTATAATAATCATTAAAATTTTAAATTATGCCATTGATAATTCAATCTGCCATACACAATGGATGATGCTGCCATTGGTTTCATACGTACAAAGGTACGCGGTAATGTTTAGGCAACTATTAAAGTTGGCATGCGGTTGGAATTTTAAAATTTTAATTAATTATTAATAATTATTGGTAAGTGGTAGGGATTTAATTTCTATATAATATTTTGGGGTGAATTTTTATGGTTAATAATTTTGTTATATGTTTTTTCAAATTTATATATGTTTAATTTATATATTAATTTTTTGATGCTTATCATGGAATGATGTCTATCAATATTTACTAAGCATTTAATTTATATAGTTCTGGCTAAAAATGAATAAATTAATAATTAATAATTAACATCAAAACACTCATTTCATAATATATCTCACATTAATTTGCTCTTACTTTATTATAAAAATTTTTAATCTATATAAACATATTTTGTTACAATAATTAATTCTGAAAACCCTATTCAAAATAAATACACCTCTCAACCTAGAAACTTTTCCAAAGTAACTATATATATTAATTATATTATAATAAACCAATAATAATCATTAAAAATTAAAATTATAGCATTGATAATTCAATTAATATAAATTCTCTTATAATAATCATTAAAATTTTAAATTATGCCATTGATAATTCAATTAGTATTATTATAATTTGTTATTATAATTATAATAACGGTAGATTGTTTAAAATCATAACGGACAATATATTATCACTAAAATGTTTTTCCATATTCAAACGAAAAAACCATGATTGAAAGAAATTTTTCAAATGCAGAGAATTCCTGGCTCTGACTGACGTCAGAATACATCAAATAGAATAATGCAAAGTTTCTCTTATTTTATTTGTCATTTTTGAAAGATGTTTAGAACGCGATTTTTTGAAAGTTTTTTTGGCGGGTTTTTTCGGTCGAAATCTGAAGGAATTTATTGGAATCGTAAGTTGGATAGCTAGTTTCTGCACAATGAAAGCGTCCCAGTGGTTTTCGAGGGTGCTGAATCCAAATATGCATTTAAAAAACCATTTTAACTGCAACAAATCAAGATTTAACCTCAATCCAAATTTTGTCACCAAAATCTTCAAAAAAATCACATTATAGACAACTCCTTTTTGAAATTGCTAAAACAGCGCGGTCAGATGTATAATGGAACTACTAAATTGATAAGAACACGGGGCTTTTATGGCACCGTCGAATATAAGTGCCCCACTTTTTGCCATCACTTTCTAAACGGATAACAACACGGTGATCCGACGGGGCCCTCGAATCTAGTTTCCCACTTCACACCCTGATCCTCAGATTTCATTTTTATTTTTATATATAAAACTGTTAAGTGATTGTGCGATGGTAATGATTCGTGGTATTATACAAAATAGTATGTTATTTTATCTTTATTCCATTTTTATTTTGTTAAAATTTTTGTTATCTTCTACAAAATAATATGTTAAGAGAATATATATATATTAAGTGATTATGTGATGGGAATGATTTGTTGTATTCTACAAAATAGTATGTTATTTTCATCTTTACTCTATCTTTATTCTGTTCAAATTTTCGTTTTCTTTTACAAAATAATATGTTATGTTAATTATTTTTGAGAATATATCTATGTTCATTGATGAGAATAATTTGTTGTATTCTACAAAATAATATGTTATTTTCATCTCTATTCTATTCAACTTTTTATTATTTTCAACAAAATAATATATTATCTTTATCTCTACTCCAACTCTACTCTGTTCAAATTTCATGCTATGACAGGTCTGTATGGCTTCCTTAACTCCCCACAATAACAAATGAATATTGTATGCGAACACAACTAATAACAATATATTTTTCGATCCATAATATATACACAATTCAAATATCTTTTCTTGATAACTTGTCATAAGTGGAGATCACTCTTCAAAATATTTTGAAGTGGATTGGATTATATTCCAAATTGTCATGATTATCTATATGTTGTTGTGGATAGGTTCAGCAACATGTGTATTTTGATACCTTGTAGTAAATAGATCATAGTTGAATAGACTTCAAAATTGTTCTTTGAACATGTATGGGTTCATTTTGGATTACCCACTTCCACTGTATCTCACCGAGACACCCGACTTGTGGGGAAGTTTTGGTCTAGTCTGTGGGAACTGATGGACACCAAGTTGAAGAAAAGCACAACTTTTCATCCACAAATAGATGGCCAGACAGATGTAGTAAACAAGACAATGATCCAGTTACTGAGAGATTATTATAGTAAACATCCTAAGCTTTGGGATGAACACTTATGTTATGTGCAGCATGCTTACAATAGAACCAAACACTCTTCTACACAAAGATCTCCTTTTGAGACTTGTTTTGGTTTCACACCAAGGTCTCCTTTGGATTTTGTCTTTGGTAAAGATACCATGGTTGATGGACACAGTGATGTGGACAATGAAACTAGGTTCATTGAATAGATCCAGGAGATCCACCAGGCAATACAGGAACAGCTGGAAAAGAGCCAGGCCAAGTACAAGGCTAGGCATGATAAGCATCGGATGGAGCATAGTTTTCAAGTTGGAGACCAAGTCTGGTTGTATATCAACAAGGACATGATGCAAGGTGAAGGTAAGAAGCTAAAGCCTATCAGGTATGGAGCTTTTAGGATACTTGAGAAGATTAGTGAAAATACTTTCACCTTGATTTACCAGCTTACATGCACATCTACTCAGTAATAAATGTAGATTTCTTGAGATTGTTTGAACCTTCAATGATTGAGGACTCTGAAGAGCAAAGTCAATTGCCTTCTATTGATGACCTACTACCTGACTACCTCAATGAGTTGCAGGAAGACACAATGTTGGACAGGAAGGTGAGGACAATGCGTAGGGGAGATATTGAGTACCTCAGGATTGGGCTCAAAGGTTCAAAGCCGAGTAGCGCAAAGTGGATTGAGATTGGACAAATGAAGAAACAGTTTCCTCACTTAGTCAATGCTTGAAAACCAACTTTTGGTGGTCCAAAAGCTTTTTCATTGGTGAGGCCGTGATCCAAATCGGATCCATAGAAGACTATCAAAGAAACATGACTGAATCAAACCGAACAAATCTCTAAAGAAATAAAAAATGGCATCAAAAACACCCTGAACCAGTGGCAATGGAATTCGATGTGAAACGGCGAGGACCTCGGTCAAAGCGCGCTGACCGAGGCCGATGGAGACTGCGCGGGAGGCCAAAGTAGCCCCTGGGAGCCCCAGAATGGGAAAAGGAAGAGGTTTTTTATGCAATCGCGCATCGCTAGGCAAAAAAGGCCCTCATGGGAAAGCTCGAGCACCCGATCACGTGGGGGAACTGGAGGACCATGGGCGAAAAAGGAAATAAATACTAAAACACAATGGCGGGACCTGCACTCTGGAAACTAGCGGTTTTTCATCGGGGCACCCTTGAACGGTAAGAGGTTATGGACAGGAGCAGAGCAATTCCATACACCGATTAATGCATGGCAGACGGAGGTGAGAGAAAATCGTTGTTGATCGCACGCTCAGTCAAGCAAGTCAACCGCGCAAAATGTATGTATGGCGTCGGATCTAGGAGGCTCAAATCAAACGGTTGAGATTGTACCCGTTGGTAAGAAGCAGAATCAATAGGGAAGTAAGCCGCGTTTTAAAGGGATTTGGAATCCGTTTGACCACCATGATGGAGGAAGAATGCATCCATGGTGTAACTAAAGAAACGAATTGACGAAGCATGCTAGCACCATTTAGAGGAGGACAAGTGGCCACTCCCTGAGCATTCATGATGACGTTGAACACAGGGAACTCCAAGCGCAGTTGTAGAAGGTGAATCGACATGCAGAAGAGGAATCGAATAGGGATAGGGATCGAATGGCTAAAGTCATGAACATAGGAAGAAGACAGTCAGAGTTGAGTCATCGAGTAGGGGCCAAGCGACGAAGAGAGACAGTGAATAGTGAACCCTGAGAGGAGGACTCAACACAGAGAACAGTAAAAAAAAGTAGAAGAGACAGAGGGCCGAGCTGACCAGAGGCAGCATTGAGCACCAGAGATCTTGAAGATTCGAGCCTTCCCATAGAGGAATTTGTTCGGACTGAGCACCAAATTTGGCTCTTTCCACTGTAGACCAGAAGGTCACAAAGCTGGTAGGAGGAAGAAGAGTTTTTGTACTCCAGTGGTTTGGGGAATCCAAGAACCACCCTACCAAGCAAACTTGCTTCAGGAGAACTCACATTAAGTCCCTGCATTGTAAATTCTTTGCCCAAAAGCACAATAAAACAAGGCCACCACTGAAAGCTGTACCAGAGACGTAGCCCTGTAGAATAGGGTGAACTCCTTATTAAAAATTACTTGTGTCTTTGTGTTGCTTACTGTATTTCTCTGCTGTCTTTTCATTTTATTGTCTATGTATTTCCAATCTGATTGATCTGTTGTTTCAATAACACAGAACACACACACCAGCACATGAGTCTGTAATACCTTTAGTTTAATAAATCTTTAACTGATGCCACTCATATGGTGAATACCAGATCAGCCGGGAAGGTCTTTGATCCCAAACTCGATGTTACAGATAATGTCATCGGTCAGAATCCTACTGGGGGACAGGGCAAAATTGAGACCCTTATCAAGAAGGCTTAAGACAGAAGGGTCAAATTTCTTGCTAGATAGATTAATCACATTTCTAAAAGATTTATTATTATTATTATTGTTCATGTTTTGCAGATTTCTGTGGTGTGGTTTTTGAGATTCAGTACTCGGATATTCCACAGTTTTCATTTTTGCATTGTCTACATTTCGAGTCTAGAACAAGACTCATCCTCAGGGCTTATTATTATTGTTGAGCTGAAAAATGGAAAATGTCTCATTGTAATTAACTTTAACGGATTCCTTATTCTTATATTTGAAAGAATTAAATAAATGTTTATTGTAAAAATTAGTATTATTAACCACATTTATAATTCTTAACATAGATCTATTGTTATTATTATTTTTATTTTTATTATTGTTAAGCTTATAAGTGGAATACGTTTGGTTTGTTATTATCGTTGAAGGAGTCCTTATTCTTATGTTTAATGGAACTAAAAGAATGTTCATTAGTATTATTAATAATATCATTATAATATTTGTTATTGTTAATCTAATTATTAGTGTTAAAACTATCTACCTTGATGTTTTCAATTTTGATTTTATTGGAAGAGCCGTCGTTGTAGTTCAAAAGGGCCGAGCCAGGTTGGTTGATGGTATTGGAGGACCGAGCGGAGTTTACATCAGTGTTGAGGGACTGGAGAGGTGGAGGGATGGCGCAGGGTGGGGAGGGTGGTTGTAGGTAAGAGGAAGGAGTGGACGGTGACCAGAGCGGAGGAATTATGGTCAGAGGGGGACAGCGAGGGAGACGGAGCAGGGTCACACCAATCGAATGACGGGAGAGTCAGATCCGCATGAAGAACATGATCTAGAGGAGCCGCAGAAGCGTTGAAGAGGGTAGTATCAAATTCAAGGTTGCTGGAAGACAAACCTGATACATCCGACGTGATGTTCGAGTTAATCCCATTGAGAGGGTTTCGAGTGTAGCTGCCTTCAGTAGAAGCAGCGACGAGTGAATGGGAAGAAGATGGTGCAGAATCTGGAGCTGAGGTCCGAGACGAGTTGAAGAGTGTGATGGACAAGCTATTCCGATTTTTCAAAGCCGTAGTCTGCTCATTAGTAATGGATTTAGACTGAGATAAGCTAAAATCTAACTCAAGCGTGCTAACCTAGAGATTTAAAGCTGTTATCTGATTCTTATTAACCCCACTGGATGATGGATGCAGTGTGGAATCCGGGCTAGATCCATAATTAGAAACGCGTATCCCACATCTCATTAATTTATCAAATTTAGCGTTTTGCTTTTTCTTGGACAGTTCCTCTAGCCTCAGGGGCTTTGCTGCCGAACTGTTGTCAACTACCCTCCAAAGAAAAATCGAGACCTTATTAGCAAGATCCAAATGGAGAGAAAGAAGCCTTTGGGATAATCGATCTAGATCTTCCCACAATAAACCAATCTCAGATCTGATCAGAGCCAGACTAGATTTAAGAAAAAATTGCTTATTCATGGAATTGTTAAGGGGATGAGAAATACTAGCAAACACCGAAATCAATGATGCATCCCTGCATCTTTTGAGGAACGTCAGATATGATTTCTTGTTAGCAACTTGCAGTCATGTCCGTTTTCTTCCGTATAAAGTGATAATATTAGATCTAATACTTTTGTGATCCATAATATATATATCAGTCTTTTGAATTAATCACATAGGGTGATAATGTTAGATCTAATACTTTTGTGATCCATAATGTATATATCAGTCTTTTGAATTAATCACATCATTGAAATTGGGTTGACGTTTTGAACTAGCTATTGTGGTTCATCTTCAGGACAAGGTGAGAGATCAGTAGATCTGACAAATAGATAGCAAGGATGCATCATTGCTTAGAGTTAGCTGTTAGGAAATTTGTTAGATTGTTTAATGTTTCGATATTATAATTTGATAATATAAATTTAGCTGGAAAATAGTTGTTATGTGATAAATAAGTATTATATCTCGATATTGTAGATGGAATAATGATTTTAATATTATATTAAATATTATAATAATATTGTTAGTTAAGGTTTTACCCATAATGTTAGTTAAATCATCTATGACTAATTGATTAAATAATTTAATATTGTTTGTTCTCGTAATAATATAAAATCGTATCACTAATGTGGGATGGTATTATTATTATTATGAAAATAGAGATTCATTAGTTTAGAACTATTACTGTAAAAATCTAAAATATATTAATTTCTATAATAGTAAAATATAATTATTCTAAATGATAAAAAAACTATAGTTGGAGTTTGGTAATTTGCTAAAATGTATTGATGGCATTCCTATTAAAATTATTAATTTAGGATTATTATTATAATATTTTGTATTCAGTTATAATTCAAAGAACGATATTCTTATTAATTTAATTTCAACCTATTGATTAATTTGAAAAAATATAAAAACAGAATAGGAAGGAGGAAAATTACACTACCAAACAAAGGAATAGAAAAATATGTAATACTAAAATCCAGGGGGATAAAGTCAAGAGGTGAGAAGGGAGACTTAGCACAAATGGAAAGGGGAGAGAAGACGGAAGGGAAGAAGGGGGAAATAGTGCTGATTCAAGTTTGTTTTTTTATTGTTGTTGCTGTTTGATTTTTTTTTTCTAAATTAAATATATTTAATAATTAAAAGATCAGATAATTTTAAGACCTAGTGTAATTTATAGATGAAATGGACTTTTTCAGGGAATTCGACAAAACAATTTCATGTAAGGATGATATTTTTTGTTGTTTAAAATTCATTTTTGAATACTGGGGCACTTGAATTCTACCGACTAAACAACTTTAAAAAAAATAAATAAAAAATAAAAAATAAAAAAGAAAATTGTTGTAAAATATATTTTTGAATGGATAAATTGATTTAACACCCTCAAAATCCCAAGGCACTTGAATTCTACCAAGTAAACAAATTAAACTCAAGATTTTAAAAATATCTGCTAGATTTTAAATTTATTTTATTTTAATATTTAAACATAATTATTTTGAGAAAATAAAATAAAATTATATTTTATAAAATAAAAATTTCAAAATATTTATTTATGAAGGTTGATCAAAACTTCTAAATTATTGATTTTTACACATTAAACAATTTATAATTTTTCAAAATCTAAACAAGATTTTAGATAAAATTGACCCACCAAAATGATGAGAAAGAGTTATTTAATTTTTTAGTTGGAGGATTGATATAAAAAATAATAACATTTTAAATTATTGTGGCCTCAACCAAAAATAATTTGTGTAATTTGAAGTAAAAGTCTAAAATAAATTGAAATAAATAATAAAATATACTAAATACCTATAAAATAAATTGAAATAAAAATAATAGTGTTTTTTAGTGGCTTGCAAAATGCCAACCACTGAGGAATCAATAAAATATTTATTTATGTTGCCTAGATATCCAAAAGAAAATAAAAAACTATACTGGTGAAAATAGCTAAAAGTGGCTCAAATACTCACCTAAAATGAATAAGATAGCAATTTATTTATATTGCCTAGATATCCAAAAGAAAATAAAAGAAAATAAAAAACTATACTGGTGAAAATAGCTAAAAGTGGCTCAAATACTTACCTAAAATGAATATTGGGATCAAGGACTTTCCCGACTGATTTGATATTCACCATATGAGTGACATCAGTTAAAGATTTACTAAATGAAAGGTATTACAGACTCATGTGCTGGTGTGTGTGTTCTGTGTTATTGAAACAACGGATCAATCAGATTGCCAATACATAGAAAATAAAATGAAAAGACAGCAGAGAAATACAGCAAGCAACACAAAGACATAAGTAATTTTTAATAAGGAGTTCACCCTATTCTCCAGGGCTACGTCTCTGGTATAGCTTTCAGTGGTGGCCTTGTTTTATTGTGCTTTTGGGCAGAGAATTTACAATGTAGGGACTTAATGTGAGTTCTCCTTAAGCAAGTTTGCTTGGAAGGGTGGTTCTTGGATTCCCCAAGCAACTGGAGTACACAAACTCTTCTTTCTCCTAACAGCTCTATGACCTTCTGGTCTACAGTGGAAAGAGCCAAAAGTGGTGCTCAGTCTGAACATATTCCTCTATGGGAAGGCTCGAATCTTCAAGCTCTCTGGTGCTCGACGCTGCCTCTGGTCAGCTCGGCCCTCTGTCTCTTCTGCTTTGCTTTATTGTTCTATGTGTTCAGTCCTTCTCTCAGGGTTCACTGTTCACTGTCTCTCTTGGTCGCTTAGACCCTACTCGATGACTCAACTCTGACTATCTTCTTCCTCTGCTCATGACTTTAGCCATTCGATCCCTATGCTTGTTCGTTTCCTCTTCCGCCTGTCGATTCACCTTCTACAGTTGCGCTTAGAGTTCCCTGTGTTCGGCGTCATCATGAATGCTCAGGGAGTGGCCACTTGTCCTCCTCTAAATGGCACCAACATGCTTCGTCAGTTTGTTTCTTCAATTATGCCATGGATGCATTCTTCCTCCATCGTGGTAGTCAAATGGATTCCAAATCCCTTTAAAACGCGACTTAATTCCCTGTCGATTCTGCTTCTTACCATTGGGTGCAATCTCAGCCGTCCGATTTGAGCCTCCTAGATCCGACGCCATATGCACGTTTCGCGCGATTGACTTGCTCGATTGATAGCGCGCGATCAACAATAGTTTTCTCTCACCTCTGCCTGCCATGCATCGATCGGTGTATGGAATCGCTCCGCTCCTGTCCAAAACCTCTTACTGTTCAAGGGTGCCCCGATGAAAAACCGCTAGTTTCCAGAGCGCGGGTCCCGCCATTGTGTTTTAGCATTTCTTTTCCTTTTCCGCCCACGGTCCTCCAGTTCCCCCACGTAACCAGGTGCTCGAGATATCCAAAAGAAAATAAAAAACTATACTGGTGAAAATAGCTAAAAGTGGCTCAAATACTTACCTAAAATGAATAAGATAGCAATTTATTTATATTGCCTAGATATCCAAAAGAAAATAAAAGAAAATAAAAAACTATACTGGTGAAAATAGCTAAAAGTGGCTCAAATACTTACCTAAAATGAATAAGATAGCAAACCAATAAGATAGAATAGTGGTGATTTTGATGAACACCTTAGTGAAATACTTATATATCTCTCTTAGTCACCGTTAAAATTTTAATTTAATTATTAATAATTATTAGTAGATGGTATGGATTTGATTTTTATATGATATTTTGGGGTGAATTTTTATGGTTAATAATTTTGTTACATGTTTTTTCAAATTTACATATGTTTAATTTATATATTAATTTTTTAACATTTACCATGAAATGATATCTATCCATGTTTATTAAACATCTAATTTATATAATTATACAAAAAAGTGAATAAATGTAGATTGATAATTAACATCAAAACACTCATTTCATAGTATATCTCACATTAATTTACTCTTATTTTACTATAAAAATTCTTAATCTATATAAACATATTTTATTACAATAATTAAATTTCAAAATAACCATATTTGGTTATTAATTATATTATAATAAACCAATAATAATCATTAAAAATTAAAATTATACCATTGATAATTCAATTAATATTAATTACATTATAATAATCATTAAAAATTTAAATTATACCATTGATAATTTAATTAGTATTAATTATATTATAATATTCATTAAAAATTAAAGTTATACCATTGATAATTCAATTAGTATTATTATAATTTGTTACTATAATTATAATAACGCTAGATTGTTTAAAATCATAACGAACAATATATTATCACTAAAATGTTTTTCCTTATTCAAAGGAAAGAACCATGATTGAAAGAAATTTTTAAAATGCAGAGAATTCCTGGATCTGAGTGACGTCAGAATACGTCCAATAGAATAATACAAAGTCTCCCTTAGCTTATGTGTCATTTTTTAAATTCCTAAGACGGCGCCGTCAGATGTATAATGGAACTACTAAATTGATAAGAACACGGGGCTTCGAATATAAGTGCCTCACTTTTTGCCAATTGATAACAACACGATGATCCGGCGGGGCCGTCGAATCTAGTTTCCCACTTCACTAGATTTCATTTTCATTTTCATTTTTATATATAAAACTGTTAAGTGATTGTGCGATGGTAATGATTCGTGGTATTATAATACCACAAAATAGTATGTTATGTTAATTATTTTCGAGAATATATATATAATTGATAAGTGATTGTGTGGTGGGAATGATTTCTTATATTTTAAGAAATAGTATGTTATTTTTATCTTTATTCTTTGTTAAAAATTTTGTTATTTTCTACCAAATAATGTGTTAAGAGAATATATATATAACTGTCGTGTTCTACAAAATAGTATGTTATTTTCATCTTTACTCCATCTCTATTCTGTTCAAATTTTCGTTCTCTTCTACAAAATAATATGTTAATTATTTTCGAGAATATAGAGAATAATTTGTTGTATTTTGCAAAATAATATGTTGTTCAATTTTTTGTTATCTTCAATAAAATAATATATCATCTTTATCTCTACTCCAACTCTAGTCTACTCTACTCTGTTCAAATTCCATGCTCTGACCGGTCTATATGGATTCCTTAACTCCCTAAAATAACAAATAAATATTGTATGTGAACCCAACTAATATGTACACCATTCAAATATCTTTTCTTGATAGCTTGTCGTAAGTGGAGATCACTGTTCGAAATATTTTGAAGTGGATTGGATTATATTCCAAATTGTAATACACAAGAGTGAGTGTGTCAATTCCTGTCCATTAAATTTTTTCAATATTTGCTATTGACACAAGGATGAGTGTTCAAAGCACGGCAACTAATTATAAATGTCTTAAGTTTCCAATTTTAATGGATTGTAATTAGTGATTAAATTTGATTGTAGATTAGTTCTTATATGTCACTAACTATCAAATTGGATACTTCAATATTTACCAATTCCAAATCAAACGGCAGATCAGAAAAGAATCTTGTTAGTCCAGACTCCAAGAAAAGATATAAGCTGCACGGTGTCCATAATTTTAAGATGACAGTTTGTGATAAGCACGGACTTGGCTTACAATACTGAGATTTCGAGAGAAACATAGATTCACTCAGTGGGTGTGGGTAATTTTTGAGTTTTTTTTAGAAAAATGTGTTTTTGTTTTTATTTACATTACATCAAGTAGCTTGCATATTGAAACTTAATTTTTTTTTGCTTGAAATGTGAAGTTTGAAATTTAATGGGCAAGTTTTACTTAAGGGATATGATATTTAATATAAAATATTAATTTATGGGAAAATAAGAGCTAAGATGGATTAAATTTCTTCACGTACAAAGATTTTTTAGAGTGCAAAATACAATATAATTAAATTTCTTCATGTACAAATTTTTTTAGAGTGCAAAATACATTTGTTATTTTTCATTGTTTAAATTGTGTTTTTTAATGTTAAATAGAGTATATATAAAACCCTCCAAAAAAATATCCACATAAATTAGTTAACCTAGATCTTCAAATAGTTTATTTAAATTTCTTGTTGAAATATTTTTCTATTTATAACATAATTCTTATTTTTTATTTTTATTTTAAAGGGGCACGGATGGAGGGACAAACTTACACATCTTACACAGCTCCTCATAGTGGGCCACATCCCCTCATACCTAGTTGTAGAATGAATCATACTGAGCCTATCGGGTCAATGAGCCTCCGGGTCAATGAGCCTTTGGGCTCAATAAGAGGATTGAAGTGTTTTTAAGTTATTCATTACAAATAATGGAAATGGAGTTATCCACTAGAAATAATAGATATATTTTTTTCCTTTTGTTTAGATGAAATAACAAGTGTTTTTAAGTTATTCATTAGAAATAATGGAAATGGAGTTATCCACTAGAAATAATAGATATATTTTTTCATTTTGTTTAGATCAAATAACAATTTTCTAAGTGATTTTAAATTCTTTTATGTGCTTTCTTCAATGGTTGGTGATGGATTTCAATTTTTATAAAATAAATCTATTTATAAGTTTGATTGAGAAAATAAATCTATTTCATAATTAGATATGGAAATCTCAAATGACTCGTTACTATTGCTCCAATGTATTAGATGAATTCACACTTAAATATCAACCAGATTATGTTTTGGTCTTTGCCCTGGTGGGAGAGTTCTCCATCCATCTTACTTGTGGAAAGGTAATGAATCTATTGAAAATGCATGCCCCATATAATATTTTTGTGTGCCTTCTTATTTAAAAGTGAGCTCAAATTTATTTTATTATTTATAAGGTTTTCTTTCAATCCAATTCATCACATTGAAAGTTGAAATAAATTATTCTTCAAAATATATTTTTGAACAACATAAATAACAAACTTTCTAAAAATTGAAGTTTTGAAATTACATCAACAACACCATTTGTTAATATGGTGGTAGAATTATTCTGATTAAATATGTCTATTCTTTCCAAAAAAATATAAACATTTATTTCTCCACTTTTACTCTGTTTACATGTATATTAAAATAAATATGGAATAAAGTAAAAAAAATATTTATATATACAATAAAAAAAAAAATAACAAACATAGATAAATACTTAATATTTAAATAATAGATCTAAATAAATATTATATACAAAAAAAATAACAAACTTAACTCAAATACTTAATATTTAAATAATAGATATAAATAAATATTAAATATCATGCTGAACACAACCTCCAAATTAACAAAACAAATTCTTAATTCAAATCAATCAAAACAAAAATTTTATATATATATCCCAATAAAAAAATAACAAACATAGATATAAATAGATAAATTACTTAACCTTTAAATAATATATATAAATAAATATTAAATATCATAATAAACACAACCTCCAAATTAACAAAGACAAATTCTTAATTCAAATTTATATAAAAAAATCAAATTATCAAATTTCCTATATAATTATATAAAGGAAAAAAATACTTATTACACCATAGAAAATAACAAACATAAATCAAACATTTAATATTTAAATAATAGATATAAACAAATATTGAATATCATGCTAAACACTACCTCAAAATTAACAAAAACAAATTCTTAATTCAAATCAATGAAAACAAAAATCAAATTTCCATCCCACCATATATATATATATATCCCAATTAAAAAGTAACAAACATAGATAAAAATAGATAAATTACTTCACCTTTAAATAATATATAAAAATAAATATTAAATATCATAATAAACACAACTATAAAATTAATATAAATTTATTCTAAATCTCAAATTTATAAAAAAAAAAATCAAATTTCTTAAATTATTTTATTATATAAATTTATTTTTAAAAATATTATCATATATAATTATTCATCTTTCTAATTCTCCTTTAAACAAAACCACCAATAATTTTTCATTAAAATAGAGAATAATTAATAATAATAATAATAATATCCATTTTTAAGGTCACAGCCAAGCCAGACACCAAATTGGTGTATGAGACCCCCTTGTTTGTGGGACAAGGGACCTACCTCCGTGCAGCGATTTGACTGCTAAGTCTATGAAGGCATACATACTCTAACCCCTCTCGTTTTGAACATGTGACCTCTTAGGAGGAAACACATGCTCTTAACCATTAGGCCCACTCAAGCTGTATATTGTTGTGGACAATATGTCCTTTTACAAAATGCAGCTTGTTACTTATAGCCTTTTTCTTATTTATAATACCATAGGTAAATTATATGGGTGGGTAGATACCATGGGTGATTGAATACCATTGGTGGATCTCACTTACAATATCATGGGTAAATGCCATGGGTGAATGAATATCATGGGCAGATGCCACTTATAATACCATACGTATGTTCCATGAGTGGATAAATACCATGAGTTAATGAATACCATGGGTGGATATCAATTTCCATTTAGATCATTCCTCCCTCCTTAAGAAGCAATGGTCCCCATTGCATGAACTCCCCTCTTAAGAAGCCTCTTTTGAAAATGAAAAACCATCGAGAAAAAAAAGAAAAAAAAAATTGCGTGATTAACCCATAACCGTAATGAGCGAAGATCCGAGGATAGAGATACCATGTAATTCTTATGACCAACTGTGACACTAACAGTGTGAAGCCTATCAAATGGACTTCGATGAAGTGTTGGTTTGTGGATGAACCATAACCATGATAAACACAGAGCTGAGGATAGATATATCCTATAATGCTTATGATGAGCTATGATACTATCAATTCGTGACATAGCAAATGGACTTGGATGACAAAGATTTTATGCGGTTGACCCATAATTGTGATGCTGACTGTTGATAAAGTAACATGTGCCTTCATAGCTTGGAGTGGAAGGGAAAGTCTTCAAAGAACCCAAGTGAGATGTTGATATGATGAAACTTATGAATGTGAAGTAGGTGCCTACTAAAGCGGGGTGGGAGGGAACGTCTCCAAAGGGAACCCGCTTCGAATGTTGCTTAAGATAAAAACTAATTTAAAATGGGAATAACTCGGTTAATGTAACTCAGAATATTTATTGTAACCTATTTTTGGAAATACAATGACTGTTATGCATCTTTTCGTGTGATTGAAATCCATATCTAGACACTTTAGAAACTCAATTTCGTGTTGCAACTATCTCACCATCACAAAAGTTCTGAAAAAATAGTTGATTTTAAATCAACAATATCATCCTCATCCAAACTCTAATTCGACCATTTTATTTTTAAATTGAGCGATATTTCAAAAGGAGCTTAGATATGTAATCACTTTTCTAAATTTCTACACAAAAATTATGAAAAATGATAGGAGAGTCATCGTCCATGAATTGTCATTAGAAAAATTTGTACAATATAGCTAATTTTAAATCAGCGATATCTCCCTCATACGGACTGTAATTTGACTGATTTTTTTTTTGAATTTGGGTATTTATTGAAAGGAGTCCAGATATGTTATTTGTTTTTGTAAATTTTGCACCAAAAGTTTAAGATGTGATCTGCAAAATTACCGCCCAATAAATTCCTATGAAAAAATGAAAAAAAAATCTTCTCGCTTTTCCCAAGAAAGTGCACAGTAGAGGTCATATCACGTGCATGAAGTTTGTTGAATATTACTGCAAAATTTTGAAACTGAAATATCCGTCAAACCGTTATTCCCATGGAGTTGTAACTTGGCTCTGATACCACTGATTCATATCTTGGGGGCATTGAAATGGACCTTTTGGGGCGGGGTGGGCCAAGATCTGAAAAAATGAAATGCCAAAAGAAAATAAGAGAACACATACTAAACAAAACCACCAACAATTTTTTTATTAAATTAGAGAATAACTGTAAAAGCTACATTCTAGTGGATAATATGTCCTTTCACAAAATGTGACTTGTTACTTATAGTCTTTTTTTATTGATAATACTACAGGTAAATTCCATGGGTGGGTAGATACCATGGGTGATTGAATACCATGGGTAAATTCCATGGGTGGATAAATGCTTTGGGTGGTTGAATACCATAGATAGATGTCACTTACAATACCATGGGTATATTCCATGAGTGGATGAATACCATGGTGGATGTCAATGTCCATTCAGATCGTCCAAGAAATAATTAAGTGTAGTATGCAACATTGATGCTTACTACTTACCTCTGGTGCAAAAAGTAATTGAAACTTTTAAATAATAACAATAATTATGTATATAACTTACTTTAATACAATTTTAAATTAACATAATATTAAAAATTAATATAAAAATTTAACATAATAAGAAAGTTAATAAATTTTATAGAATCTGTTTAAAATTTTCAAAAGTAGTGAAAAGTGAAACTTTTGACCATATATATATATATATATATATATATATATATATATATATAAAACCTACCTTCGACACTTATAAAAATGTTATAAAATAAAATAACATTTTCAAAAGTAATGAAATGTCAAGCTATAGGTTGTTTTCTATTGTTGTAGGTGGACATATCTCATTTTTGGGAGGGTTGAGAGGCCTACAAGGCGGCTAAACATTAGCCACAATCACATTGAACAACGGTGCAGGTGTAGGAGCCTTGAAGTGGAGGAATTGCGCAATTGTATGAGGATTTTTAGTTTGGAGTATTAGGCCAAAGGTGGATCATCAAAATCCCTCACGAAACCCAAGAAAAACTCTGAATAAAGTGCATAGGCCACAAAATATTTCTAGGGCATAAATCGTTATCCAAATAGAGGTATGTTTTTTCCTTCCAAATTTTTTTCCCTAGTTTTATGTGTCCAGGTTGGACAACTTGAAGATCAATCAAAGTACAGTATTGTGGAGGGTTTTTAGCGGCTTATTTGAGCCCTAAGTTTAGTCTATTATGAAGGACTACAAGGTTGTTAGTGAGAAGGTGTTGGAGAGCTCTCTAGGGAAGTAAGATGGTATACCAAGGATTGAGAGAAGATCATTTTTTAGAGGGAGCATTGAACTCCGTTCCATGGAAATGGAGGATCATGATATTTTTGGATGATATTAGGGTGGGAGAATTTGTGAAGTAGCCTATACCACCACCACAAGATCCCTAACACTTGATAAAACATACTAAGAATGATATCAAGGAAAGAAGGATTATTTTAGAAGGGGTTAGAGATCATATAGTTCCTCATATCCATGAGAAGAAGACAACTTTTGAGATGTTAAAAACTATTATAGATCTATATCAGAGTACTAGTGATACTAAGAAGCTTGCTCTTAAGAAGAAGCTAAGGAGTATCCAGATGAGCAAGGATGAGCACATCGTCACATATTTTTCAAATTTCACTCAGGTACAACATGAACTAGGTGGTGTGGTTGTGACTGTACCAGAGCATGACCTTGTGAGTTTTTCTCTTCTATGACTTCATAAGTCTTGGTATGGGATCTAGGATGTTGTCAGTGGTAGAGAAAATTTTCCCAGTGAGGAAAGGTTATGGAATGATTGTGTTCAAGAAGAGATCCCAATAGGGACCAGAGATGATAGATTGATTAAGACAAAGGGCGAGGAGAACTTTTCCGTAGCAAGCAAGAGTAGAAAAGCTAAGGGAAATGAGGGGCAAGGAGTGGCCGAATCCAATCAGAAGGAAAAGAAGAAGGATCTAAGTAAGATCAATTTCTTCCACTAAGTTTCTTGGACATGATGCCACTGAGTTTCCTAAGTGGACAAAGGAGTCCAGTAAGGATCAAGTATCTACATTAGTAGAGGTAGATGCATTTTCTGTCCATTTCGAGAAATATTTTTCAATGATTGTTTGCATGGAAATATCAACAGACAATAATGTATAGTATATTGATTCAAGAGCATCCTTCCACATGGCCAAGAACAAGAAGAATTTGAGCCGCCTAAAGGAGAAGGAGATGTAGTTTCATATTGACCTAAGAGATGATGGCATGTATGCAGTTAGAGGAATTGGTACTATCATTTTTTAAAGTGAGTTAGGAAATCATTTTCATCTCAGAGATGTCCTCTATGTTCTAGGATTAAAGGGAAATCTTGTTTTAGTAGCTACCCTTGAGGAAATAGTTATGATGCCATCTTTAGTGGAGGTAAGGCTTACCTCCAACACTTAGCTTTTGGTTGTAAGAAGCATATAGGTGTAAGGAAGAAGAACCTCTATAATTTCCAAGTAGAGATAGGTTCATCTTTGAGTGACAAGATAGGGAGACCTCAAAGTAAAGAAGTGATGGTTGAGGAGAGAAAAACTCAGAGGGACTCTTTATAGTAAGAGAAGATTAGAGTTCTTGAGAAGAGGCTACCCAAGAAGGAGCCTTAGCCAGTATCTTAGTTTGAGTCTAAGCTATTTGGAAATTTGGCCGACCAATAGGAAGATTAGGTCCATAACCCATGGAAAGTGGAGGCATCTACTTAGTCTATGACTCCCAGTATAGGGAGAGTTCAAGCCAAGTGGGCAGAGGATTTGTTTAAGGGAGATAAGAAGAGAGTTGGATCTTCTAGTATCACTTTCAAGTAGAAGAAGCATCCACAAAGGTACATGGGGTACATGGCACTTATGATTGAAGTGATAGACTCATAGAGCATGGTGGTAAAAAACAGGTATTCAGATCAGATTCCACAAAAGAATGTAGGGATCTCCTCTAGTTTAGAGGGAGAAACTACAACAACAAAAAACATGTAGTGTTGGAGATAGATCCAGGTGGACGAGGTTCTTCTAGAAGTACCTTCCTCGTTAAGAGGGAGTGTTGAAAATAGTAGTGATTAATGTCTTCTTTGACTTGTGTCTTAGTCAAAGAGACCACAAACAATATTTCTTTAACACGCACAAGTTCCTATAAGTTAGGATGAGTTCCTATAAATTAAGACGAGCCATAGAGCAGTTTGACTTAATCACATGAGTTGGAGGTTCAATTCATTTGTCTCCTAGTGTGAGTTATCTTTGGAAAACGACAAACAAGTGAGATTCAATTTCTATTTGAGGCAGGATGAGTTAAATGAGTCAATTAGACTCAATTAAATTATCAATCACGAGTCAAAGTTCCAAAAATAAGCTTTCCAAATATAGCTGATATGAATTGCTTATAAGGAGGACAAAGGAACATATTTATAACATTGTTTTGTGTGAGCACAGGGTTGTGTTACAATACAATAGAGAGCATGAGTTTGTGTGAGTGAGATAGCAGAGCTAGGAAGAGAGTGAAGGAGAGGGCTTTATGCATTGTTTGGCTAAGGAAATTCTTGCTAGTATGTGCTAGGAAATAAAAGTAAATTTGCTAAATAATGATGTATATTTGAATAATGTTATGATTTTATGGGGTGACTTTAATATGGAAATAATGAAATGCAATTATCAAAGCAAAGAACAATATATCCCTAATAAAATTTAACAAGTTCGCACATCTATGAGCTTCAAGTGAGCCTCCCTTTGGCCACTCTTGGCCAAACCCTCCTACAAATTATAATGTTCCAACCCCACCAACAACATTTGTAGTTATTAGATCATTGCATGGTGATGCCACCAAATTTCTATGTTGCAGTATTGTGTGAGTCAATGTGGCTATTTTCGTCTAGATCTCAATAATTATATCCATAACTAGAGGATGTTGGGCAGGGGGGTTAGTCCTTCAACTAGGTGGATAATGAATTAGTGCTAGGTTGTGACTAATCATTTTCCCTATATTTTTTAGACTTACAACCCACCTCATGGAATGCTCCCATGACAAAGTACCTGGCATGGAATCCTAGCTAAAACTCCACCCATAACTTCCTTAAGAAATTTAGAAGTACCTCCCTATTGTTACAGAGAAGTTTATTAAATAACATTAACCACATATCCATCCAATTCTCTCAAAGTGATTAATAGGTGTGCTAGTCCATACAAATGGATTTTTTGTTAATTAATAAACTTAGGTTTTTCTTGGGTCAACAAAAAAAGATGACGAATCTTGTTGTTGACGTATCTTCCTCAGTCTTTATTTAGAATAGTTTTATAGTGTTCATACATTCAAGCCTTGTAATTAGAAATATTAGATAATTGGCTTTGGGCATTGATATGGATGATATAATTTAGTTTAATGAACTTTAAATATACAATCATGATGAGACTTTGGTGTTTTGGAGATCCTGTATCAATGACCTCAACGTGGTGAAGGATGCATCACTTTCATCATTTGGATTTATGGGTTCTTGGTTCATATTTGGTTGTTCTAAATTTTGGCCTTGGGATGGTGGGTTTGGGTTATAACAGAGTTCCATATTAACCAAACTCCCCACAATTCAATACAATGATTGTGTTTAGGTTATCATTTTGGGTTTTTTTCATATTTTAAACCAAATTACCAAAAAAAAATAGAATGCTCACTTAGACTCCAAAGAGGACATATCATGTTCATTTGGTCCTTGAAGTTGTTTGGGAATAATAAAAAAATCCTCAATAACTCCAAAACATGTGTCATATAGTTCCAATATGGTAAGGAGCATGGGAGCATAAACAAAATCTCTCACCAAGAATGTATGTGTGTTCCTAAGAACATGTGCACATTCCTAAAAATAGGTGTTTGTTTCTAGAGCATGTGAACATTCCTAATAATGTGTGTGTGTTTCTGATAATGCATACATGTTCTTGAGCCATGTTGAGCTGGAAACTTAGCTAATATCGTAGTTGGAATATTGAGCCTTACCGAGCCTTGATGCCTAAGAATACACGTGTTCTTCAGAACATGCATGCACTTTTGTGAACGCATGTTCCTTATGGCCCCTATTGATGCAGGAGCATCCAGCTTCGAGGAGACAGAAGGTGGTTGATTGTCTCATGGAGAGGACAAGAACAAGCAAAGAACGCATGCATAGCTGGACAGGTTATCAAACTTGTCATTTGTTTTACTTTTCTTTATTATTTGTTTTATTTCCCAGAAGGTCATTAGAGACCATAGAAATTGCAAACCTGTGAATTGTTTTAGTTTAGGAATTAATTAACAGTAAATTAACATTTTAGTGAAAGAAACTGGTTGAGAGTTGTAATAATTCTGGTTAGACAGTTCAACTAGAAGTGGAAGAAGTTATGCTTCCCGGATGTTAAAAACAGAGGGAAAAAGATAGTGAAAAAAAAAACCCCTCGCGAGAAAGAAACACAGATACATTCCTCTGAAATAAAATTGTTTTTTTTAAGAACCACTGCTAAATTAATTCATCCGGTTGATATTATCTATGATTAACATCCATTGAAATAAGAGTACCGTAAGCCTACAATTACAGTGAGCATATAATTGAAGATAGTAAGCTGTAACGAATAGAGCACGCACTGCTACAGGAGGCTATTTCCACACAGAAAGGAGGACCGACAACTGACATCGACAAAAGTGAGCAGGTAACGAATATACAAGTTTTCATACCCTTTTTTACAAAACATATAATTGTTGGAAACGAAAGTACAGTGATTTCATTTAAACTGAATTATTACAAATAAAGCGCATAACAGAGGTTTTATGAGCATAAAACGCTCACCAAAACAAGTTTCACTTACAAACGAAACCGCTCCAAGCAAATAGATGCCACAAACAGGCTAACAGAACCGTAAACGACAGAGGACAATACAGTTCATTTGCAAACCCAAGTAACAGTGAATATTTATAGACAAGAATTAAATGAGAGAGCAGAATATTGATCGTCCATAACCCAGGTGACTGCAACTATTTGGAGACGAGAACTTCAATTTCTTTACAAACTAACAAGCGAAACAACGCCGGAAGGACCCTACCCGATATATAAGGCTTGAGGGTTTCGGGTTATCTCTAGCAAACGTAGGGAGTGTAAACCCTCGGCAGCCAAACACCTGAAACAACATGCAAGAATGAATGTGGACGCGGATTAGCACAAACCGAAGTGAGAAAAACAAATAAGAAGAAAGCCAGCAAATGAACGAGCCATAACCTATGGATCTCACCTGAAGTTGTAAAGGCAGCGTTGCAAAACCAACTGATACCCATAACCTGAAGAACAAGGGACGAATTTGTCAGAGCCTGAAACAGAAGTGAAGACAGAGTCTGGCATCGAACTAGAGCTTACCTCCGAGACAAGGTTGAAACGAAGTGGTTTACTGAAGCGTGGAGCCGAAGGGAGCCTGTCACAGAACCAATCACAAGTTAAGAGTTTGTGGAATGAACCCATTTGACAGAAAACAATTAAAGAAACAGTAAATAAAACGCATGACGGTGTAAGGAACCAACGGCATGTCGCCCTCACAGGAATCCCAACGCGTAGAATAGCGAGAGGCCGGAGGCACCAGAGTAACTCGATGCCAGAACGAAGAAGCTGTAAGCGCAAAAACCCTCCGCAGAGCAGAGCCGGGGTTTAACACAGTAAATAATGAAATGACCAACAAAACCGAGGATTGGTTTGACAAAAGGCGGGAGTGACTTGACGGACAGAACCCACAGGTGGAGTTTCACAACCGGTACCGCCGGTTAAAACCCTCCGAAAAATCTAGAGGCCTGTACATTCGCATTTACACCAACGTCAATCGCATTAACTATTGCACAGTGAAACAGCTACGCCACGTTGGAGGGCTGGGCCATCAAAAGTGGTATCAGAGCAGGTTGACGAATAGGAGAAAATGGAGGGTGGTAGAGGAGGAAGAGGAAGAGGAAGAGCGATCCGGAGGATAGCAGAAGAGGGACTCCGCGAGGAGATTCACGTTTTGCGAGAAAGATTAGCAGTGGTAGAAGCTGGGGGAAGGAGGAACCCAGCAGATGATAGTGATGAGGATGTGGCAGAACCAGAAGATGAGGTTGAAGGGGTGACACCGGAACTCCGGTTATTAAAGTCAGTTTTGCTGTCCAGTCATAAGCCAAAGCATGAGCTACCCACTTATGACGGAAGTCTGTCTGCAGATGTGTTATTGGATTGGTTGAGTGAAGTGAATAAATATTTTGAGTTTGAGGAAACCAGTGAGGATAAGCAGGTGAAGTTCGCCGCCACAAAGCTGAAAGGACATGCGTCCTTGTGGTGGGACAGCATTCAGGCGGAAAGGAAGAGGCAACACAAACAACCTATAAAGAAGTGGGCCAGGATGGAGGCAAAACTGAAGGAGAAGTTTCTGCCGAAAGACTATCAGATCATGTTGTATAGACAGGTGCAGAATTTAAAACAAAGAGGGATGACTGTTAAGGAATTTACAGAAGAATTTTATAAGTTGAACCTGCGAGCAGGGTACGTGGAAGATACCCCAGAAAAGATAGCCCGGTTTGTAAATGGGTTGAGGGGAGAAATCCTGGATGAAATTGGTATCCTCTCGCTCAGAAATTTGGACGAAGCTTATCAGTTTGCACTAAAAGCAGAGGAGAAAATTAACAGAAAATAGAATGCCAGGAGAGGAGGCGGAACTGGCAGAGGGAAAGGTAAGGTTTTTGGCAGAGGTAGAAGTGCAGGTTCCAGTGAAGAAGGTAGCAGTTCTAAGTCTGTTGGCACAACAGAGAGGGACAATAGCACTAGAGGAGGATGACCAGCTCAGCAAGGGTGAGGAAGTGGTCGGGGCAGGGGAACTGTCCAGTGCTATCGTTGCCACAAGTTAGGACACAAGTCGTATGACTGTCCTGAAGGTGAACTGGTAGGTGGAAGAGGAGCTTATGTTGCTCAGCCAGAGGATGCTGAGGCAACACCTCAGGAGGTGGAGAACACACCAGAGATGGGTGAAGCTTTGGTGTTGAATAAAGTTCTGTTAAAACTAGCAAAGGAAAATGCAGAACCTGACCAGCGAAAAGCTCTGTTCCGAACTGTTTGCAAGTCACAGGGTAAGTGCTGCAAGCTGATCATCGATAGTGGAAGTACCGAAAATTTGGTGGCAGTAGAGATGGTGGAGAAACTGGGATTGAGAAAGTTGAAACACCCCACTCCATATAAAGTGTCATGGCTGCAGAAAGGACACCAACTGTTAGTTGATGAACAGTGTGAGGTGGAGTTTCAGATAGGCAGGTATAAGGACAAAATTATCTGCGATGTTATGCCGATGGATGTCTGTCATATATTGCTAGGACGACCCTGGCAGTTTGACAGAAGTGCAGTCCATGACGGGAAAACAAATTGTTACAAATTTGTCAAAGACGGGATCAAGCACACGCTTGTACCCATCAAAGAGGAAAGTGCAGCTGAAACCAGTGGGGTAAAAGCATTGTTGATGGCAGGAAAAGAATTTATAAAACAGATTGAGGACAGTGATGTAAATTTCGCTGTCATAAGAAGACCAAAAGCAGTGATATTGCATACACAGATTTCAGATTTGCCCGAGGAAATCCAAAAGATGCTGCAGGAGTTTGGAGACATTGTGGTGGATGACCTTCCGGATGAACTTCCACCCAGGAGAGGTATTAGTCACTGCATTGACTTTATACCAGGGGCAAGCCTGCCAAATAAAGCAGCTTATCGTATGAGCCCTAAGGACCATGAAGAAATCAGGAAACAGGTCCAGGAGTTGTTAGACAAAGGATTGATTAGAGAGAGCATGAGCCCCTGTGCAGTACCAACCGTTTTGGCTCCAAAGAAAGGAGGAGAGTGGCGAATGTGCACAGACTCTAGAGCCATTAACAAAATTACGGTTAGGTACAGGTTTCCCTTACCGAGAATGGACGATATGATGGACTGTTTGAGTGGGGCGACTTATTTCTCGAAAATTGACTTGAAAAGTGGATATCACCAGATCCGAATTCGGGAAGGAGATGAGTGGAAGACAACTTTCAAGACAAATGAAGGCTTATATGAATGGCTGGTGATGCCATTTGGGTTGAGCAATGCCCCCAGTACATTCATGCGCTTGATGAATGAGGTACTGAAGGAATTCATTGGGAAATTCGTAATAGTTTACTTGGATGACATTTTGATTTTTAGTAAAACTAAGGAAGAACATTTCAGGCATGTTCGCAGTGTGTTGAGGAAGCTGCAGCAAAACAAATTGCTGATCAATCTGAAAAAGTGTACTTTTTTTCAGCGGGAGTTAGTGTATCTGGGTTTTGTAATTGCAGAAAACGAATTAAAGATGGACCCAGAAAAGGTGGCAGCTATAGTTAGCTGGCCTTCTCCGGGAAGTTTATTTGAAGTCCGCAGTTTCCACGGACTAGCAAGTTTTTACAGGAAATTCATCAGGAATTTCAGTGAGATCTGCGCACCTATGCTGGATACGATTAAGAAAACAAATCAGCCTTTTCACTGGACTGAAGCAGCGGAAAGAGGTTTTCAGATTTTGAAAAGGAAGATTATCGAAAGACCGATATTGAGGCTGCATAACTTCAAAAAACCCTTTTAGGTTCATTGTGATGCCAGTAGTACGGCCATTGGGGAAGTACTAAGTCAGGAGGATAGACCAGTTGCATATTTCAGTGAAAAGCTGAACGAGAGTAGACAGAAATACTCAACCTATGACAAAGAGTTCTATGCAATTATACAAGCGTTAAAGCATTGGAGACATTATCTGTTAGGTAATGAGTTTGTTTTATTTACGGATAACTCTGCATTACAGTACATTATGCAGCAACATAAATTGAACCATAAGCATGCAGCATGGGTTGAGTACTTACAGAATTTCACGTTTGTACTAAAACATATTAGTGGGCAAGCAAACAAGGTGGCAGATGCGCTGAGTAGAAGGACTCTACTCTTACAGGAAGGTACGATGCAGGTTTTAGGCTTTGAGCACCTGAAAGAGCTGTATCAAACAGATGCCGATTTTAAGGAGGCCTATGAGGCTTGTCAAAACCCTCTGTTGAGAAACAGCAGTCTGTGGTTGGACTATAATTTACAGGAGGGATTGCTGTTTAAGGGAGGACAGCTGTGTATTCCCAACTGCTCTATGCGAGAAAACATTATTCAGGAAAAACATAGTGGAGGTTTGGCTGGACACTTCGGTATAGACAAGACAGTAGCACAGGTACGACATTTCTATTTTTGGCCAAAATTACAGCGGGATGTGCAAAGGTACGTGAGTAGGTGCAAGGTTTGCCAACTGGCAAAGGGCCACAGTCAGAATACAGGTCTGTACTTACCATTACCCGTTCCGAGCCGACCATGGGACTCCGTCAGTTTAGATTTTGTTCTGGGCTTGCCTAAGACACAGCGGGGTTTCGATTCAGTAATGGTTGTGGTAGATCGATTTTCAAAGATGGCGCACTTTGTACCTTGCAAGAAGACCAGTGATGCTACTTATATAGCACATTTGTTTTTCACTGAGATTGTTCGACTACATGGGCTTCCAAGGTCCATCATTTCCGACAGGGACGTAAAGTTCACCGGTCATTTTTGGCGAACTCTGTGGAAAAAGTTGAACACCCAATTACAGTTTAGCTCCGCTTATCACCCGCAGACAGATGGCCAAACTGAAGTGGTAAACAGGAGCTTAGGAAATTTGCTTCGGAGCTTAATAGGCGAGAATGCACGGACGTGGGACCGTGTACTAGCTCAGGCGGAATTCGCATATAACGATTCACCTAATCGCAGCACCGGTTATAGTCCTTTCCAGATTATGTACGGCATGCATCCACGCGGAGTGCATGAATTACGAGATTTGGGGAAGCTCGAAAAACGAAGTGCTGATGGGGAAGATTTCGCCCAAGCAATGAGTAACTTACATGAGCAGGTAAAGCTGAAATTACAGGACAGCAGTCAAAAGTACAAACAGCGGGCTGATTCAAAGCGTCGGGAAGTTCAGTTTAACGTTGGGGATGACGTCCTTGCGTATTTACGGAAGGAGCGATTTCCGAAACGGGAGTACAACAAATTGAAGTATAAAAAGATCGGTCCCTGCAAAATCATTCGCAAATTTTCTGCAAATGCCTATGAGCTGCAGTTGCCACCAGGGATCGGTATTTCTCCCATTTTTAACGTGGCAGATCTGTTTCCTTATGTCGCTGATCCGAGAGATGATACAGCAGCAAAGCCACCGCGGGACACCAGTTGTGAGGAAAGTTCATGGATGAGGCAGATGCCAGTGGCACAACCCCTGGAGATCGAGAAGATCCTTGACACACAGGTAGCTAGGCGCACACGCAGGAAGGAATATCTGCGGTATTTGGTCAAGTGGAAGAACCGTCCGGTAGAGGACAGTTCGTGGCTTAACGCAACGCAGATACAGAAAGCAGGCTATTCTGTCGACGATCTCATGGAACGGAGCCATGACTTTTTGCCACCCCGGAAGCCTGATGCAGGAGCATCCAGCTCCGAGGAGACAGAAGGTGGTTGACTGTCTCATGGAGAGGACAAGAACAAGCAAAGAACACATGCATAGCTGGACAGGTTATCAAACTTGTCATTTGTTTTACTTTTCTTTATTATTTGTTTTATTTCCCAGAAGGTCGTTAGAGACCATAGAAATTGCAAAACTGTGAATTGTTTTAGTTTAGGAATTAATTAACAGTAAATTAGCATTTTAGTGAAAGAAACTGGTTGACAGTTGTAATAATTCTGGTTAGACAGTTCAACTAGAAGTGGAAGCAGTTATGCTTCCCGGATGTTAAAAACAGAGGGAAAAAGATAGTGAAAAAAAAAACCCCTCGCGAGAAAGAAACACAGATACATTCCTCTGAAATAAAATTGTTTTTTTTAAGAACCACTGCTAAATTAATTCATCCGGTTGATATTATCTATGATTAACATCCATTGAAATAAGAGTATCGTAAGCATACAATTACAGTGAGCATATAATTGAAGATAGTAAGTTGTAACAAATAGAGCACGCGCTGCTACAGGATGCTATTTCCACAAAGAAAGGAGGACCGACAACTAACATCGATAAAAGTGACCAGGTAACGAATATACAAGTTTTCATACCCTTTTTTACAAAACATATAATTGCTGGAAACGAAAGTACAATGATTTCATTTAAACTGAATTATTACAAATAAAGCGCATAAGAGAGGTTTTCTGAGCATAAAACGCTCACCAAAACGAGTTTCAGTTACAAACGAAACCCCTCCAAGCAAATAGATGCCACAAACAGGCTAACAGAACCGTAAACGACAGAGGACAATACAGTTCATTTGCAAACCCAAGTAACAGTGAATATTTACAGACAAGCATTAAATGACAGAGCAGAATATTGTTCGTCCATAACCCAGGTGACTGCAACTATTTACAGACGAGAACTTCAATTTCTTTACAAACTAACAAGCGAAACAACGCCGGAAGGACCCTACCCGATATATAAGGCTTGAGGGTTTCGGGTTATCTCCAGCAAACGTAGGGAGTATAAACCCTCGGCGGCCAGACACCTGAAACAACCTGCAAGAACGAATGTGGACGCGGATTAGCACAAACCGAAGCGAGAAAAACAAATAAGAAGAAAGCCAGCAAATGAACGAGCCATAACCTATGGCTCTCACCTGAAGTTGTAAAGGCAGCGTTGCAAAACCAACCGATACCCATAACCTGAAGAACAAGGGACGAATTTGTCAGAGCCTGAAACAGAAGTGAAGACAGAGTCTGGCATCGAACCAGAGCTTACCTCCGAGACAAGGTTGAAACGAAGTGGTTTACTGAAGCGTGGAGCCGAAGGGAGCCTGTCACAGAACCAGTCACAAGTTAAGAGTTTGTGGAATGAACCCATTTGACAGAAAACAATTAAAGAAACAGTAAATAAAACGCATGACGGTGTAAGGAACCAACGGCATGTCGCCCTCACAGGAATCCCAACGCGCAGAATAGCGAGAGGCCGGAGGCACCAGAGTAACTCGACGCCAGAACGAAGAAGCTGTAAGCGCAAAAACCCTCCGCAGAGCAGAGCCAGGGTTTAACACAGTAAATAATGAAATGACCAACAAAACCGAGGATTGGTTTGACAAAAGGCGGGAGTGACTTGATGGAAAGAACCCACAAGTGGAGTTTCACAACCGGTACCGCCGGTTAAAACCCTCTGAAAAATCTAGAGGCCTGTACATTCGCATTTACACCAACGTCAATCGCATTAAATATTGCACAGTGAAACAGCTACGCCACATTGGACGGCTGGGCCATCACCTATTGCCACATTATTTGTGCAAGTTCCTTTATACAGTATGTTTATCTCTGCACTTATTATCAAGTTGACAGTTCTCAAATGCTTCATTTGTATTTATGGTGGGCTTTTATATAATCATTTATGGCACAATCTCAATACATTACCTCTTTTTCAACTAGGTCGGCCCAATTTCCCTTTGGGCAAGTCCATATGAAATTGATAATTCTCAAATGCTCATATTTTAATTGTGGTGTTCTTTCATATAATAATTTATGGCTTAGTCACAATACATTTTCTCTTCTTGGACTATGTCGTACTAGTTTCCCTAGTAATTTTATATCTTTATTTTTACCTTATGACAGGTTTTTGTCATGAACACAAGGTATAACTATTACATGTGTTTGTCATGCATACAAGGTATATCATATAATTCTCTCTCATGCTTAGTTATTTTTTCTTATAACATGTGTTTGTCATCATACTAGGTATAACTATGACATGTGTTTGTCATGCATGCTAGGTATAACATAGAATTCTCTCTCATACTTGGTTATTTGTTATTATGACATGTGTTTGTCATGCATATTAGGTATAGATATGACATGTGGTTGTCATGCATACTAGGTATAGCGTAGAATGCTCCCTCATGCTTTGTCAAATGACTTGGAGTCCTCTCTCATGCTTGGTTATTTCATCTTTGACATGTGTTTGTCATGCATATTAGGTATAGCTATGAAATGTGTTTTTCATGCAAACTGGGTATAGCATAAAATCCTTCATCATGCTTTTTCACATGACCTAGTTTTCTTTGGTGGATGACCTAGTTTAAACCTTTTACTACTATTGTCAAGGTCATTTAACAACAAGGTTCAGATTTTTACTTTCTAATAAAATAAAAAACCTTTAACAAAGCACCCCTTGGAGCCCATGGGAAAGAGTAAAATATCCAAGACCATATATTTATAGGAGCTCATCACCTCACTTGTGAGAATTGAACTAGGGCAAGGAATATAACAATCATTCCCCCTAGCCAACGAAAATATACCCAATTAAACTTAGAATCTATTCAATATTAACTTTTAAAAACATTTTTGAGTACAACATTGTTTATTTATTTTTATATATTATAATAACAAATAATAACTATTAAAATTATAGAATTGATAATTCAAGTATTATAATCTAATAAATTGTTTAAAAATATAACTAACACTATATTACCACTCAATTGTTTAATCATAAGCCTAATAGTTTTTTTTTATATCTATGGATCATATTTAGATTTTATAATAAAATTAACTTTGCAATCTATTCCATATTAATTTGTAAACTAACATAGCCATATAAATTAAATAGATGGTAAAAACACTTATCTCATAATGCATCTCACATTATTGAAAAAATAATCACTAAATTATAACTTTTTTTTAGATTATATATATATATATATATATATATATATATATATATATATATATATATATATATAACAAGATTCTTAACCATGAATATTATCCTCAATTTATCATGGAGATTATTAAACAAGCTTTGTTACAATACCATAGACCAATACCATGGCTTAATTATTGTGACAGGTGTGTCCGTTTTGAAATAGGACTTCCAAAATTGTAATTTAATTACTAATAAAATATGGCTTTCAAAATTTTAATTTAATTACCAATGATTATTAGGTGAGTGGTAGAGATTTAATCTCTACAGAATAATCCAGGATATTTTAGTAGTATTTACAAATCAAAGATTGAGATTTATCTCCAAAGTATTTTAGTCTTTTTTACCTTTTTAATTAAATAAGATTCATTAAAAAAAATGCTATATAAACAAGTGTCATGTGAAATAAATTGTGGCTTTTTTGGCTTGTGGTATTGATAAGCCATGGTATTGGCCCATGGTATTGTAAAAAAGCCTATTTATAGATTAAGCATCTCCATGGTAAAATGGGGTGAATCTTCATGGTTAATAATCTTGTTAAATGTTTTTTCAAATGTATATATGTTTAACTTATGTATTAATTCTTTGATACATACCACGGAGTGAATTCCATCTAACCTAGGTCAATTGTTTACTTAGGGAGTTAGTTTACAAAGTTAGGATTTAATTAATTAATGTATTTTTACTATAGTTTTTAAGAGAGAATGAAGATTATTGTAAATAGGAGAATTTGGATTAGTTAGTTCTTATTTAGGGATAAGGGATTAGATGAGAGATTTTATGGATTATGAGAGATATTTTGGTAGTTATTTAGGGATCTAGAGCTTACCTTGGGTTCTAATCCATTTGTATAAATTGAGGTGAGCCTATGAGGCATGTAAGAGGTAGAAGTGTGTGAATGAGTGTGAAGAATGAGAGGCTATGAAAAGACCATGATTTCTCATGCAAATATTTTCATTTTTAATTAATTATTTGTTGAGGATTTCTATGTGTATATTCTTCATGTGTCCCTATGGTGAGATGTTATTTTACCTACCTCAAATTTTGGTATCAGAGCTAGCTGAGAGAGGTTTTTACCACATCCTATTAGTAAAATCAATAACAACTAGTTATTCTCTTATCTTCTTGTTATTGGATCTTCATGCTCATGGGAATGCTCTCATGTTACCCATTCATTTTTGAATTCTCTAAAGCACAAACTGATTGAAGGGTTCTTCCAATTCAGTGATAAAAGGTTACCTTGATGGTGGACTACAGTTACAAAAAGGACTCAAAGATAAAAGACCACTGATGCAGCAGAAGACATGACCTAGAAATTGGATGAGCTCATTGTGGATATAGTCCAGAAGCTCCTTGTGTTGCCGTTGTGTGGATTGTTGGAGCGACCTGGAAAAATTCATGGATCGTAGATTGTGACCTTGTTATACCGAGGACAAAAGTCGAATATTGTGGTCTTGTTGTGCGAGGATGGCTGTGACTGTTGAGCTGGTGTTGAAAATTTTATTTGAATGGCGGATTGTCTACATTGTTGTTAGATCCATTGACAATCTCTACATTTATCCCTCCTTACTGTGAGGGATGATTGTGGATAGAGTTGGAGAGCGAGGCTGGACCATATGATGAGCATTGGATTCGGGTATCCGACACAAAATTTATTGGATGATAAGTGAGTGAGGGGCAATGAATCGAAGCTGGTTTGAATTTTCTTTGGAGATGTCGGATCATGCTTGTGCATCTCCATGCAGCACTGTATTTGCTGGTTATCCACTACAATAATGAATTATCGAGAAAGCCCACGTGATAGATGAACTACGAATGTCTGCAGACAGCAAGAAAAAAAAATGAACCATCCAAATTCCTTCGACTATTATATCTTTGTTTTGATGAAGTTTTCAAATTATTTTGACAACAAGATTTACTGGATGTGTAGGAAGGAAATATGCTAAAGGTGAGGTATTGATCCAGGAATGAAAGCAAGATTAAGGAGCCACTATAGAAAATAAATTATCAAATCGAGTTGATTTTTGGAGATATAGCGTGGAATAAAATCGTACAGAGGAGACTGTATATCATTACATCGACATAAGGGTCAAACTGCAAGGTACCGTGTCATTTCATATGTTCTAGAATTAAAGTAGAAGATGGATTGTTTCAAGGTGTTGTCAGTACTTCAAGGAGCCATCGATTAGTATATCAATGTTGTAAATGTTGGCATTATGAGAGAAGTGTTGGCCTTGATGGCAAATCACACTATTGACAAATCATAGTGCAGAAGGATAGCAGCAAGGAATTGATTATCAGACTACAAGTATGAAGAGAAAATATATACACACTGGTTCACTATATACCAAGTCGCGTGTACACGTAGGTTGGCTTCAGTAAAAGAGCGTGTATGTGGAAAACTTATCTTTGGTCCGTGGCGGTTATTCCTTGGAAGTTGTGCCTATGGTTTTGGACCATGGTGTCTTGACGGACGTGTTGATCCCTCATTTTGAAGCTGATGGTATTGGATTTCTATGGTTTTGGCTCTTGGTATTGAGCAAGGCCTAAGGCTATATAAGGAGAAGAAGATCATTAGGCACAGTACAATTGAAAAGTCTTGAATATCCAAAAAAAAAAGGGAGATCTGGTATGCAGGTTCTGGGTTGCTTGATCTAAGCTAAGGAGAGATCACACCGGTTGATGGAAGACTAGATCTAAGGACAGATCGGGATCTAATGGTTTGAAATGCACTATTATGATATGGTTGATTATGCCTATTTCTAGATCTGCATACTGACGCAATGTTATGTTCTGGGTCTAACTGATGTCTGGTACAGCTGCAAGTTAAGAGAATTTATTTTTAGATCTGTATGCAGGTTGTCTTCGGTAAAAGTGCGTGTATACGTGGGTTTCTCTCATTGAAGTAGGGTATATCTTTTGAAGTCTGATTTTTGGGGTTGCAGTTGGGTCTGACTGCTATTGCAGAGTTCTGTAGTCTGCTCTGCGTTCTGGTGACTGGTGTTGATAGGGTTTCAGTGGTTCAGTGATTCAAAGATTGATGATGCTAGTATTGGTTGTTTTGTGCTTCAATGATCTGTTATGAAAGTTGAATAAATTGTTGTCTTCAGATTGTAATGTTGTGCTTCAGGAATATCCAGTCTGAAAATGTATGAAAAGTGGTACCTGAAGGATAGAAGATTGTAGGCCAGCACCTACGTACTAGTATCTTAGCTAGTACAAGAGCAAAGGGGGTTGGAGCTCCCTTCCAAGGAAGTTTGGAGAACGAGAGAAGGTTGAAGCCTTCAGCAGGTTGTAGCCTGCGTACTGGTATAAGGCTGCACCAGTACAAAAGATTGTAAAATGAAGTTTCATATTAAAGAAAGATAGAGACGACTTGCAGCAGGTGGTTTTCACCCACATTGGGTTTCCACCTTATATCATGGTGTTCATGTGTGTTTTTTCTGTGTGATGATCTGTTCTGTTATACTGCACCTGTTTCACTATCATGGTTAATAATGTCCTGATGCATTCACTGAAGATAAGCTACTGAATCATAAGTTTTCTTGTTATACGCTGGTTTCTTTAGACACAATAGTGTGTACATGCTGTTTCACTTAACTAAAGTAGCGTATATGTTTCTAAGCATAAAATGAAAAAGTTTTTCTGATAATACTGATTCACCCCCCCCCCTCAGTATTATTTCCAACAATTGGTATCAGAGCAGGTCCTTCAGAGAAGCTTGATCGCTTGAAGGTAGATCGTTCATCATGAGCAACTATGAGAGAGAAGCATCAATCAGGCAACCGGTTTTTGATGGGACAAACTTCAATTATTGGAAGGTAAGAGTTACTGCCTATCTTCAATCTCTTGGTACAGAAGTTTGGGACATCATAGAGACAGGCTACACTTTTCCTTCAGCTACTCCTACAGATGCAGACGAGAAAAAGAAATATGAAACAAATGCGAAAGCAGTCAGTACTCTATTGGGATGTATATCCCAATCGGAATTCATGAAGGTAATGCACTATAAATCTGCAAAAGAAATATGGGACAAGATTGTCACGAGCTATGAAGGAGACGAACAGGTAAAGCGTGCTAAACTTCAAACTCTTAGGATTAAGTATGAGACTCTCAGAATGTATAATGATGAAATTGTGGCTAACTATTTCCTTAGAGTTGATGAGATTGTTAATTGCATGAAAAACTTGTGTGAAGAAATAAAAGAGGCTATTGTGGTTGAAAAGGTTCTAAGGTCATTGTCCCCCAAATTTGAATCTAAAGTGTCTGCAATAGAAGAAAAGGAAAATCTACGAATTCTTACTATGTCTCAGCTTCATGGAATTCTAACTGCTTATGAAATGAGAAAGGGAGGTCCATCAGACAGAAGAGAAGCTGCTTTCAAGGCTTCAGGAAAAGGAGATTATTATGAAGCTAGTCACATGCCAGAAGATGAAGAAGAAGGATCAAATTTTGTCAGAAACCTTCAAAGGGGTTCTAGAAGGTTCAGAGGTAAGTTACCTTTTAAATGCTTTGCTTGTGGAAGAGTAGGTCATTATGCTACCAGCTGTCCTCACAAAGATAAGAATGACAAGGGAAAGGAACCTGTTAAATGGAACAAGAAACAAAATGAAAGGAAGAAAAGCTATTACACTCATGAAGATAGTGATGGTCTTTCAAATAGTGATGAAGATGAACAAGGTAATAGATATAAACTTTTAATGGCTTTTGAAGATGATGACTACGTGGATGCTATAAATGTAGAAGGCTTTTGTGAAGAAATGAAAGATCTCAAAGTTTGCTTAGAAGAGAAGAGTGCTATTATTGATTCTCTACAATATCAACTAGCTGAAAAGGAAAAACATCTTGAAAAATTGGAATGTGAGATTGTTTGTCTTAGAAAGGAGATTGAGAAAACAAAAGCGATTAATCTTAAATTTGTTAAAGGATCTGAAACCTTGGATGAGATTATCAATGTGCAGCGATCTCCTCTGGTCAAGACAGGTCTTGGATATAATGGAGAAACATCTCAAGCCTCTACCTCTAAAAGTTATCTTGATGCAGCAAGAAGAAGCGAGCAAAAGCCAAATAAAAGTAATCAGGTGAACCAAGGACAGTTTACCTCAAGAAAAAATAAAGACCATCAAGAAATTCGGGGACAAACTGCCTTAAGGACAAACAGAAGCTACAATCAGCCACAAGTAAAATCTTCCCAATTTGCTCCAAGAATGAATGTGAATAGAAGCTACAATCGGTTGGATGATAGATATGATTATCGCAGAAGTTTCTTTAATGGCCAATGCTTTTCTTGCCATAACTTTGGTCACAAAGCAGCTCAATGTGTTGCCTACAAGACAATCATGACTAGAGAAGCTCAAAAGCAAGGGAGAATGACTGGAACCATGAAAAGAACTTATAACAAATTTTCGGTTCTTGAAAATGAAATTGAATGCTCTATTTGTAATAACTTTGGTCATGAATACTCTGAATAAAGGAGCAGGTTCCGGAAGACAACTCAGAAGGAACAAACCTCAAATGTCAGAACATGGAGAATAAAGGAACCGCAACCAGAAAGATGTGGGATAGCCTTTTATGTAGAAGGTCAAGAAAGTCTATGGTACATTGACAGCGGATGTTCGAAGCATATGACAGGAGACAAAGAAAATCTTGAGTCATATACCGCATTAGAAAAGGGGAAGAAAGTTTCTTTTGGAAACGATATCTCTGCAGCCATAAAAGGAAAAGGTGTTGCTCCATTGAAAGAAAAGGTCAAAGCTAGAAATGTTTTGTATGTTGATGGATTGAAGCATAATCTTCTGAGTGTCAGTCAGATGTGCGATCAAGGAACAGAGGTAATATTTAGATCAAATGGATGTTGTGTTCGTGATCTTGATATAGGTAAAACAGTGATCAAAGGAAGAAGGACTCCAAATAATCTATACATATTTGAAGAAGGACCACAACAATGCTATTTGAGCAAGGATGATGAACACTGGCTATGGCATCGGAGGTTGGGGCATCTAAGCTTTTCACAAATAAGGAAAGCATGCAAATATCAGGCAGTTCGTGGTCTTCCAGATATCAAAATTCCAGACAACACTATATGCAAATCTTGTCAGTTTGGGAAGCAAACCAGAACTAACTTTCCAGAGAAGGAAGGATCAGCCAGCATACCTCTTGAGCTAGTCCATACAGATGTATGTGGTCCATTTAGGAAAAGGACACCTCGAGGAGAAGAATATTTGATATTATTCATTGACGATTTCTCCAGGTTTGTCTGGTTAGGGCTTATGAAGCACAAAGATGAAGCATTCGAAAAATTCAAATCCTTCAAAGCCTTGGTTGAAAATGAATCAGGACACAAAATTAAGTGCCTCAGATCTAACAGAGGTGGGGAGTTTACCTCAAACGAATTTTTCAATTTCTGTGAAGAACATGGGATAATAAGAGAATTATCTACAGCTAGAACTCCTCAGCAAAATGGGGTGGTGGAAATAATGAACAGAACAATCCAACAAATGGCTCGTGCTATGCTTGACGAATCAGGTACTCCCGCAATTTTCTGGGGTGAAGATGCACATGCTGCGGTTATTATTCTCAACAAAACAAATTTCCGAGTAAACAACGCTCAAACACCTCATGAGCTCTGGAGTGGTGAGACTCCTTCGGTGAAGCACTTCAAAATATTTGGGAGCAAACGTTATATTAATAATACTGATGAGCAACTTGGAAAACTTGAACCAAGAGCAGATGAAGGCATTCTTCTCGGTTATTCTCCACATAGCAAAGCATACAAGTGCTACAATAAAAGACTTGGCAGAATTGTTGACAGCATTGATGTAGTGGTTGATGAGAAGGGATATATTCCTAGGCAAGTTCATCATGAAGACATTGAAGAAGATGAAGGCTACCCTCAAAGGCAGAATGATGAAGAAGAAGAACCTCAAGAAGAACCAGAGGGGCAGGAAAGAATAGAAGAGAAGACTCCATCCAGATATGTTCAAAATAATCATCCAGAATCTCAGATTGTGGGGCAGAAAGAAGCAGGAGTACAAACAAGAAGAAGAATTGCAGAAGCTTCAAGCTATTTGGCATTAATCTCTTCCACTGAACCAAAAAGTGTGAAAGAGGCATGCAAAGATGAATGTTGGGTCAAAGAAATGGATGAAGAACTTGAGCAGATCGAAAAGAACAACACTTGGGAATTGGTTCCTAGACCAAAATATAAAAATGTCATAGGGAAAAAATGGGTCTTCAAAAATAAATTGAATGAAAATGGAGAAGTAATTAGAAACAAGGCCAGACTTGTTTGTAAAGGGTATGCGCAGCAAGAAGGAATAGATTTTGAAGAGACCTTTTCTCCTGTTGCAAGACTTGAGGCCATCCGAATGTTCCTTGCTCTCTCAAGCTTTCAAAACTTCAAGGTATTTCAAATGGATGTGAAATCAGCCTTTCTGAATGGAGACTTAGAAGAAGAAATATATATTGAGCATCCAGATGGTTTCATTCTTGGGAATGATCCAAACCTTGTATGCAGATTGAAAAAGGCTCTCTATGGTCTCAAACAAGCTCCAAGGGCTTGGTACTATCGATTGGACAAATATCTTCACCAACAAGGCTTTTCAAAAGGATCAACAGATAGCAATATCTATATAAAAGTTGAAAATAACAAATTGCTAATACTTGTTGTTTATGTAGATGATATTATCTTTGGCAGCAATGAAGAGACCATGAGTTAAAACTTTGCCTTGGTTATGCAGAAAGAATTCGAAATGTCACTACTTGGAGAATTGACATACTTTCTTGGAGTGCAAATCCAACAAAATGAAGGAGGCATCTTCTTGTCTCAAACCAAGTACCTCAAGCAGATCTTGAAGAAGTATGGCATGAAAGATTCAAAGCCAATATGTATGCCCATGGTTACAGGATGCAACCTCAGTGCAAATGATGAATCAGCAGCAGTTCATCAACCAACTTATAGATCCATGATTGGGAGTTTGCTTTATTTGAGAGGTACCCGACCAGACATCATGCATGCAGTCAGAATAGTTGGGAGATTTCAGGGAAATCCAAAGGAGACTCATCTTCAGGCAGTGAAGAGAATTTTCAAATATCTTCAAGGGACACAAAATTATGGATTATGGTATCCTAGAGATACAGATCTCACACTTCATGCTTATACAGATGCAGATTGGGCCGGAAGCGTGGATGACAGGAAGAGCACAAGTGGTGGTGCATTCTTTATGGGCTCCAGATTAGTATCTTGGTTCAGCAAGAAACAGAGTTTGATTGCCTTATCTACAACTGAAGCAGAATATGTGGCTGCGGCATCATGTTGCACACAACTTCTTTGGATGATGTAGACCTTGCAGGATTTTCAAATCACTTGCACTTCACCAGTCTCTATCTTATGTGATAATACAAGTGCAATCAACATTTCAAAGAATCCAGTCATGCACTCAAAGACCAAGCACATACCAATCAAGTACCATTTTCTTCGGGAACAATTGCTTGAGCAGAAGGTCAAGTTGGAGTATGTTCCTTCTAAGGAACAAGTTGCTGATATTCTCACAAAACCACTGCCCAGGGAAACTTTTGAATATCTCAGACAAAAGCTGGGAGTAGTTGATGCTTCATCCTGCTGTTGAAGCTTGTCTATTCTACAGAAAAGTTGGTATACGCAAGTTACGTAAGGGTTAGCCGTGTATATACGCAGATTTATGCCGGGAAAGTCGCGTGTATGATGTGTGCGTGTTGTAGAAAGCATATCCGCGTACATACGTTATTTTATGGAGGAGAAGTCACGTATATGGAGTTCTGAACAGCAAGGGCAGACTCTGGTTGGAGAAGGTCTAAGATGGGTATGCCAGAATTCTTCAGGCACAGTTTCAGGGGGTACAGCAGGCACAGGTTCAGGGGGAACAACTTAAAGTCTCATAAAGCATTGTTGGCATTTAGATGCTTTTAGTTCTAGTACACAACTGTTGTTGATTTTAGGAGAAGGAGCTCAGAAGGAAATCTTGGTCGTTGATCTAAAAGATGTTTATCAGATGTTGCTTGTGACTTTCATAAGTCTTGGTCTAGATTTGTTGTCTCTATGTCATGTATCTCTTTTATCTCTTTTATGGTGTCAAGGTCATGTAACGGCCTATGTTGGTTTCCCCACTATGCCTGGGATGAATGATGTAATATAATTGGTTGTTATATGTAACTTTCTGATGTATCCCCTCTTGGAGTATGGATGTATGTATTGAGTCTTTTGGTGATAGGAAGGTCTTGGTTCTTTTGAAGAACATCTTTTGCAGATATTGCCTACAGTCAGGGGGAGCATGTTTTAGCACAGCCAAACAGAGATATCAGCATGTACTCAGGGGGAGCACAGCCCTTTGCCCTTGATGACAAAGGGGGAGAATGGTTCTAAGGATCTTGGGGTTGCCATCAAGTCCAAAGGGGGAGATTGTTGGCATTATGAGACAAGTGTTGGCCTTGATGGCAAATCACACAGTTGACAAATCATAGTGCAGAAGGATAGCAGCAAGGAATTGATGATCAGACTACAAGTATGAAGAGAAAATATATACACGCTGGTTCACTATATACCAAGTCGCGTGTACACGCAGGTTGGCTTCAGTAAAAGAGCACGTATGTGGAAAACTTATCTTTGGTCCGTGGTGGTTATTCCTTGGAAGTTGTGCCTATGGTTTTGGACCATGGTGTCTCGACGGACAGTTGATCCCTCGTTTTGAAGCTGATGGTATTGGATTTATATGGTTTTGGCTCTTGGCATTGAGCAAGGCCTAAGGCTATATAAGGAGAAGAAGATCATTAGGCACAGTATAATTGAAAAGTCTTGAATATCCAAAAAAAAAAGGGAGATCTGGTATGCAGGTTCTGGGTTGCTTGATCTAAGCTAAGGAGAGATCACACCGGTTGATGGAAGACTAGATCTAAGGACAGATCGGGATCTAATGGTTTGAAATGCACTATTATGATATGGTTGATTATGCCTATTTCTAGATCTGCATACTGACGCAATGTTATGTTCTGGGTCTAACTGATGTCTGGTACAGCTGCAAGTTAAGACAATTTATTTTTAGATCTGTATGGAGGTTGTCTTCGGTAAAAGCGTGTGTATACGCGGGTTTCTCTCATTGAAGTAGCGTATATCTTTTGAAGTCTGATTTTTGGGGTTGCAGTTGGGTCTGACTGCTATTGCAGAGTTCTGTAGTCTGCTCTGTGTTCTGGTGACTGGTGTTGACAGGGTTTCAGTGGTTCAGTGATTCAAAGATTGATGATGCTAGTATTGGTTGTTTTGTGCTTCAATGATATGTTATGAAAGTTGAATGAATTGTGGTCTTCAGATTGTAATGTTGTGCTTCAGGAATATCAAGTCTGAAAATGTATGAAAAGTGGTACCTGAAGGATAGAAGATTGTAGGCCAGCACCTACGTACTAGTATCTTAGCTAGTACAAGAGGAAAGGGGGTTGGAGCTCCCTTCCAAGGAAGTTTGGAGAACGAGAGAAGGTTGAAGCCTTCAGCAGGTTGTAGCCTGCATACTGGTATAAGGCTGCACCAGTACAAAATATTGTAAACAGAAGTTTCATATTAAAGAAAGATAGAGATGACTTGCAGCAGGTGGTTTTCACCCACATTGGGTTTCCACCTTATATCATGGTGTTCATGTGTGTGTTTTCTGTGTGATGATCTGTTCTGTTATACTGCACCTGTTTGACTATCATGGTTAATAATGTCCTGATGCATTCACTGAAGATAAGCTACTGAATCATAAGTTTTCTTGTTATACGCTGGTTTCTTTAGACACAGTAGTGTGTACACGCTGTTTCACTTAACTGAAGTAGCATATATGTTTCTGAGCATAAAATGAATTTTTTTTTCGGATAATACTGATTCACCCCCCCCCCCCCTCTCAGTATTATTTCCAACAGTAAACAACGTGGAAGCCTCTGTAGTGTGGAAACCTTACTAGTACTGGAATTCTTCTCTTCAACTTCGATTTTATCTTGATTCATTTAAAAACTCATTTAAAATAAATTGTAATAGTGGTGTTTATTTCAAGATTGGTTGACTTATCGCATTGGAGCATAAGCCATGTGAGAACCTGCTACGTAGCCTGGAATATTATGTGTTTTAATGCAAGCTGAGCTACAAAATTGTATTTGATTTGTAGTCTACATTGGAAATTTGCGTTGAAGCACAGAAAGAGGCACTTTTAAATTGCAGAAAATCTATTGCTATAAAATAAATATACTGCGTGTGGAATCTACTGTGAACCAGTGTGTCAGAAGATTGCAGAAGTATACAAGGAATCTCAAAAGTGTGCCAATTAGCACACCATTTTATGGTATGGAATATTTTCAAGGAAAATGAAATTGTCCACAAAATGAGACATCCAAGGGATTTAATAGTTGTGAAATAAGTTTAATACTTAAAATTTTAATGGTGTTCAAATTGCAAACCTCTTAAGTGAAAGTGAAATGAAATCATAAGCCAATTTGTAAGTGGTGAGAAAGTCACAAAAGTGCATTGGTGAGTTCAGAAAGTGCAATTGTAATGAAGGAAACTTTTGTTGAAGGTCATGAGTTGAGGTAATAGTCATAATCATAAAAGTCAAGGGAGGATTGATTGAGTGCTCAAATGAACAAAGATCCTTGTATAAGTTGAGTTGAAGTGAGAGTGTCTCCTAGTTGTAACATTCAAGTCAAAGAGTCATGTAATTGATCGAGTTGTTGAGTTCAAGTAATATTGGATGTCATTGTAATTAAAAAGATCAATATTTAAGAGTCAAAGTACACCAAGGTCCATTGGTGTAAATGTTTGGAGTCAAAAGGAAATTTAGAGTCAAGTCAAAAGTGTCATTGATTGTAACGGGTGCATGATTAGTGGAGCCCGACACCCGAAGTCTGGTCAAAGTGTTGTAAGAAAAATTTGAAGAGTTACTGTAGTTGTTGTTTGCAGCGAAAAGAAGCAAGAAGTGCTTAGGAGTAAGTTTCAAGTGAAGTGAACTATTGGCCAAGTTTAGAGGAGATAGCTTGGTAAAGTGATTCAATTGCAGGTTACAATGAACAAGGTAAAGTTCACAATAGAAGATGAAGATGAATCGAGAGAAAAGTCACAGGGATGGCATACAAATTAGCATTGTTGATTAAGAGAAATAGATTGTTGAATTAAAAGAGTGACTTGACATATTAATGGAGTTGTTACAAGGATAGAGACACAGATGGGTAATAAAGTGAACAGTTAAATGGCCAATTAATCAAATGATGGAAAGAAGACAAAAGCGTAAAATAAAAGTTTTCGAAGCAGAGAAACTCCACGCAAATAAATATATTTGTGAACTAGACCAAGGTCCTTTGTTGGGTGACAATGATGATGAAATGAACATGGGTTTGATTCCCACAAATGACACCATAAATTATTTTGAAGAACAATCATTGAAAACTATTTTGCAAATTGAAAAGAGGCCAAAACAACCTAAGGATGATGAATGTATGGATATGGACACCAATAAGAAAATTGAAGAAGATGAGGAAGAGTTAGTGGGCAACTTGAAGGATTGTATGTTACATAAGGAAGGGATGCAGGAAGTCATAAGAGAGACCTCCAGGTCTCGTGATTTTGAAACTAATACTTATTTTGTGTTTATAGGTAGTGGAGAATCGTAAGAAACTGATAGTAAGCTGGAAATCAAGAATGCTCAGGAACCATTGGAGGAACCTATGCAAGTCTACAAAGGCATAAATATGGAGGTTGTTATTGCAGAAATGGGAATTTTTAGAGGATTGGTTGAACAATCCGAAGAACAATTGTGGAGCAAATGGAATGATGATGGAATGCAACAATTTCATAGAGGATGAGGATGAGGTTTCAATGAAGAAAATGCAACAATGAAGTGGCAGTGATGAGGATGACTTCTAAGAGAAGGGCAAAGAATGATAGAAGATGAGTGGTATCCTAGTGAATTCATGGAGGACAAGAGTCATTTTCAACAAAGAATGGGTGGTTTTTACCAGCAAAAAGACAAGTTGGACATGGAAATTGAAGAGATTAGAATATTGATGGTGAAAATGTCACAAAAGAGACATATTGTAGGAAGGAAAGAAGATGAATGAAGCTTGTTGATGACAACAAAACAAGCATATATCAAGAAGGAGAAGGGAGAATTGCAACATAAAGTTTTGAATCCTGGAGGACATAAAAAGATAACAACAGGATGACAACAATATGACAAAGCAATTGATCAACGATAAACTAAAGTTTGGGATCCAGGAGGATGTATAATCAATTATGAATACATATGGTCGGGAGACCATGAATTATTTTTACCTAGGGAGTCTGATGCAGGTGCATCTAACCTAGTTCAATTGTTTACTTAGGGAATTACTTTACAAAGCTAGGATTTAATTAATTAATGTATTTTTACTATAGTTTTTAAGAGAATGAATATTATTGTAAATAGGAGAAGATTCGAGAGTATTGTGGAAGGTTTGAGAGGATTATGGATTAGTTAGCTCTTATCTAGGGATAAGGGATTAGATGAGAGATTTTATGGATTATGAGAGATATTTTGGGAGTTAGTTTAGGGATCTAGAACCTACCTTGGGTTCTAATCCATTTGTATAAATTGAGGTGAGCCTATTAGGCATGTAAGAGGTAGAAGTCTGTGAGTGAGTGTGAGGAATGAGAGACTATGAATAGGCCATGATTTCTATTGTAAATATTTTCTTTATTAATTAATCATTTGTTGAGGATTTTTATGTGTATATACTTGGTGTGACCCTATGATTTACTAGCCATTTAATTTATATGGTTGTGCATAAAAGTGAATAGGCATGAATTGATAATCAAGATCAAAACACTTATTTCATGATATATCTCACATTGATTTACCTCACTTTACCATAAAAATTCTTAATCTATATGAACATACTTTACTACAATAATTAAATTAAAATTCTAAAAACCCTATTCAAAATAAATACACCTCTCAACCTAATTTTTTTTTCAAAATAACCATATTTATTTATTAATTATAATAAACCAATAATATTTATTAAAAATTAAAATTATCATTAAAATTATACCATTAATAATTAAAGATAATTCAATTAGTGTTATTATAATTTGTTATTATAATAATAATAACACTAGATTGTTTAAAATCATAATGAACAATATATTATCACTAAAATGTTTTTCCTTATGGTATATCGGACCGGGTCCAAGTGGTTTCTAGTTTTTTGAGGTTAGCCCCTGATTCCACTCTTCGTGTGACACGTTACTGCATGGAGGTGAGAGAAAACTACCCTCATCGGGTGGTTAACCCTCGTGCTACTTGTCCACCCGATATCGACGAAGACTGTCAGATCCAAGTCAGGTGATCACTGGTGGAGATTTTTTAGTGTTAGTTGGTTTGGTGTTTCCAACCCGAAAAAGTTAAAAGAGTTGGGCCTGAAGTTTTCGTTGAGTTTTTAAGAAAGTTTTAAGGGTGGTTTATTGTTGGCATTCTTGTGGACCCTTGGAGGGTCATTTTTGGTATTTTGTGGGCCTCGGTTCTGTGGGCCTCGGTTCTTTTGGTGCATGTCAATACGACCATAGAGTGGATTGCTTGAGTTTGCCCAAAGTGTTTGGCTGGATCTCACCAGTTGTCTTGTTCAGGCTTCTCATGGTTTTGGGTGCATGGTTTGATTTTTCCTGCCCTGCTGTATGTTGAACTCTCATAGAGCAGGTGTGGCTACATGTAAATTATGTACTATTGGCTAGATTAATAGAAGGTCCTACTCTTACTTGATTAGAAAAAGAATGAACCATAATTGAAAGAACTTTTTAAAATGCAGAGAATTTTTTGATCTACTGGTTACGTCAAATGGAATAATGCAAAGTCACCTTATGTACCATTTTTACCATGACTTTTTAAATTGTTAAGACGATGCTATGGAAACATGTGAATGCAAAGTCTTCCCTATCACATGTATAATTTCTACCCAGGTTACTAAATTGACAAGAACACCGGGTTTTGATGGCACCCTCAAATATATATTCAAATTAAGAATATGGTTTAATATGTCATAAGAGCACATAATAATTGTCATAGATTTATTGAATGAAGTTTCCCTTGGGTATTTCATGTTTTTGATGATATTGAATTTATTTCCACGATAAAAAAAATTGATTGAAATATTTATTATAAATTTACCATTAAAAATGTAACTTCTTTAGACTATAGATTTTATTATAAATTTTCAAACATATGAAAAGAAATATATATGATTAAGCGAAATCAATTATTTAAATTTATTTGTTTACAAAATTCTAAAAATATTCTCAAACCTATCCTAATCGATCAAGAATATATATATATATATATATATATATGCAATGGAAATGACTTACTATCTTCTTAAAAAAATATATATTATCTTCATCTCTACTCTTCAAATTTTTGTTTTCTTCTACAAAATAGTGTGTTATCTTCATCTCTACTCCATCTCTATTCTATTCAAATTTCATGCCATGACAGATGACAGGTGTACAAAATAGTGTGTTATCTTCATCTCTACTCCATCTCTATTCTGTTCAAATTTCATGCCATGACAGATGACAGGTGTGTATGGATTCCTTAACTCCTCAGAATAACAAATAAATATTGTATGTGAACACAACTAATATTAATATATTTTTCGATCCATAATATATAAACTCAAATATCGTTTCGTGATAGCTTGTCGTTAGTATAGATCACTATTCAAAGCACTTTGAAATGGATTGGATTATATTCCAAATTTTAATACACAAGAGTGACCAATTCAATTCCTGTCCAGTAATTTTTTTGAATATATGCTATTGACATAAGGATGAGTGTTCAAAGCACGGCAACTTAGTGATTAAATTTGATTGTAGATTAGTGCTTATATACGACTAACTATTAAATTGGATACTTCAATATTTGAGATATTACCAATTCCAAATCAAGCGGCAGATCAGAAAAGAATCTTGTTAGTCCAGACTCCAAGAAAAGATATACGCTATATGGTGTCCACATAAATTAGTTGATATCACATAAATTAGTTAACATAGATCTTCAAATATAGTTTTTGAGATATTTTTGAAAAGTATAAGATTTAAACATTTGATTGACACATTTGTTTACTTTTATTACTTACACCATATTCATTTTTTAAAAATTATATCCGACATTATTTTTCTATTTAGAACATAATTTTTATTTTCTACTTTTATTTTAAAGGGGAACACACAGACAAACTTACACATCCCCTCATACTAGGAACACAATTTTTATTTTTTATTTTTTTTATTTTAAAGGGAACATAATTTTTATATTTTATTTTTATTTTAAAGGGGCACACACGACAAACTTACACATCCCCTCATACTAGGAACATAATTTTTATTTTTTATTTTTATTTTAAAGGGAACATAATTTTTATTTTTTATTTTTATTTTAAAGGGAACATAATTTTTATTTTTTATTTTTATCTTAAAGGGGCACACACGGACAAACCTACACATCCCCTCATTCTAGGAACATAATTTTTATTTTTATTTTTATTTTAAAGGGGCACACACGGACAAACTTACACATCTCCTCATACTAGGTTGTAGTCTCTACTCAATGAGCCTCTCGCTCAATAATCAGATTCAAGTACTAGGTTGTAGTCTCGACTCAATAATTAGCTTTAAGTGTTTTTAAGTTATTCATTAGAAATAATAGAAAGAGTTATCCACCCATAGAAGTGTTTTTTTAAGTTATTCAATAGAAATAATAGAAATGGAGTTATCCACAAGAGATAATAGATACCTTTTTTCCTCTTGTTCAAATGAAATAGTAATTTTGAAAAATTTTATGTAGTTTCTTCAAAGTTGGTAATGAATCTGAATTTTTATAAAATAAATCTATTTATAAGTTTGATTGAGATAATAAATCTATTTCATAATTGGATATGGAAATCTCAAATGCATGGTTACTATTGCTCCATTGTATTACATGAATTGACAGTTAAATCTCAAGGAGATTATGCTTTGATCTTTCAAACATGAATGGGAAAGCTCTCCATCCTTCTTATTTATAGAAAATTAATAAATCTATTGAAAACACATGCCCCACATATTATTATTATGTGTTTTCCTATTTAAAAATAGATTCAAATTTATTTTATTATTAATAAAATTTTCTTTCAATCCAATTCATCACATTAAAAATTAAAATAAAATATTCCTCTTCAGAGTATATTTTTTAACAATATACTTAACAAACTTTCTAAAAATTGCAGTTTTGAAATTACATAAAGTGCACCCTTTCTTAATTTGGAGGTAGAATTTCTGTGATTAGATATATACTTTATTTACCAAATAATATAAGCATGTATCTCTCCACTTTTACATAGTTTAAATGTATATTAAAATCAAGCTGAGATAAAGTAAAAAAAATGCTTATATACACCATAAAAAATAACAAACGTATAACAAATACTTAATATTTAAATAATAGATATAAATAAATATTAAATGTCAGACTAAATACAACTTAAAAATTAACCAAAAAATTGTTTCTTAATCCAAATTGATGCAACAAAAATCAAATTTCTTAAATTTTAAAAATAAAGAAACATTTATATGCCAATTAGAAAAAATAACAAACATAGATAAAATACTTAATGTTTAAATAATATACCTATATTATGATAAACACAACTATAAAATTAATATAAATTCATTCTAAATTCGAATTGATATAAAAAAATAAAAAAATAAAAATTTTCTTAAATGGTTTTATTATATAAATTTATTTTTAAAAATATTATCATATATAATTATTCATCTTTCTAATTCTAATTTCTTATTCTCTCTTGAGGTACATATCTTTAAAAATAAAATAAAATCTAAATAAACAATGTCTATGAAATCTATGTTGTAGTAGTTAAATTTGGATGTAATCACACATTTTTGTGTATAAATTTGAATTCATTTACATCATAACTATTCAAATGACAACATGAGCATACCTCACTAACAATCTTTTTGTAGTCGTCAATCTAATTGAAGCCCAATCAGAGCACTATTATAACACCCTCTCTAATGGGACAATTAGTTTATACAAACCAGACAATGAAACTAATTTAGAACCAGAGATAATATGTCACATATCCCCTTGACACTAGATTAAACTCAACACATACGATAACATATATGTATAATGAAAATAATATTAAAGCAATGTTATTAAATTTTATCTTTTCTTGCCAAGGTTAAAATCCTTGCATTACTTTTTTGTTATACATTATGCATTTGGAATTAAGGTCACATTTCTAATATAGGTTTTGTATCGACACACAATTCTCCAACCACCAACTAATGACACTATGGCCTGCTTGCTTTCACTATGCTATAGAGCTCGACACACATTACATGAACTCACATCTGACATTAACCATTATTAACACATGTCTGGTCTTCTCCTAGCCCAACCCAGGGTCTGGAAGGTTCTAGTGGTTGATATACACTATATACCTAGCGTATTAGGTCTCGAGATCTGAGGATAGATCCATGGCTCTCTACTTTGAGCAAGAAATCAACAATGGAGATTGAGACTTGGGTTTTAATGGGTAACTACCCACTCGACTTGCTTAGCCTAAAGTTTATTCGACATGTTCATTGTGAGGCTTTGCTCTCACTACAAGAAAAAGGACATTGGTGAGGGTTAAAAAGTTTCACCATAAGCTCATTGGTGACGGTCAAAAGAGTCTCTGTCACCAAAAACTAAATGTCACCAAAGGTGGCATCACCAAAAGTATAGATGTTCTGGTGACATCTAAGGTATGTCACGAATAATGATTTACAAATACGGATAGTGACTGCCACCATTTTATATGAGTAATGGTGATGAACATTAGCCTCCATCACCAAAAAAGTGAACGTCACCAAAAGTGGCATCACCAAAAATATAGGTGTTGTGGTGTCATTCAAGGTCTGTCACGAATAATGATTATAATGACAGATAGTGACCGTCACCATTTCATACTAACAACAAGGATTTATTGTGATGGACCTTTCATGGCTGTCACTATTTATGCCTATATATGGGGACGTTCATTGACCCTCACCATTTCATATGAACAACAATGATTTATGGTGATGGACCTTTAATGGCCATCACTATTGATGCATATGTATGGTAGCGTTCGTTGACTATCACCATTTCATATTTTGGTGAGGGTAGAAAAATGTCACCATAAGCCAATTAGTGATGGCCAAAAGAGCCTCTGTCACCAAAAGCTAGTTGCCATTCCATATGAATATATTAGGGCACGATGGAATCAAACCACCAACCTTCTTCTTGTAACGCAGGTTCTATTCCATTGAGCTAGCACTCTTTAAAGAATTAGTCTTTAAAAAATTATACCTTGAATATCCAAAGATGCAATTGCATTGATACAAGGAAAGCACTCTCTACCTCTCAATGATAACTATGTCCTCCCATGTAACACACTCCCTTACTTAACTAGAAGTGGTTTCTAAGCTAACCCAAGACTCAAGGTGCAATTGTGAGAGTGGGGTTTAGAAGATTTTTTTTTTGTTGGATGTAATTTAAATTCTCATTGACCTAACTTGGTCATTCATGGACATTAATATATTCTTTCTTTCTTTCTACTTTTAATGAAATTACTATATTGCAAACTATTGATGCCATGAAGCAAAATACCATTGCTCAACTTCAAGAGAAACTTGTTGAGAAGGACAAGTTTATCCTAAATCTACATGTCCTCAATATTAAGAATGTTCAAGAAGTAAGAAATTTAATAAGTATTATTAACAATGAGTTTGGGAATCGCCTAAAAAAATTACAAAACCCTACCTCTTTCTATTATGAAAAAATACAATATTTTTTGTTGAGATGACAAACAAGAAGGGGTTGAACAAAACTAATAATGAGAAATAAAGGACCTTGAAAGTAATATTGATTTACATATATCAGACATTTCTTTCCTTTATACATTCAACATAATTGGGAAACTAACAATTTGTGACTTGGTGTATCTCATGTGTTGATAGATACAGAATTCGAGATCCCCAACATAGTAGAGAGAAGAATGAAATTATTGAAAAGAGGTAAGAGAGAAACCAACATCATAGGGAGGAACCACTTATCCCATGTTCCAACTATGAGGAGAATGATAGGCCAACACACTGTATGGAGGAAGGATGTTGCCACTACTCCATCTTGAACAAGAGGGAAACTAACAATTTGTGACTTGGTGTATCTCATGTGTTGATAGATATAGAATTAGAGATCCCCAACATAGCAAAGAGAAGAATGAAATTATTGAAAAGAGGTAAGAGAGAAACCAACATCATAGGGAGGAACCACTTATCCCATGTTCCAACTATGAGGAGAATGATAGGCCAACACACTGTATGGAGGAAGGATGTTGCCACTACTCCATCTTGAACAAGAAAAGATGTGACAAGTAAAAGTTATAATAGCAGGAATTAGAAAAATAGTTGAGGCAACTTGCCCAAGCACAAATCAATCCTGATGTGCCAACCCACATGTTATAGTTCCATCAGCTAAAAATAACTCAAAATAAGTGATGCAGTGAAACTGACAACCCCTAGATAAGGAAGACTGGAGGTACCTTAATTAAAACAATATAAATATAGTGGAGTTATTTGCAAGATCAAACACCACTAAATCACCACTACTAAAAAGACATGATTTCAGCCTCCCAACTCTATTTGCTCTTTTGGTTTTAGGCTCTTGCATTCTAGGAAACAAAAAAAATAACTTTCAACTTTTGTTTAGATTCAAATATTGCAATGCTCAATGATAAGTGTAGAAAGTTTTACACTTCAAAAGTAGCCTGAAAGGTGGACACACTGTTAGAAATTAGTTTAGCTATTTGATATCCCATATTTCCTAGTAAACATAGCAAGCCAAAGGTTTTAATGGGAAAAAGAAACATGAATCAATTTATGTGAAGGATGGCCTTGGCTAAGTTTGGCCTTGAGCTCAAACATAAAATTTTATGGTCAGTTTTTCAAAAATGTTTAGAGGGGATAAATTATTTCACCCCTCAGTTTGCGCCATGTTTTTCAGATTTGTGATGTAAATTTGAAAATGAAAAAAGATAGCTATGATTTAGCCTTAGCAGGAAATTGGTTGAAACCTTAATTTGTAAGTATCATGTGACTAGTTGACCCTAATGCTAAAGATTATGGTTCGATTGTGACGTGTAACTACCCACCTAACCCGCTTAGCCTGAAGTTTATTCAGCGTGTTCATTTTGAGGCTTTTCTCTCACTACAAGAAAAAAGGACATTAGTGAGGGTTAAAAAATGTCACCATTAGCTCATTGGTGATCGTCAAAAGAGCCTCTGTCACCAAAACCTGAACATCACCAAAGGTGGCGTCGCCAAAAGTATAGATGTTGTGGTGACATTCAAGGTATGTCACCAATAATTATTTACAATGACAGATAGTGACCACCACCATTTTATATGGTTAATGGTGACGAACGTTAGTCTCCACCACCAAAAAAGTGAATGTGACCAAAAGTGGCATCACCAAAAATATAGGTGTTGTGGTGACATTCAAGGTCTGTAACTAATAATGATTATAATGATGGATAGTGACTGTCACCATTTCATACAAACAACAATGATTTATTGTGATGGATCTTTCATGGCCATCACTATTTATGCCTATATATGGTGACATTCGTTGATTGTCACCATTTCATATGAACAATAGTGATTTATGGTGATGGACCTTTTATGGCCATCACTATTGATGCATATGTATGGTAGCATTCGTTGACCATCACCAGTTCATATTTTGGTGAGGGTTGAAAAATGTCACCATAAGCCCATTAGTGATGGCCAAAATAGCCTCCGTCACCAAAAGCTAGCTGACATTCCATATGAATATCAGGGCATGATGGAATCAAACCACCAACCTCCTTCTTGTAACACAAGTGCTTTTCCATTGAGCTAGCACCCTTTAAAGAATTAGACTTTAAAAAATTATACCTTGAATATCCGAAGATGCAATTGCATTGATACAAGGAAAGCACTCTCTACCTCTCAATGATAACTATGTCCTCCCATGTAACACATTCCCTTACTTAACTAGAAGTGGTTTCTAAGCTAACCCAAGACTCAAGGTGCAATTGTGAGAGTGGGGTTTAGAAGAGTTTTTTTCGTTGGATGTAATTTAAATTCTCATTGACCTATCATGGTAATTCATGGACATTAATATATTCTTTCTTTATTTGTAATTTTAATGAAATTACTATACTGCAAACTATTGATTCCATGAATAAAAATACCATTGCTCAACTTCAAGAGAAACTTGTTGAGAATGACAAGTTTATCCTAAATCTACATGTCCTGAATATTAATAATGTTCAAGAAGTAAGAAATTTAATAAGTATTAACAATGAATTTGGGAATTGCCTTAAGAAATTACAAAAACCTGCCTCTTTCTATTATGAAAAATACAATAAGTTTTGTTGAGATGAAAAACAAGAGGGGATCAAACAAAACTACTAATGAGAAATAAAGGAGGTTGAAAGTAATAATGATTTACAGAGATCAAGCATTTCTTGCCTCTATAGATTCAACATAATTGGGAAACTAGCAATTTGTGACTTGGTGTATCTCATGTGGTGATAGATATAGAATTAGAGATCCCCAGCATAGCAGAGAGAAGAATGAAATTATTGAAAAGAGGTAAGAGAGAAACAAACATCACAGGGAAGAGCCCCTTATCCCAAGTTCCAACTGTGTGGAGAAAGAGAGGCCAACACACTGTAAGGAGGAATGATGTTGCCACTACTCCATCTTGAACAAGAAAATATGTGACAAGTCAAAGGTCTAATGGTAGGAATTAGAAAAAAATTGAGGCAACATGCCCAAGCAAAAATTAAACCTAAAGTGCCAACCCACGTGTTATAGTTCCATAAGCTAAAAGAACTCAGAATAAGTGATGCAGTGAAACTGACAACCCCTATATAAGGAAGACTAGAGGTACCTTAATTAAAACAAAATAAATATAGTGGAGTTACTGGAAAGATCAAACACCATCGAATCACCACTACTAAAAAGACTTAACTTCAGCCTCCCAAATCTGTTTTCTCTTTTGGTTTTAGGCTTTTGCACGCTAGGAAATAAAGAAAAAAAAAAACAAACTTTCAACTTTTGTTTAGATTCAAAGATTGCAATGCTCAATCATAAGCATAGAAGGTTTTACACTTCAAAAGTAGCCTGAAAGGTGGACACACTGTTAGAAATTAGTTTAGCTATTTGATATCCCATATTTCCTAGTAAACATAGCTAGCCAAAGGTTTTAATGGGAAAAATAAACATGAATCAATTTATGTGAAGGATGGCTTTGGCTAAGTTTGGCCTTGAGCTCAAACAGAAAATTTTATGGTTAGTTTTTCAAAAATCTTTAGTGGGTAGAAATTATTTCTCCCCTCAGCTTGGGCCATGTTTTTCAGATTTGTGATGCAATTTTGAAAATTCAAAAAAATAGCTATGATTTAGCCTCAGCGGGAAATTGGTTGAAACCTTAATTTGTAAGTATCATGTGACTAGTTTACCCTAATGCTAAATATTGTGGTTCGATTGTGATGGGTAACTACCCACCTGACCCACTTAGCCTAAACTTTATTTAGCATGTTCATTTTGAGGCTTTTCTCTCACTACAAGAAAAAAGGACATTGGTCAGGGTTAACAGATGTCACCATAAGCTCATTGGTGATGGTCAAAAGAGCCTCTGTCACCAAAACTTGAACGTCACCAAAGGTGGCGTCGTCAAAATTCTTGATGTTGTGGTGACATTCAATGTAAGTCACCAATAATGATTTACAATGATGGATAGTGACCCTCACCATTTTATATGAGTAATGGTGATGAATGTTAGTCTCCATCACCAAAAAAGTGAACGTCACCAAAAGTGGCGTCACAAAAAAATATAGGTGTTGTGGTGACATTCAAGGTCTGTCACAAATAATGATTATAATGATGGATATGACCATCGCCATTTCATACGAACAACAATTATTTATTTTGATGGATCTTTCATGGACATCACTATTTATGCCTATATATGGCGACGTTCATTCATCGTCATCATTTCATATGAACAACAGTGATTTATGGTAATGGACCCTTTATGGTAATCACTATTGATGCATATGTATGGTAGCATTCGTTGACTGTCACCATTTCATATTTTGGTGAGGGTTGAAAAATGTCACCATAAGCCCATTAGTGATGGCCAAAAGAGCCTCTATCACCAAAATCTAGTCGCCATTCCATATTAATATTAGGGCATGATGGAATCAAACCACAAACCTCCTTGTAATGCAGGTGCTCTTCCATTGAGCTAGAACCCTTTAAAGAATTAGACTTTAAAAAATTATACCTTGAATATCCAAATATAAAATTACATTGATACAAGGAATGCACTCTCTACCTCTCAATGATAAATATGTCTTCCCATGTAACACGCTCCCTTAGTTAACTAGAAGTGGTTTCTAAGCTCACCTGAGACTCAAGGTGCAATTGTGAGCGTGGGGTTTAGAAGATTTTTTTTCGTTGGATGTGTTTACATTCTCATTGACCTAACTTGGTCATTCATGGACATTAATGTATTCTTTCTTTATTTCTACTTTTAATGAAATTACTATATTGCAAACTATTGATGCCATGAAGAAAAATACCATTGCTCAACTTCAAGAGAAACTTATTGAGAATGACAAGTTTATCCTAAATCTACATGTCCTCAATATTAACAATGTTCAAGAAGTAAGAATTTTAATAAGTATTAACATTGAGTTTGGGAATCGCCTTAACAAATTACATACTCTTTCTATTATAAAAAATACAATAATTTTTGTTGAGATGAAAAACAAGAGGGGGTTGAACAAAACTACTAATGAGAAATAAAGGAGCTTGAAAGTATGATTTACAAATATCAAGCATTTATTGCCTCTATACATTCAACATAATTGGGAAACTAGCAATTTGTGACTTGGTGTATCTCATGTGGCGATAGATACAGAATTAGAGATCCCCAACATAGCAGAGTGAAGAATGAAATTATTGAAAAGAGGTAAGAGAGAAGCAAACATCACAAGGAGGAGCCACTTATCCCAAGTTCCAACTATGAGGAGAAAGAGAGGCCAACACACTGTAAGGAGGAATGATGTTGCCACTGCTCCATATTGAACAAGGAAAGGCATGACAAGTCAAAGGTCTAATGGCAAGAATTAGAAAAAAAATTGAGGCAACATGACCAGGCACAAATGAATCCTGAAGTGCCAACCCACGTGTTATAATTCCATAAGCTAAAAAGAACTCAGAATAAGTGATGTAGTGAAAATGAAAGCCCCTAGATAAGGAAGACTAGAGGTTACTGGCAAGATCAAACACCATCAAATCACCACTATTAAAAAGACCTGACTTCAGCCTCCCAACTCTATTTTATCTTTTGGTTTTAGGCTCTTAATGCTAGGAAACAAAAAAAAATAAAAAACAAACTTTCAACATTTGTTTAGATTCAAATATTGCAATGCTCAATGATAAGAATAGAAGGTTTTACAATTCAAAGGTGGCCTGAAAGGTGGACACATTGTTAGAAATTAGTTTAGCTATTTGATATCCCATATTTCCTAGTAAACATAGCTAGCCAAAGGTTTTAATGGGAAAAAGACACATGAATCAATTTATGTGAAGGATGGCTTTGGCTAAGTTTGGCCTTGAGCTCAAACATAAAATTTTATGGTCAGTTTTTCAAAAATCTTTACAGGGGAGAAATTATTTCTCCCCTCAGTTTGCGCCATGTTTTTTAGATTTTTGATGCAATTTTGAAAATGCAAAAATATAGCTATGATTTAGCCTCAGTGGGAAATTGGTTGAAACCTTAATTTGTAGGTATCATGTGACTAGTTGACCTTAATACTAAAGATTGTCCTTTGATTGTGATGGGTAAATACCCACCCGACCCGCTTAGCCTGAAGTTTATTTGGCATGTTTATTTTGAGGCTTTGCTCTGACTACAAGAAAAAAGGACATTGGTGAGCGTTAAAAAATATCACCATAAGCTCATTGGTGATGGTCAAAAGAGCCTCTGTCACCAAAACCTGAACGTCACCAAAGGTGGTGTCGCGAAAAGTATAGATGTTGTTGTGACATTCAAGGTGTGTCACCTATAATGATTTACAATGACGGATAGTGACCAACACCATTTTATATGAGTAATGGTGATGAATGTTAGCCTCCATTAGCATAAAAGTGAACGTCACCAAAAATATAGGTGTTGTGGTGACATTCAAGGTCTGTGACAAATAATTATTATAATGATGGATAGTGACTGTCACCATTTCATATGAACAAAAATGATTTATTGTGATGGACCTTTCATGGCCATCCCTATTTATGCCTATATATGGTGATGTTCGTTGACCGTCACCATTTCATATGAGCAACAATGATTTATGGTGATGGACCTTTTATGGCCATCACTATTGATGCATATGTATGGTAGTGTTCATTGACTATCACCATTTCATATTTTGGTGAGGGTTGAAAAATGTCACCATATGCCCAAAAGTGATGGCCAAAAGAGCCTTCATCACCAAAATCTAGTCGCCATTCAGTATGAATATCGGGGCACGATGGAATCAAACCACCAACCTCCTTCTTGTAATGTAGGTGCTCTTCCATTGAGCTAGCACCCTTTAAATAATTAGACTAAGAAATATTAGACCTTGAATATCCAAAGATTCAATTGCATTGATACAAGGAAAGCACTCTCTACATCTCAACGATAACTATGCCCTCCCATGTAACACACTCCCTTACTTAACTATAAGTGGTTTCTAAGCTAACCTAAGACTCAAGGTGCAATTGTGAGAGCGGGGTTTAGAATATTCTTTTTTGTTGGATGTAATTTAAATTCTCATTGACCTAACTTGGTCATTCATTGACATTTATATATTCTTTCTTTCTTTCTACTCTTAATGAAATTACTATATTGCAAACTATTTATGCCATGAAGCAAAATACCATTACTCAACTTCAAGAGAAACTTGTTGAGAATGACAAGTTTATCCTAAATCTACATGTCCTCAATATTAACAATGTTCAAGAAGTAAGAAATTTAATAAGTATTAACAATGAGTTTGGGAATCGCCTTAATAAATTAAAAAACCCTGCCTCTTTCTATTATGAAAAATACAATAATTTTTGTTAAGATGAAAAACAAGAGGGGGTCGAACAAAACTACTTATGAGAAATAAAGGAGCTTGAAAGTAATATTGATTTACATAGATCAGGCATTTCTTGCCTCTGTACATTCAACATAATTGGGAGACTAACAATTTGTGACTTGGTGTATCTCATGTGGCAATAGATACAGAATTAGAGATCCCCAACATAGTAGAGAGAAGAATGAAATTATTGAAAAGAGGTAAGAGAGAAACAAACATCACAGGAAGGAGCCACTTATCCCATGTTCCAACTATGAGGAGGAAGAGAGGCCAACACACTATAAGGAGGAATGATGTTTCCACTGCTCCATCTTGAACAAGAAAATATGGGTCAAGTCAAAGGTCTAATGGCAGGAATTAGAAAAAAAATTGAGGCAACATGCCCAAGCACAAATGAATCCTAAAGTTCCAACCCATGTGTTATAGTTTCGTAAGCTAAAAATAACTCAGAATAAGTGATGCAGTGAAACTGATAGCCCTTAGATAAGGAAGACTGGAGGTACCTTAATTAAAACAAAATAAATATAGTAGACTTACTGGCAAGATCAAACACCATCGAATCACCACTACTAAAAAGACCTGACTTCAGCCTCCCAACTCTGTTTGCTCTTTTGGTTTTAGGCTCTTGCATGCTAGAAAAAAAAAAAACAAACTTTCAACTTTTGTTTAGATGCAAATATTGCAATGCTCAGTGATAAGCATAGAAGGTTTTACACTTCAAAAGTAGCCTGAAAGGTGGACACACTGTTAGAAATTAGTTTAGCTATTTGATATCCCATATTTCCTAGTAAACATAGCTAACCAAAGGTTTTAATGGGAAAAATAAAGATGAATCAATTTATGTGAAGGATGGCATTGGTTATGTTTGGCCTTGAACTCAACAAAAAATTTTATGGTTAGTTTTTGAAAAATCTTTAGAGGGGAGAAATTATTTCTCCCCTCATTTTTGCACCATGTTTTTCATATTTGAGATGCAATTTTGAAAATGCAAAAAGATAGCCACTATTTAGCCTCAGCAGGAAATTGGTTGAAACCTTAATTTGTAAGTATCATGTGACTAGTTGACCTTAATACTAAATATTGTGCTTCGATTGTGATTTGGTACAACTATATCTCATAACAATTTCCCACAGAATCATTCCTACTTACATACAAAGAGAAAAATTGGTACTATCATCAACCCTGAAATCATTGTAGATGGGTCGTGCCAAATAAATCAAATAAGAATGCAGAGAAAGGTACAAGTAGATGAATGTTCATAGAAGCAGAGCAACTAACACACTGAGAAATTCAATAAGCTGCAAATTGACACACACCTACATTGGGAGGAGAATATGGTACTCTAAAGTAACATCATGGGGTAGGGGAAGAATATGATGGTTTTTCCCTCAGAATAGACAAGCACAATCACTCCAAGGATTTTAAGGAAACACTTCTTCACAAAGAAAAATAGAGATAATTTAGTGTCGCCTGTAAGCTTACATTTCAATGATGGCCAATGCTCCAAATATCCATTTAAGGTGGATTATAGGTAGTACCCAGTGTAGCCCATGTGACTTGACAAGGAGAACTCATATAGAATCAATGTACCATGGATAAATTTGGTAGTTGTCTCTTCTGAATCCCAGAACCCAGAAAGGCCACTGTAAGTTTAGAGCTTAGATTTTTATGGATTTCCCCATTGCATCTTGCATCAAATACCATTTCAGTAGGTTGTCACTCTGTCTTCCCCTTTACAACCCACAACCAATAGCTTTATTCCCACATCTATTTCTCAATGTGTTCTCATTTTTCTACTATTTCTTCAAAAATTCTTAACTTACATGAATTTCAAACTACTTTCCATGGATAGCTTAATAGATGAATTTCAGACTAAAAAATCAATGGAAAAAGAACTTAAATAAGGAGTAATAAAAGCTACTCCTATGAGATTCACCAATGGAGCAAGAAAGTATGAAACTGCCAAAAGCAACAGAGAATGGTATGACTTGGAAAGGATTCCTATAGAATCAATGTATCATGGATAAACTTGGTAGTTGTCTCTTCTATAATCCCAGAACCCAAAAAGGCCACTGTAAGTTTAGAGCTTATATTTTGATGGATTTCCACATTACATCTGGCATCAAATACCATTTCAACAAATGAACAACGCAACACAGAATGGTATGAAGAACGATGCATCATATTGAGTGCCTTTCAGGAATTGCTCTCATCTGACATAACATATGAATAAGGAATTTTTTTTTGACTAAATTGGGAATCAAAAGAAATGGTCCATGGCTATAAATTTTTATCGTTGATAGGAACCAATCAAACAACTAATACCCCTTTAGAACTATGACCATAATTTAGAACTAATAGAAGTTCCTTTCATGCTAAGGGTAAAGTAAATTCAACTCCAGGTCAAGGGGATCTAGCAAGCAAACACATAAGAAGGTACACTTATACGTAACATAATTTTCATTTAGATTAAGGTACATGAAACAGTTTCAAGCTAAAAAACTTCAACAGGCAATGTTAGGTGACATACTACAATTTGACAATTAGTAGCTATCATTGTTTCCTCAAGTCCATAACTGAATGATTAATCATTCAAAATTGGTTAAGGTGTAAAACTTACAAATTCACGTTAAGGACACTTGTTCCATTTAAAGAGTCATAAACACTAAATTTAAATTTAAGATGTCACTAGCTAGATGTATTCTTACATTGGTTGATGGCTGGAAGGTAAAACCATTGGATAACAAAAATCAATGTTCAATAAAGAGATTAAAAATATCAATTGCAGAACAGAATATGACCATCCCCAAAATTTTTCTACCAAATTTGCCTTTTCTGGCAGACCTTAGGATATACAGTAGCTTCAACTATTGTATGTCATAATTAGGATAGAAATAAACAAGGATACATTACAAATTTCCATTACTTATTGCAGTAGAGTGCTGATATAATTATCAACACATAGTGATAATGGTTGTAAGGTGACAAGAAACAGTGTATATCTAACTCACAAAATATACCTACATATGCTTAAGGACTTAACTCATCGGCCTGTAACTAAATTCTTACAGCCATCAAATTAATTCATGCACTATCAAGGAGTATCATCAGTGATATAAATTGCCTTATAAAATATTATGCATCATACCTTGAATCCGACTTGGAGTTTAATGCACATTTCAATCATAAGTGCTTACCTCATATAAAATGGGTAACTGAGTTAGGGACTAGGCTTACCTGCCCAACCATAGATTGGGTAGCACTGTGGTCTTTCTTTCTGCCCAATCACCCCCAAGCCAGATACTAGGGTATAAGGAGGTTGCTCAAGAACAAAAGCAATCAGGAATCCAAGGAAAGATCTCCACCCTAGGTTGTCAAAGGGAAATGTTGAAGATGCAGTTGAACTCATTGAAAAAATTCTTGAATGGGATTCCATGTCTTGGAACACAAAAAATTCAGCTTGTACCCAACAACGCCATAATAAGGAGGCCCTAAATCTTTATTTTAAGATGAAGCTTGCAGATTTCAGGCCAATCATTTTAGCTTGTTCCCAGCAAGGCCACAATAAGGAGGCTCTGAAAATTTACTTTCATATGAAGCTTGTAGATTTCAGGCTTGTCCAATTTAGGTTGGCAAGTGGTCTAAATCTGTGTGCAAACATACTGTCTCTACAGTATGAAGCACAAGTTTACGCTGAGGTAATCAAAGTGGGACTTGAATCAAATGCCTTTCCATAGCTTTCTCTTATTGAAATTCGTGTGATAAAATGGAGGATGCAATCCAAGTGTTTTATTACATCTGTGTGCCTAATGCTTTAACATGGAATTCTTTGGTTGTTGGAGATGCCCAATGCGGTAGGTTAGATCATGCAAGGTGATTGTTTGATATGATTCTTGAGAGGGATGTGGTCTCTTGGAGTAAAATGATTAGGATCTACACCCAACATGGGTATAGTGAGAAACCACTCCAATAGTTCCATGAAATGCATAGGTATGGCATGAGGTTGAATTATATTACCTTCAATAGTGCCCTCAGTGCTTGTTACCTTACACCAGTGTTCCACGGGGTTGCATCCCCCCACCTAGGGGTCGATCTTCCTAGCTCCCCCATGCTTCGGGGACTTGGGGACAAGAGGGGTTCGTTTCCCCACGCTCCCAAAAAATAGGGTACACAAAACTTGTCAGGGATTGTTTCCGTAGAAGGGGGTCATCTGGGGTCATAAGGGGTTATCGGAGGTCGTTTCCATTGACCAATTTCGAAAGGATTTTTAATGATTTTTTTAAATCATAACTTTTTTTAATTTTTTTGACTATTTCCAGCTGCATGATTATTGAAGCATGACGCCCATCACTCTAAATTTCTAACGCTGCCATCGCTGCTACTAGACACCGACGCCATCAAAACCTAGACGTTGGATGATGGACGCCATCATTGCTGGACTTGGATGCTGGACACCGTTGAAACATCCGTCTCTGCTGCACTATGGCTACTTTATGCTTTGAAGGTCATAGGTCCAAATCATGCCAGCATAACAATATAATGACCAAATTTTGGGTTCCTATATAAATGTTCTTGTGACACCATAACTCTACAATTGCAACAAAGGTCAAAACAAACTGCTTGTTTCTAAAAGATAAATGCACTTGACAAAACTTCATAATGAAGACTAATGTAAAGTAGAAAGAGTTTTTGGATGTCTATTGAGACAAGAACTTTTAATGGGTCAAATTTTTTTGGAGTTGTGCTACAACATTAAAGACACATACTGGCACAAAATATGGAACATGGGAAATTGGATTCTTTTCATTTTTATTCATTGATGTAAGTGAATCTATACATCAATTAATTTTGGTCGATATTTTATTCGACCAACTAGAAGATTCATGCGTTAGAAGGCCAAAGTCAACATCTCTGGGGAAACTCAAAGCATGGGAACAGAGGTTGAGATTCTCAATTAGAAAGAAGAATATCTACAAATATACAACTAAAATTTCCTTCTCCATCATTCTTACAAAACTATTAAGACTCAAGTAGAAGAACTTCAAATAACTTGTCTGCTAGTCGTTGCAACTTTAAAGTCATTGAAGCATCTTTACTGAAATAGGATTGAGAATTTACCACCATTTGATTGAGATCATGTCCAAAAGTCTCTGCACTATGATAATAATAGTTCTCCAACCTCCTTGTGATGATGTCAAGTGACAGTGGAAGAGGAATCCTTCCATATAAACAATTTTTTATTCTATTTCTAAACAACAAGAAAAAACAATTGTTCGAAAGTACCAAATGGAAATTCAATGTTGAAAATGTGATTTACAGTCTATTATTGTTATGAAACCAGCTCAAGAAAAAGATAGAAAAGATAGATCAATGCCTTATAATTCATCCTCTTTGAGGGGGCAACCTCCTTTACATTACATAAATGAACATTTCTTGGATGATTCAAATGACAAAACCTCCTTTCTATATATAGGAGTCTAAGGAGTCACAATATAATCCAGCCGACCTAACAATAATAATATAAAGCCACAAAAATAACAATAGAGGGATTCTATGGGGCACAATAATAAAAATATGGGGGCAATAGGGGCACAACAATATTAATAAGGGGTATAACTACAATAGTAATGGGGTAATCACTAGTATTATAGAGACCCAACATGCCCCTCTCCTTCAAAAAAGTGTTGTCCTCAACGCTTGAGTAGTTCTGGATACTTATGCATAAAATTCTCATCCTCCCATGTTGAATCTTCAGCCGATAAGTTCTTCCACTTGATAAGATACTCTGAAATTGGTCGATTTCGTAGTTGTCGATTTCTTGTTTCTGTGACTGCTTCCGGTTCCAATATAATTTTTCCTTCCTCATCAAGTTCTGGCAATATTGTTTAAACTGGGAACTTTTCGCCTATAACCTTCTTTAAACATGAAACATAGAAAAATGGGTGCAATCGAGAAGCTGCAGGAAGCTCCAATTTGTATGCCATAGTACCAATCTTTTGCAACACCTTGTACGGACCATAATACTTTGGTGATAATTTATTATCCTTCTTAGCTTGCTTGAGGGACATTTGATTATATGGTTGTAGCCGTAGGAATACCCAATCACCTACATCAAAACTTCTTTCACTGCGATGTTGATCTGCCTGTAGTTTCATTCTATTCTGTGCCAACACGAGGTTATCCTTTAAGAGTTGGAGGACTTGTTGTTGATGTTCTATGTGATGTTCCACTGCCTGAACCTTAGAATTTTCTCTTAAATATGATGTGATGGATGGTGGTTGATACCCATAAAGTGCCATAAATGGGGTAATTTTTGTTGCTGTATGGAAGGAAGTGTTATACCACCATTCAGCCAGAGGCAACCATTTGACCCATTTTGTCTGTTTATCAGATACAAAGCAACGAAGATATCCTTCCAAACATTTGTTTACTATCTCAGTTTTCCCATCAGATTGAGGATAATAAGATGAGCTATGAGCTAACTGAGTACCAAGACAAGAAAATAATTATGTCCAAAAATTTCCCATGAAAATGGGATCTTTGTCACTTACAATAATCTTTGGGTTACCATGTAGCTTTTGAATTGTTTCCATAAATGCAGTAGAAACTGTAATGGCTTTAAATGGATGTGATAATGCACAAAAGTGTGCATACTTGGTAAGTCTGTCAACTACCACCATGATGACACTCTTTCCCTCAGACTTGGGTAAACTTGTGATAAAATCCATTGAAACCTCCTCCCAATGTTGGCTTGGAATGGATAAAGGTTGTAATAGACCCAGTGTCTTAATTGTTTCAACTTTATTTTGTTGGCAAACCAAACATTCCGCCACAAACTTTTGAATATATGATTTAAGGCCATCCCAAAAAAAGTCCTTCTTAACCCTGTGGTAAGTTTTTAAAAATCCTGAGTGCCCTCCTAAGGGAGAAGTGTGCAATTCCATAAGAATCTTTTGTTTTAGCTGGGAATTCTTACAGAGGTATAAGCGATCTTTGTACCATAACGAATCATTTTTCCATCTAAATGTATCAGACATACTAGAATCTTGTTGTAAGTTTCGAATAAGTGCCCACACTTCTTCGTCATTTTTCCATTCCTCCCTTGCTTCGTTTATCCAATCTAGTTGGATAATAGAAATGGCGCACAACAATGCTTCCACATCCTCATCCTTTCTCGAGAGTGCATCTGCCACCACATTTTGCTTCCCTTTTTTGTAGATTATTTCAAAGTCATAACCCAACATCTTTGTGAGCCACTTTTGTTGCTCTTCAGAGGATAATCTTTTTTCTAAAAAGTATTTAAGGCTATCATGATCCCTTTTTACCTTGAAGTGTCTTCCCATTAGGTAGGGTCGCCATTTCTTAAGTGCATGGAGTATTGCCAACATTTCCTTCTCATAAATAGCTTTGCTTAAAAACTTTCCCTTGATTGGACGACTTTCAAAAGCAATGGGTCTTTCATCTTGCATTAGAACAACACCAATTCCATTTCCTAAAGCATCACATTCCACAATAAAGGTTTTTGTGAAGTCCGGTGTAGCTAAGACCGGTGCTTGGCACATTGCCTCTTTAAGATGTTCAAAGGCCTTTGTTGCTTCCGGAGTCCATGAAAATGCATCTTTCTTCAATAATGTTGTTAGAGGTGCTGCTATTCTCCCATAATTCTTAACAAACTTGCGATAATACCCTGTCAACCTGAGAAATCCTCCCAGATGCTTTATGGATGTGGGGATTTTCCATTCCTTAATGGCTTTAATTTTGCTAGGGTCTACCTTAACTCCTTCATGAGATACAATATGACCCAAATATTCCACCTCCTGGACTCCAAAGAAACATTTGGATCTTTTTGCATATAATTGTTTCTCCTCCAATAGTTGTAGCACCCTCTCAACATGTTCAACATGATCCTTCCAAGACTTGCTGTAGATTAGTATATCATCAAAAAATACTAACACAAATTTTCTAAGGAATGGTTTGAAAATTGAATTCATCAAACCTTGACATGTTGAAGGTGCATTGGTAAGGCCAAAAGGCATGACCAAAAATTCATAATGAACCTCATGATTTCTAAATGCTATTTTAAGAATGTCTTCAATCTTCATTTTGATTTGATGATATCCTGAACGAAGATCGAACTTGGTGAAGTAAATTGATCCATGCAATTTGTCCAATAATTCATCCATGACAGAAATGGGGAACTTATATTTAATAGTGAGCTTGTTGAGCTCCCTATAATCCGGACACATGCGCCATGATCCATCCTTCTTGTGCACCAATACTACTGGAGCATAGAAAGAACTTTGACTCAGTTGAATTATACCAGCCTCTAGAATTTCTGCAACCATACGTTCAATTTCACTCTTTTGGACATAGGGATATCTGTATGGCCTGATGTTTGGAGGTACACTTCCTGGAATTAGATGAATAGCATGATCATGACCGCACATAGGTGGGAGACCTTTGGGAGTCTCAAATACATTGGAATGATTGTCCAGGACTTTTTGGAGATCTGGAGAAATAGATGATTCCGATGTGGAAACATCTAGCGAACATAATTGTGCAATTACACCTCTTTGCTCCTTTTTTAGAAGCTTTGTCATACCATTAGAGTTGGTTATCTTTCCTGGTTTCCCTACAATACCCCTTAATTAAACTTCCTTTCCTTCCATAGAAAATTTGATGAAAAGTTCTTGAAAATTAAAAGCTCTTGTACCCAAGGATTGTAGCCATTGGACTCCTAGTACAACATCAGCACCTCCCATTGGAATGGAAAGCATTGGGCTAGTCAATACATATTCTCCCATGGGTAGCTCGATATTATGGTACTTTCCAGAGCATTTTATTGTTCCTCCATTTGCAATCATCACTTGACACTCTGGTGCTGGATATAGGAAGCAATTCAATTCTTTTGCTACCTTACAATGAATAAAATTGTGGGTGCTTCCAGAATCAATCAACACTATTACCTTTTTCTTCTTGATTTGTCCTTCTATCTTGATGGTTTGAGGAGTGGTAATTCCCACCAATGCATTACAAGATATGGTCGGATTTATTTGCTCTTCATATAGGCTTTGTTCTTGGAGTATATCCTCTTATTTTGACCTTTCTTGCTCCTTTTCTTCTTCCTCTTCACAATCTATGTAGAATAATTTTTTCTCAGCACACTTATGACCTTTAGTGTATTTGCTATCACAACTGTAACAAAGCCATTTTGCTCTTTTTTCTTCCAACTATTGTGGTGTCAACCTTATAGGTTGTGGAAGACTAGCGACAACAACACTTCCGCCTTTATAGTTGTGAGTGGTATGCTTCCTGGTTGCCATAGTTTTGCTTTCCATTTTTCTTGCTAACCTGAATGCCTTCTCTATTGAATCAGGTTCCCAAAGGCGAACATCATGTTCGATATTATCCTTTAAAGACCCTATGAGCACATCAAACCTATGCTCCTCTGGAATATCTTTTACCCTTATGTTCAATTTTTGGAATTCCTCAATGTGCTCCATTATTGAACCCTTTTGTTTGAGACTTATCAATTGGCTAAAAAAAGTGTTGCTTTTTGTATCCTCATAATGTGCTATCAATTCTTCTGTAAAAATTGCCCAAGTGATAAATTTTTTACGAGAGCAAAGCCATTGATACCATACAAACTGATTTGGTTCCAAATATAAAGTTGCCATACGTACCTTTTGTGTGTTTTTCACATTATTGAGATCGAAGAATTGCTCCATTTGTAATATCCATGTGGCAGGATCCTTGCCATCAAACTTCCTCATATCGATTTTTGGAATATGGTGGGTATTTGATCCAACATTAGAGTCTATGGAATCATGATTAACATTTCTTTTGTTCACATCATGAGTTTCCTTTACAACCTTTTCACCATTAGTAAGTATTTCTTGTAGAAAATTGTCAAATCTGTCTTCAAATCTGCCATGTATGTCTTCAAATCTGCCATGTCTCTCTTCAAATCTGTCTTCAAATCATCCATCTTAGCTTCCATGCCCTTTATCTTAGATTCCACGCCATTTATCTTAGATTCCACGCCATTTATCTTAGCTTCTGTTAGCTTTTGTGAGCATGACATTTGTTGCACTTGTTCTTCCTCTTCTTCATGAGTCATGCTAGAGCTTTTAGGTTCCTTATTAGGTTTTTTCATTTCTTTCGTTGGGGCATCAGTTACCAATAATAATGCTTTACTATGCGCTTTGAATTTCTTCAAACCAAGTTTACGCAAAAATTTAAAAAAAAACTACACACCTTTTTTCACTTTGTAGAAGCCTGATATTGAATCTGATGTATCTTTGTAATGTCATATCCTCTAGTTCTGAAATTGTAATCTGTAGTAGCCTTCTATGTCCTCTTTCCAATTCCACAAGTCTGACCCAAATTGGATTCTCCAAGGAAGAGTTATGCACAATCTCCCAAGATGACCTGATTATAGACCTTTCCAGAAGAGCAAACTTGTATGAAGTTCCACGTGTCACTATTTCATCTTTTGGATCTGAAAAATGCATACAAAAAACTAAAATCCGTCCTCTTTCTATACCTTCTTACAAAATTTCAATCTAATCCCCAAAGAGAAAGTTATGATGATTTCCCCAGGTCACCTGTTTGGAATGTAATTCAGGAGTTTGCAAAAACACCAACTTCCTTAAATCATATCTCTGCAAATATCGCGCAAAAAACTATGAAATTCGGACCCGAGGTTCAGCGCGATTTCTTCTCAAATATGTTTTTTTGTAACTTCTGAAACATTGCAGAAAAAAAGTTATAGCGAAAATTCCACGATGACCTGTTTGGAGAAGCAAAACCCTAGAATCCAAAGCTCCGATACCAAATGTTATGAAACCAGCTCAAAAAAAAGATAGAAAAGATAGATCAACGCCTTAGAATTCAGCCTCTTCGAGGGGGCAACCTCCTTTACGTTACATAAATGAACAATTCTTGGATGATTCAAATGACAAAACCTCCTTTCTATATATAGGAGTCTAAGGAGTCACAATATAATCCATCCAACCTAACAATAATAATATAAAGCCACGAAAATAACAATAGAGGGATTCTATGGGGCATAGTAATAACAATATGGGGGCAATAGGGGCACAACAATATTAATAAGGGGTATAACTACAATAGTAATGGGGTAATCACTAGTATTATAGGGACCCAACAACTATGAAGCTTCTAATCAATTTATATTTTATATGATTAATCGATTTATATTTTATATTTATAAGTTTTTAAAACCTCAACATCCCCCCATGTTTCCTAAAAATTGGTGGGGAGCTTTTGCATAGGCCGCTCCTATGTATCCCCACTCCCTCACCTCCTCGTCCTGGAAATTTGGTGGAACATTGCCTTACACTCCATTGAGCAAGGAAGACATCTACATGGCTTGATAATGATAAGTTAACTTCAATTGGTAATGTCTTTTTCGGGAGTTCCCTTGCAGACATGTATACTAAATGTGTTGGATTATAAATGATGCACACCTTCTATTTAATGAAATTTTTACATGATATGAAATTTCATGGGCATAAATCATTACGAGCTTGGCACCTTAGATAGTGCACACCAATTATTTGATGCAATTCCTACAAGGAATGTAGTTTCATGGAATGCAATGATGGAAGCATATGCCCAGGTTGGCTATGGTGAGAAATCCCTACATGGTTTCAGAGAAATGTTGTTGGAGAGAATGAAGATAGATTGGGTCACCTTCTTTAGAGTTTTAAGTTCATGTGTCTATTTAGAAAATTTGAAGTAGGCCAGGTAAGTCCATGTACACACTATCAAAAGTGAATTCAAGTCAAAATGGGAAGCCACCTGACTTGAAGACTACCATGCACATCGAACTGGTGGGCCATGCAATCTAGAAAAAGCTAGTTGGTGTAGGGTTTGAAGTTTCAACTTGCAACCTGCCAACAACAAAGGATAGATATGAGTTTGCAAGGGAAGTGGTATTCCTAGTGAGAGATTAAAGTCTTCAAGGGAAGTGTTTGTTAAAATTCCATTAAGAATATGCATTGAGGCAGTACAAATCATCTCCCTCTAAAGTTTTCTCCCCAAGTTTAACAAAGGGTGGATCAACTACACAAGTAGCACCAAATGCCTCTATATTCGAACATTCAATTTTATTTCAAACTTTTCAAAGCTCAAACATAGCTCTGCTCTTATTAAATATCCACTTATGAGGTGCAAGCTTATAAATTCACAATATGGCACATAGCAGTCACCATGAATGATTACGAAGATCCAAAATCATTATAGTCTCTTCGAGCTTTTTCAAAGAAAACTTTCACCAAGTTGGTAATATTTCTATTTTGACAAAAATGAAGACCCCCTCGAGTCTATATTGTATTTTTTTATTAGAATGGTTCATGGTTATTTTCAAAGCATTGCAATATTTTGCAGATTGGTAAAAATCTGTGCAAAATAAATGTTTTATTGCACTAATTGCAGAGATATGGACTTGAAATTAATCTACCTCAGTGCAACTACTTCTTGGTTTTGGTGCAAAAAATCATATTATCAGAGTGGCACTTGTATCAAAGTGTTGGTTTCTTGGTATTTTATATTGTGAATGGGTGACTGAAAAGTAGGACTCTTGGCTCGCATGCAAAAATATTTCGTTTCAAGGATTTGGTGATATACCTATTGTTTATATTGTAGACTAAAATGTGTACACAGTAGCTGTTAGGATTCGACAACGAAGCACTATTCATGTCGTCATGACCCAAATCCAAGAGGTTTGAACCCACGTGTCCAAAATGTCATTTTTGGTATTTGGGCAGATATGTATATGTAATATGAGTAAATATACATGATATATACTCAGTGGTTATGGACATACAAGGAAGCACTTATCAAGCACACAATGAAACACAGGCTAGTACAGTGTCTCAGAAATTATTCAACTTCTGGTCTTGTAGAGAACCAAAAAAAGAAGAAGTATGAACAAAGAAATTGAAGGTATATATATTTTGAGCCATGATTTTCGTACTTTTGGATTGATTTGATAGGGACCATTGTAGGCTTTGCGATTGATTGAAGTAGTAAAGCTAGAAAGGAGATGTTTAGAGTAGGTAATGAGCATAGGATGAACACTACGATCGTATCAGGTGTAAAATCTTGCCATAGCAGGCTTCAAAAATAGGTGGATACACAAAACATTCATGGGTATTTGATTTGCTCTTCTGGGAAGTATATATTGTCTTAGCATGCCTTAAAATGATGTGGTAAATTTCAAGAAAAATGAGTATTAGCCTTTACTATCTTGTTATTCTAGCCTTTTTGGGTTCATGGTTGCCTCAAGTCTTCTCAATTAGAGTGTTTTCTAGCATAGCCCAGGGCACAAGAAAAAGCAATGAAAGATGTGGGAATGCCTCAATTCCATATCCTTTCTATATCAATTCAAGGCATTGTTAGTTGGATGGATTCAAATTGCAATGATATAACAATACTACAAGGATTTAAGTGAAAAGATTTACTATAATGTACTCAGTTTCTCATCAAATGGTATCATCATCGATCCTCTCTAATCTTCCTATGCTAAAAAACTCAAGGGCTTCAACGTCAAAGGCATGAAGAATTATGCAAATTCTGTCAGCAACTTTCTCAAGTTGTCTGACTGCAAGAACACTACAGGTTGTCTGCTAAAGTGCAATATTCCTTGCATGCAACACTACAATGAGCGGTGCATGTTTGATAGGACATTTTTCTATCCCCTTCTAAATGCGAGAATATGACACCATGGAGATGATGACTTTTCTCACTTCCCCTAGTTGTAGTGATAGAGTTTCATTAGTTGGATACTCACTCCCGAATTGACCCATTTGGATGCAAAGTGTGGGCTAAAGTGGGAGTGGGATGTTACAACCACTTTTTGATGATGTTCACTATGACCCCAATGTGGTCTATCAACATGTGGTATATGTAACTGACAATGTGAGGTGTGCTTCTAAAGGTGGCTATCAAGGAGATGTGTTTTATCAAGGCATTGGATACATAATAGTATGCAAAATGCATGGTGAGAAGGCATATGATAAGGACTATAAAAGAGATCACAATGCAACAAAGAGAATAGTCCTTGCAACTGGGTTTGTGACTTCGGCAACACTTGTGGCAGCAAGTGTGATTGCACTTGCTGTACAAAAGCAACATAACTAATCTATAGATTTTGAATTAGACAGTTCACGGATGGAAGCCAACTTGCAAGCCTTCTAAGTTCTACGTATGCACTCTGAATAATTCAAACTTGATCTATTCTCTTATAAGATATTGGAGAAGGCTACTAAAATATTTTCTGCTAAAAAAAAGTGTGGACATAGTGCTTATGGGACTATATATGTTGGGAGGCTTACTGATGGTCACCTTGTTGCTATAAAAGGGAGCCATTTTGGGATTTCTCATTGATTAGATTAGTTATTAAATGAAATTAATATCTTCTCAATAGTGAAACAAAATAAAACTTCATACAAATTCTTGGTTTTGTTTATTAACTAAATTTGTCTCTACTTGACCTGAGGGTTTATATTTACTAATGTTGATGAAGCGATGATATAATTGGCTACAATGTTTACCTTGTTGTTAAAGTATGTCAGAATTCTAGAACCAGGTTAGTAAGAAACATAGTTCATCTCTATTCTACCTGCGATTATCATATCATGTTCAGTACTCCCTACTTACTGTTGTTATTTGCTAGTATCAGATTCTGCAAATTAGTGTTCTAGAGGCTAGATTACTACATACATATATATAAAAAAAAAGAAACAGACAATAGCCTAAGGAGACTAATGATCTACCTATAAAATCAAGCTGAATGGTATTTCCAATCACTCTCAATGAATGGTTAAGAAAGTCCACCAAAGGAGTGAGTGAAGGTATGAAAGATACAATTAGAGTCCGGGGAATTAGGGTCAACTCCCAGTAGCTGACCACTCTTTGTCTTAGGTGCCTTCCAACCTAGCCACCTAGGTAGGACATTCATGATTGGTCACTAAGCTACCTCTTCACGGATACACGTACAAAGTCTTTCCTTGCCTCGAGCAATCAAGGGATTTTCAACTTTCAAAAGTGAGGTGTATGAATAAAACCCAAAGAGACAATAGCCTCTTCTCCCATTCCAAACATGACCACATCCTCCACTATTCCGTGCCACAGATTGACATAGTGGCCAGGCTTATTGGTAAATACAAATAAATCGACACATTATTTGGATAAACCTAGTGGGATCGATCCTCCATGGTGGTCAATATTTCAGAGAATACTCTTCGACTTATATCAATAATATTTGCAACACAAGTCAAGAGACATGTGATTTTGGTTTACAATCAAGATGACTATAATTGGGTTCTAATCATTTGTGGTCCTCACAACAATGATGGTGATAGAATTGTGGCCACATGCCACCTTTATCGTTTTGGATACACTCCATTTGTCTATTATCCAAAACAAACAAATTAACCTCTTTATCATGGGCTTGTTACTCAGGTAGAAGGACTTATTGTTCCATCCTTGTCACTGGAGTTACCAGTACAACTGGCCAACAATTTTGAAATTGCAGCCGATGTAATGTTTGGGTTTTTATTCCATGGTAAGTTTTTTCTTTTAGTGTGTTTTCTGTATAGGACAATCTTGCAGTCTTACAGGTTGCAATATTATAGGTTATGTGGTGAAGCCAATGTGCAAGCGCATTGGGGTGGAATTTGTTTTGTGTGGAGCATGATTGTTCAGAGGTATTTTGTTTCAACCAGATGTATACCCAAGGAAGTTTGTACACCCCTCCATGTGGGGGGGTGCGGGGGGGACTTTTCCCCCCCGCGGGGATCCGGGGGGGCCGATCCCCCCTGGCTGGGGGGTCTGGGGTCCAGTGGTCCCCCGACGGGGGCTCGGGGGTAGTCCCCCCGAAGCTAAAGAGAGATGTAAAATTGCCTTGTAAAAGTATAGTAATTTCTAGTCAATCTGGGTCGTTCATTAGGCGTATGATCTGACGGTAGAACTTATGTTTAGTTTAGGGTTTTTTGCCCTAGAGGGCAGCCCCTCTCTTTGTATGAGGGCATTGTATTTGAGGCTGAGATATAGATGTGTATTATGTGAGAGAGAAACAGAGAGGTGAGACTGTGAGAGAAAACAAAGGATATTACAGCAGAATTGTTGTAGGTTTTGTCTCTTCATTTTGTTGGATAATGGAAATGAAGGACTTGCTGCTCGGGGTGGACGTAGCCCAAACTGGGTGAACCACGTATATCTTTGTCTCTCTTGTTTTATTCTTTTTCTGTGTTTATACTTCTGTAATATTTTATGTGTTCCATTGCTCTGTAATAAATAATTTGCTAACAACTGGTATCAGAGCCGAAGGTCTATTTGGCTGATAAACTCACATGAAAGAAGGATTCCTCATTCAAGTGGGAGCAATGGCAGAAGATGGTAAGTTTACGGTCGAGAAATTTAACGGCCAAAACTTCTCGCTATGGAAGATGCAGATGGAAGATTATCTGTATCAGAAAGATCTGTACCTACCATTGAGCAGAAAAACAAAGAAGTCGACAGCTATTACAAATGAATAATGGAACCTTCTCGATAGAAAGGCACTCAAAACAATACGGTTGTGCTTCGCTGTGTCAGTCACCTTCAACATTTCGAAGGAAACAATGACGGAGGGTTTGATTTAGGCATTGTTGAAACTATATGAAAAACCCTCGGTGTTAAACAAGGTATTTCTTATGAAACGGTTATTTAATATGAAGATGTCGGAAGGTGGACTTGTTGCAGATCATTTAAATGATTTTAATACAGTTACAAGTAAGTTAAGTTCTGTAGGGGTAAACTTTGAAGATGAAGTTAGATCTCTGTTATTCTTGTTCTCATTACCAGAAAGTTGGAATGGTTTAGTAATGGCCATTAGCAACTCTGTCTTTGGATCTAGTACTTTAAAGTTTGATGATGTTGTCGGTGCTATCCTTAGCGAGGAAATGCGAAAGAAAATCTCCGGTGAGACATCGGGTAATGATTTGAGTGCAGAGTCTAGGGGAAGAAAAATGGAAAGAGGAAAGAGCTCAGGATATCGCAGTAACTCAAGGAAAGGCAGATCCAAGTCTAGATCGGGGATAGTGTGCTGGAAATGCGGAAATAAAGGACACCTAAAGAAAGACTATAGATCTTAGAAGGGAAAAGAAGGAGATGCACATCAAGAAAAAAATCATGAAGCAAATGTGACAGGATAGGTGTTACAAGATACTTTGATTCTTTCTTTTGAAAATATCACTGATTCCTGGGTGGTAGATTCACGGGCCTCATTCCATGCCACACCTGATAAGAAATATTTTCATGACTATGTTCAAGGATATTTTGGACAAGTTCGTTTGGGTCATGTAAACCGTTTAAAATTGTTGGAATGGGTAATGTTCTCGTAAAACAGCAGAATTGAAACCAATGGCTACTAAAGGAGGTAAGGCATGTTCTAGATCTAAGGAAAAATATGATTTCAATAGGACAGTTAGGTGGTGAAGGTTGTGTGGCAACTTTCACGGTTAAAGCTTGGAAGGTCACCAAAGGAGCCCTGGTAATAGCAAAAGGTGAAAAGGTTGGTACATTGTATTTATGCAATGGTATTTCTAACTCTGTTCATGCTTTAACTTCCAAAGGAGCAGATGCAGCATTATGGCATCATAGGCTCGGACACATGAGTGAAAAGGGGATGAATATTCTTCACTCAAGGAATTTGTTGTTGGGTTTGAAGAATGTTGATTTGGACTTCTGTGAGAATTGCATTTATGGAAAACAAAGAGAGTCAGATTTATCAGAGTTGGGAAAGAAAAGAAAAGCGAAAAATTAGAGCTTGTGCATACTGATGTATGGGGACCTGCTCAGGTATCATCTCTCGGTGGCTCTCAATATTATGTTACTTTTATTGATGATACAACTAGAAAAACTTGGATTTATTGTATTAAGAATAAATCTAATGTATTTGATACTTTCAAGAAATGGAAAGCTTTGGTTGAGATTGAGACAGGAAAGAAATTGAATTGTCTTAGATGAGACAATGGAGGTGAATATTGCAGTAAAGATTTTGATAGGTAGTGTTCAGAGCATGGAATTCGTAGAGAGAAGACAGTTCCAATAACACCACAAGAAAATGGTGTGTTAGAAAGGATGAACAGAACAATCATGGAGCGTGCAAGGTGCATGAGATTGCATGCATGATTGCCTTTACAGTTTTGGGCAGATGCTGTAGATACTGCTTTTTATCTAATAAATAGAGGGCCTTCAAGTTCCTTGGATGGTGGTGTTCTAGAGGAAGCATGGACAGGAGAAAAGGTGAACTACTCTTTTTTAAAGCCTTTTGGTTGTGAGACCTTTGTCCATATTGATAAAGAAAATAGAACAAAGCTTGAGGCAAAGTCAAAGAAATGTACCTTCATTGGATATGGTGTTAATGATTTTGGTTATCGCTTATATGATTACGAAAATCACAAAATCATTAGGAGCAGAGATGTAATATTCAATGAAAAGGTCTTGTATAAAAATTAGTTGTAGGAAAAGAAACAGGAAAAACAAAATAGGGAATACGCAGTTCTTGATGAAATCACTGAAAAAGAAAAGGTGCCTAAAAATAATAATAATCAACAAAAACAACTACCACAACAGCAACAGGGCCCCCAAACACCTGAAAGTGGTGTTAGAAGATCTACCAGGATAAGTAGACCCCTTGAACGATACTCTCCTTCATTATATTATTTATTGTTGACTGATTCTGTTGAACCTGAATGTTAGGAAGAAGAAATGCAGGTTGAAAGCAGGAAGAAGTGGGAGGTAGCCATGGAAGAAGAGATGGACTCCTTAATGCATAACCAGACTTGGGACTTAGTCAGGTTGCCTGCAGGAAAAAATACATTGAAGAATAAATGGGTTTACAGGTTGAAGGAAGAAGATGGAGGAAAATAGAGGTACAAAGCTAGACTTGTGGTGAAGGAGTTTGCACAGAAGAAAGGTATTTATTTTGATGAAATATTTTCTCCTGTTGTTAAAATGACTTCAGTCAGAACTATTTTAAGTCTAGTAGTAGTTGAAGATTTGCATCTTGAGCAGTTAGATGTAAAGACATCCTTTCTCCATGGGGATTTGGAGGAAGAGATATATATGCAGCAGCCACAAGGATATGACATGAAAGGGAAGGAGAAACTAGTGTGCAGGTTGAAGAAGAACTTGTATGGCTTAAAACAGGCTCCAAGACAGTGGTATCTAAAATTTGACAAGTTTATGTTTGAATAGGGTTATACTAGATGCCACTCTGATCATTGTGTTTATATGAAAAAGAAAAATGATGGCAACTATATTATATTGTTATTGTATGTAGATGACATGCTTGTTGCAGGTCTAACATACAGGAAATAAATGTGCTCAAAAGAAAATTGGCAAATTCATTAGCAATGAAGGATTTGGGAGCTGCAAAACAAATCCTTGGTATGAGAATCACTAGATACAGGAAAAATTGCAAATTAACATTGTCTCAGAATGAGTACATACAAAAGGTGTTGAAAAGATTTAATATGCACAATGCAAAACCAGTTAGTACACCTTTTGCTAGCCATTTCAAACTTAGTAAGGAAATGTGCCCAAAGACCAAAGAAGACATGGATTATATTTCTGAAGTTCCATATGCATCAGCAGTTGGAAGCTTAATGTATGCAATGGTCTGCACAAGGCCTGATATTGCACATGTAGTGGGAGTTGTAAACAGGTAATGAACAATCCAGTAAAGGAACATTGGATGGCAGTGAAATGGATTCTCAGATATTTGAAAGGTACCACAAATCAAGCATGATGCTTTGGTGGTGCAAACATGTCTCTATAGGGATATGTTGATGTAGATATGGCAAGTGACAGGGATAATAGGAGGAGAACTACAGGAAATGTATTTACTGTTGGTGGAACAGCTGTCAGTTGGGTTTCAAAAATCCAAAGTGTTGTTGTACTTTCAACAATAGAAGTAGAGTATGTTGCTGCTACAAAGGCTAGTAAAGAAATAATTTGGTTACAAAGGTTTATGGGTGAATTGGGTAAGGAGCATGATATGGGCATGTTATACAGTGATAGCCAAAGTGCCATTCGTCTTGCAAAGAACTCGTCATTTCATTCTAGGACTAAACACATACAGCTGAAGTACCATTTCATACGATCAGTGTTGGAAGATGGAGAGTTGAAGCTGGAAAAGATACACACTAGCCAGAATCCTGCAGACATGCTAACAAAAGTTGTAACTAGGGAGAAACTGAGAACATGCTCAGTTTCAATTGGTCTTCAAGGATGACGATGATGATGAGAAATAGCCAGGTCCAAAGAGGAGTCATTGTCCAGCAAATGAAGCAGCAATGGAGTTGCTACAATCATTCTCCAAATGGGAGATTGTTGTGTGTGGAGCATGATTGTTCAGAGGTCTTTTGTTTTAGACGGATGTATACGCTAGGAAGTTTGTACACCCTTCCATGTGGGGGGGTGGGGGGGGGACTTGTCCCCCCCGTGGGGGTCTCGGGGCTAGCTGTCCCCCGGCGTGGACTCGGGGGCAGCGCCACCGAAGCTAAAAACAAATGTAAAATTTCCTTGTAAAAGTATAGTAATTTCTAGTCAATCTGGGCTGTTCATTAGGTGGATGATCTGACGGTAGAACTTATGTTTAGTTTAGGGTTTTTTTCCCTAGAAGGCAACCCCTCTCTTTGTATGAGGGCATTGTATTTGAGGCTAAGATATAGATTTTTATTCTGTGAGCAAGAAACAAAGAGGTGAGACTGTGAGAGAAAATAGAGGATATTACAACAGATTTGCTATAGGTTGTGTATCTTCATTTTGCTGGATAATAGAAAGGAAGGATTGGCTGTTTGGGGTGGATGTAGCCCAAACTGGGTGAACCACGTATATCTGTCTCTCTCTTGTTTTATGCATTTTCTGTGTTTATATTTCTGTAATATTTTATGTGTTCCATTGCTCCGTAATAAATAATTTTCTAACAGAATTTCCTAACAGCAAGTACTTAGCCTAAACAAGCATTTTCGATAGTAGACCCCATACAAGTAGGTCTAACAATGTTTGTGGGAACTATTGGGGTTAATATTAAGATTCTAAAGCTTCCCCCAGCAGTTTTGTTAGAAAAATGCACAAAATCCCCATACATATGCTCTTGGCAACATGTCATTTCACATTTCACAAGGACCCATATTTTGTTGCAATAAAGAGCCCATTGAGGCTTGCAAGTAATAGTTTGGGGCCTGAATTTAATATTCTAGTTATGGGTGTTTTTTCCACTACATTACCTTGTGAAATCACATCTAGTAAATTGTGTTCTATTTGTGCACTGTGCACTTCCAATTACTTTTTTTTTCTCTCTGAATTGAATTGAAGCTCTAACAAGTTGATGGGCAAAACCACTGAGGGAAAAAGCACAATGCCATCCGAAAAAAAAAAACATTGTTGGCTAGAACCATGAAAAGGGGAATCACCAAGTTGTTTAGATCCAAGGAAATTATGAATTGTGTGGCATACAAAGGAATACCATGTCTAGGGTCAAGTACAAAAAATTATGGCATCGTTTCCAGCATTTGTAACCACTGAGGGCTACAGGAATGAAAAGCCTTGCTATATAAAAGGGACCATTTTGACCCTATTTAACTTTTCAAAAATACCGTGAAAATAATGTTGGCATTATGATACATATGTTGTACTTTATGGAAAACCACTCATCTCAGATGATAAATTATAGTGCAGCAAAGTTCACGCACCTTCATGAAGATAAAAGTTTCTTTCATGAAGATAAATGTTTCTTTCATGCAGAGAAAATTTCACGCACTTTTATGCAGAGAAAAGTTTATTTCATGTAGAGAAAAGTTCACGCACTTTCATGCAGAGAAAAGCTCCTTTCATGAAGAGAAAAGTTCACGCACTTTCATGGTTGGCTCATGGTATTATTCCGACACTTTTTGATGCTATGGTTTTGGTCCATGGTATTGCATCCAAAAGTGTTGATCTCACGCACTTTCATGGTTGGTTCATGGTATTAGTCCGATAGTTTTTGATCCTATGGTTTTGGTTCGTGGTATTGCATCCAAAAGTGTTGATCTCACGCACTTTCATGGTTGGTTCATGGTATTAGTCCAACATTTTTTTTGATCCTATGGTTTTGGACCGTGGTATTGTTGATGGCCTAAGACTATATAAGAGGAAGAAGATCATTTGGCAAAGTATCATCGAATGAATTGAATATCTAATAAGTGCTAGATCTCAAATATTTGTGATTGGGTTATGGTGCAAATCTGGATCTGAATGAAGGAGTAACCTTAGCGCATAAAGAAGGACAAGTTCTATTGATGGGTCATAATCTTTATGCTTGAATAATAGTATCTTTGTATGATTTTGATCTATTATATGAGGCACATGCTTGATCTATAAATCTGACAATATGGGTTAATTAGTGTCTGAATATTTGAAAGAAGGAATTATTCTTTATAGATCTGCACGTAGGTTTCAGGTTGTTGAAGTAGTGTATATCTTTAAATTATGATCTAGCTACCTCTGTCTATCGCTACAGTATGCTGGGTTCAGAATTTAGTGTGTGGTTACTGTTACTGTGTTCTGGGTACAACGGTCAGAGAAGTGTTTACTTGATTCAGTGCTAATTGGGAAAAGGAGATTGTTTGATGCAGATATACTTGATGATTGATTGATGTTCATGGATCCAGTTTGAAAATTTATGAAAAGTGCTCCTTGAAAGAAAAGAAGTAGGGGGTTGTAACTCCTTTCCAAGAAAGAGAGTTGTAGCTCTCTGCAGGTTGCAGCCTGCGTACTAGTAAAGGACTGCACTGTTATAGACATTTTTGTGCCTTACAACTATAAGCATGAAATTTCCATAATCTAAGGGATCCAAAGTCCCTAAACATGTTGTTCCTACCCCTAGAGGAACAAGGCTAACAAACCACAGCAATTCACAGAAGTTCTCCACCAGAAACTACTAAAAAACAAGTCAATTCAGGATCAATTCAGTGGCTCCACTAGCTATCTGCGCTGAATGTCAAAGCCAACACTGGCTACCTGCACTGCAATGCAGGTAGAAGCACTACCAGGGTGCGCTGAGCGAGAGTTGACAAACGGCAAGCTCATTCCAAGAGGTATCAAGACCCAGGAAGCTTCCAGAATCTTCCTCAATGACACTTGCCTCAGTGAATTCGACTAGTGATGAGTAAGAGGTTCCCAATATCCAAGTGGAAGTAAGAACCTCCAAGTGGAATCAAGAACTGACAGAGGGAGAGGACGCTAGTCAGATCTCAATCTGACTCATCCTCTCTCCAAACATCTATATATGGATCTCTCCTCCATGAGATCTAGAGGCTGGAATTTTGTTATTGCAAAGAATTGTTGTTGGTTTGAGATTGAAATCATTGGGTGCTTAATGCTTTGAAGGGGGTGAAGATAGGAATTCCATTTTCTGGGAAGGAGATGCTGGATTGGAGCCCTCTGGGTTGTATCTCTTCCTGAACCTTGTTATTCATCAATAAAGCTATCTTGGTTTCTCCTATATACTGATTTACCTTTGATGTATGATTGCATTAGTATGTTTAGTTTATTTCTAATCATGAACTAGTTATGAATATGAATCCATGTCTTGTGTAGTGTTCTCTTCTTGTGATCTTGCAAAAACCTCTTGAAGCTGGGCGAGCGAGAAGGCAAGTAGCTGGGAACTCTCAAAGAGAAGGGAAATTGGATCGAGGGACAAACGAAAGACACCGGTTAGTCCACCCATCTCTCTTCATTCTTAATTCATAAAGGAAGAATACTAGAATAGTTGTCTCTGTTTGTTGCTAAGGCACTGTCACACCTTATGTGGATAGGATCGTCCTGCATAGGCATTTTTCCCCACAACAAATTGGCGACTCCACTGGGGAGATTTGTTTAGTCATTTTATTTGTGTTTCCATCATTGTTTGTTTCATAGACTCAACAACAACAATCGAACTGCATCTGCTATTCTCAGATGCAAAGTAGACAACTGTTGCTTTGATCCAATCACTGGATTTGTCTATGATCTGAACAATGAACTCAAAAATGATTTGATGATCCTTTGTGATAGATCTTAGTACCCCCTCAAAGCATCCCTTTGATTGTACCTTGCTTGTTGCTTTTATTTGGCCTGAAACAGTAAATTAATCAGCAATTTGTGACCCAGAACCCAGAGAGAAACTCTCGTTTCTCCTTCAATGCAGACCCTGTGAAGAGGTTCTGCATTTCAACGCAGGTCCCGTGAAGGCTACTTACGCTGAATGTCAAAACCCCTGTGTTGAGGTTGTGCTGATCCAGTTAGGCCTTGTGCAGCTAGGGTTCTCTGCTCTGTTTTGCCTTGTTTTGATCTCTGATTTTTGCAGCCTGTAACCAGCATAGGTACCAGTCTGATAACTCCTTTTCTCTGCTTAAATTACGCCTCCTTTTGTACAAAAATACTGTGAGTGTTTTTATGTGTTTGTGGCGTCATTTACAGTCTTCCTTTGCAAGAGTGAAATAGTCATCCTGTAGCCCTTGATTCAAATCTGTTGATTGTGATCTTAGGAGAGAGTTCATTGGCTGTTTGCAGTTGATTATACATTTACTTTTGCTTTTGGCTTGAGTTTGTCTCTTTTAAGTGTCGAAACAAGTGTTCATTTCGAAAGTTGTAAAGTGTTGTAATCTCTTCTACCCTCTCTGATTTCGAAAAAGTAAACTTGTTGTATTTGTCATTTAAAAGCAAAATCAAATTTGTACAAAAAGCTTTCTTTGTAGGCATCAATACTAAGAGAGCGGAAAACAAACACCTGCATTGTGCATTTGCATCTTGATAGTTTGCATGTTTGATTTAGGAAAAGTGCATTAGAGTGTGCTGATTGCTCTTTGAGAAAAGATGGTGTCTTTCTTTTCCCTTTGTAGCTAGGATTTTCATAAGTTGAAAAGATATAAAGCTTGCTTATCATCTTTAGACTGCATTTAGGAATCGTATCATACATCTCGTGGTGAACCTAAAAAGGCAAACTTCTAAAAAGATCAACCTAAAATAAATTGAATGAACTTAACAATGCTTTGCAACATAACGCACAACATAGAGGTCTAGGCTAGAGACGTGTTCCGGCGTCGTAAAGCTTGGTGACTGTCGATCTCGTTGATCGTGGGTGATTCCTCCTGAGGGACGATAGTGCCAGTATGGATTGTGCTCCCATGTACCATCACATATATATTGGGAGACCCCTATAGGCATAAAACCTTTATCCTTAGGAAGCCGTGTCGGCCGCCCTACTGATCGCAATGCACTGAACACAGCATTCAGGAAGATCGACCGCCCATACCCTAAAAAGTATTTTGTGGTTTTGCGAAAAGTTTGGCACACCCTCTGCCTAGAATTGAAGAGCAGTTCCTTTTGGCCTTTTTCAGACTCTATAACAGAAAAAGTCCACCCGAGCATTTGTCACTTCGGGCTCGTTAAAACATCGAAGGAGACTAGAGTCGTCTTTAGCTTTTTCTCGACTCTTTAAAATTGCAAAAACAAGTTGTGTCTAAATCGTCGTTAAAATTTATTTTAAACGGAACAATCACCCCTTCTTCCTGCGTTGATCTTTAGGTTGAGAAAATGGAGCACACCAACCAAGGAATTCCCCTTGGTGGAAATCCTAGTCCCTTCTCCTATTGGGGAGATTTTGGTGCGCCCCATATGGCCACATTGTCGCTTCCAGGACTGACAATTGGCCTGCCGGTCTGGCTCTTATCAACCAATGTCGTTCAGAACACCACTATTCCTGAACAGTCGAATCAACAGTCAGACCAAACCAGAGTTACCCACTAGCCTTCTACTTCATCTAATTCTCCCTCTCCTCCTTCCTCTTCGCTTGACGGAACTGGTAAAACAAAAAACCAAGTTCCTAAGGAGAAGAAGGAAAAGAAGAAGAAAGAGAAGAAGAAGAAGGAGCCAAAAGCGACTGGGGGCAAACAAGTGGCGTCTGACAAAAATCCACACATAGCACTGACTAGGCCTAAATCGCCATGTGTCATATGCAAGGGAGACCACTTCCACAGAGATTGTCCCTGCATCCCTCGGATGCTAAGGGACTGGTCTCCCCGTTTGCACAATTCGGTGGCGTCAACCTCTGATAACCATGTTGACAGCTCACCGTCAACTAGTGAAAGTGAAGTCACAGGACAGAGAGGGAAAGCTAGATTTCCCTGCAAACTGTGTGAAGGCGACAATGCCATCCACCGTTGTCCCTTCTTAGACGAGGCGAAAAGAGTTTTGGAAGATCGCCCGGTTTTACCAGTGCAACTTCCTCCTGGATATCAAAAACTCCTGCCAAGTCCTTCACCAGTTGAGAATTCGGCTGGCCCGCTCAGGTGGTAAGCCGAAGCACCTATCATTGAGGATGAACCGTCTGAATCCATACCTAACGAAAGTCGAAAGGTTGAGGCGGCAGTTGACCCGGTTTTGCCTTCAGAGGCTCTATTTTCGAATGATACCATCACAGAGGAGAATAAAGACGACACCGTCCAAATTCTTTTCATTAACACAGACTCCGACGAACAAGGGGGCAATTTTCCCATTCCTTTGTCGCAGGAAGGAACTTCTTCACAGTCATACCCGGCCGTCTATTCGGTCCCACCACCAAGCAACCTAGTTGTCTCGTTCGACTAGAACCAACTAGGCAGACCCCGTTTTCCAGCAAGCATACCATTCAGAATTATCATTCAAATATACCGAATGGTAATGGCTAGCACCATCATTGATGAGGGGGCATCTGTGAGTATCCTTTCCTCTATTGCTTGGAAAGCGCTTGGTTCTCCAGCGCTTTTGCCTGAAATGAGAAATCTATCAGGCTTTGATAAAGGAACCAGTTGACCTTTAGGGATCCTCCCCAATGTGCCCGTAACATTGAAAGGGAAGACCGTTCAAATGAACGTGATGGTCATTCAAGGACCCTTGGATTATAACCTACTCCTTGGACGAGACTATATATATTGCATGGGAGCCATCGTCTCCTCACTCTTTAGAGTAATGTGTTTTCCACACGAAGGAAGAGTGGTCAAGTTCGTGGACCAGCTTTCATTTCCTGGATCACGCATCGCAAATAGTCATATACCATCCATAAATGGTCTCTTCACGCAAGAAATGTCTCAACCCACGGTCTGTCCTCCTGATGAGCGCGAGTAATCTGGGAGGATATGACTGGAACCCAGGGGGCATGCGTCCTGGTCTGCTTCGGCAGGAAAACTTTGGGTATAGGGTAGGTTTCCGCGGGAGAATATGAATAGTCCGTACCCCATCCGTCTAGGAAGAGGGGTTATTCTAGAATAAGATTCTTTTGTCAAAGTTATGTGAGTTGGCGGGCTTCGTCGCTCACCTTTGTCTATTTCGGTAGACATTGCCGAGGAAATGTTTTGTTTGAAAGATTAACGAGACAATCTTTGGGTAACCTGAAAGAGGTAAGCCTCTCTCGGTGAAACAAATGTTTTGGCGAAAAGGAAGTAGGGGTAACCTTGAAATCATACTTTATGCCTGGGGGCATGCAAACCTTTTGGAGTGCAAGCAAGGGGCAGCTATTTATTTTTTTAAATTTTTAGGTCCTCCCTTTAAACCTGTAGGTCTAACCCTTTAAACTCGTAGGATTAGTCATTTCTGAACTTGCATAAAGAAGGGATGTGGGGAAAAATCTAAATGTTTCCATTTTACATGAGACACTTTTATCATATGACTGGGTTAATCAAGCAGTTTTAGCACACAGTTCATGCTCGTTAAAAAATAAATGCAAGATCCGAGCAGTTTTATTGTATAGTTCATGCTCGTTAAAAAATAAACATAAGATCGAGCAAGTGTTTCCACCCACGTTTAAGCTCGTTAAAAAATGAACTATTCCGATAAATAACCGCAGTGAATGTAATATCATCAGCCATTAAAGCCTTGGTCGTGTTTGCACCGTCACCTCCACTTTTCCATTGGCCGATCGTTCACCTCCATATTTTTGTTTACCCATTTTGAGGAACAGCTGCGAAGAGTGATCTCACTAGCCATCCTTGTGACACTGCCGTGATTGGAAAATTCCAACTCGTACCTAGAATCAGCTGCTAACCCGTTTCATCACCCGTTCCTCAAAAGACAAGTCTTCTTTAAGCTCTTTTCATTTGAATCGTAAAATATGAAAAGATTGCCGAGTCCTTGGCCTTCCAGCTCATTAAAGGGACAGGAAGTGCTATCCCTCCTCTAGATTTTAATCTTTTTGGACCTGAGGGATTATTGCACAAAAAGATCGAGCGCTTGTTTTGTTCGGTTCGTTAAAACTATCGAAAAACCATCCCTTCTGTATTGTTTTATACTTTTTCGGACTTAAGGGATTAGATGACGAAAAAGGACTTTTGGAGTTAACTTTATGTACCTTTTCAGACTCTCTAAAAATGAAAAGGACCGAGTTATCTTTGTCGTTAGACTCGTTAAAATCATTAAATAGCGACAAACTTGTCTTTAGACGAGAACGAGTTTCACTATCGCTAGGCTCGTTAAAACATAGCGATGGGCTTGCCCAAAGGGCAGGTTATAGAACAATCATATGTTATCCTCCTCAAGCTTGACAAAAATAAAGAGGTACTGGTCAGTAATGACTGGGGAAAATTGGGAGAAACTCAAGAAAACTTTGATGGTAGCAAGTCGCTCTTGAACATGACACTTTTCCTCCGTACCACAATCGGGTTGGGTTGTTTCATTCACCGGTCACATCACCATGGTTTCGCCATACCATCCATATTTTGGGTAATGTTACCGATCCATCGCATCAGTGTCGCCATATGTTCAAGAGAAGTATTTAAAAAAAGTCAACCGTGTCCCATCCACTGCCGTACATTATCCTTCATCCTTTCATGACCGCCACCCTGAATCATATGTCACAGATCGTTTTCACCTCCATCAAAATCATTAGCTCCGTTCCGTGTCATTGATGTGGGATTCATTAAGGCCCTCCTTTGACGAATCGCTTCTTGTCGACATCAGCTCATTATCCAAGAAGTTGATTTAGGAACAACCCCTTCAGTACTTTGAAGCTTGCATGCCTCAATGGCAAGTTTCTCACTTTTGGTGACAGGTATACATCAATGACCTTCGACCGAAAGATTTTGCGTGGTGTTCGACACCAAGTCCTTTATTCACACCACGTGAATTGTGCTGCAGTACCTTGAGGGTCATTATCATTATCGATGATTCCTCTCGCGCTTGTTAACGGTTTACCTCATTGACCGGTAATCAAGCGATGCCTTTCCATGTTCGACTTCAGAACATTTCTCACATGGATCGAATTGTACTTAGAGTGAAGATCGAACGAGTTTGAAGACCCCGGATCTAGTTTCATCCATCTAGGCTGCGATATATATTCAGGAAAGATAAAGAGATTGACATGTACATCATTGCAGCAGATAATCATCCTACCCAAAGGATGATAATTTCATCAGAATTATCAGTCTACCACCAGACGATTGTCTGTTCTATTTACAGAAAAATGAATTTATAAAGCTGAGCATGGTAATGCCCGCCTCAGCTAGATCATGAAAGCAGTATGAAAAATAATGTATTGTATTGTATCTTATTACAGGTCTCCTCCCAGCATTGGATGAACTTCGGATCCTCCTGATAAAGCATTTCACTTGATAAACGACCTCATACTTTAGGGGGCAACTGTTATAGACATTTTTGTGCCTTACAGCTATAAGCATGAAATGTCCATAATCTAAGGGATCCAAAGTCCCTAAACATGTTGTTCCTACCCCTAGAGGAACAAGGCTAACAAACCACAGCAATTCACAGAAGTTCTCCACCAGAAACTGCTCAAAAACAAGTCAATTCAGGATCAATTCAGTGGCTCCACTAGCTGTCTGCGCTGAATGTGAAAGCCAACACTGGCTACCTACACTGCAACGCAGGTAGAAGAACTACCAGGGTGCGCTGAGCGAGATTTGACAAATGGCAAGTTCATTCCAAGAGGTATCAAGACCCAGGAAGCTTCCAGAATCTTCCTCAGTGACACTTGCCTCAGTGAATTCGACTAGTGATGAGTAAGAGGTTCCCAATCTCCAAGTGGAAGCAAGAACCTCCAAGTGGAATCAAGAACTGACAGAGGGAGAGGACACTAGTTAGATCTCAAGCTGACTCATCCTCTCTCCAAACATCTATATATGGATCTCTCCTCCATGAGATCTAGAGGCTGGAATTTTGTTATTGCAAAGAATTGTTGTTGGTTTGAGATTGAAATCATTGGGTGCTTAATGCTTTGAAGGGGGTGAAGATAGGAATTCTATTTGCTAGGAATGAGATGCTGGATTGGAGCCCTCTGGGTTGTATCTCTTCCTGAACCTTGTTATTCATCAATAAAGCTATCTTGGTTTCTCCTATATACTGATGTATCTTTGATGTATGATTGCATTTGTATGTTTAGTTTATTTCTAATCCTGAACTAGTTATGAATATGAATCCATGTCTTGTGTAGTGTTCTCTTCTTGTGATCTTGCAGAAACCTCTTGAAGTTGGGCGAGCGAGAAGGAAAATAGCTGGGAACTCTCAAAGAGAAGGGAAACTTGATCGAGGGAGAAACGGAAGACACCGGTTAGTCCACCCATCTCTCTTCATTCTTAATTCATAAAGGAAGAATACTAGAATAGCTGTCTCTGTTTGTTGCTAAGGCATTGTCACACCTTAGGTGGATAGGATCATCCTGCATAGGCATTTTTCCCCACAACATGCACCAGTACAAAATCGTTGTAAAAGAAGTTTCTAATTGAAAGAAGATATAGACATATTGCAGCGGGTGGTTTTCACCCACATTGGGTTTCCACCTTATATCTGGTGTTCTTTGGTGTGACTATCTATTTTTCTTGTTCATGCTCATTATTTTATGGTACTGACATACAATAATTCAAAGTATAAATATATTGAAAAAGAATTAGATAATATTGATTCACCCCCCCTCTCAGTATTATTTCCAACAATTGGTATCAGAGCCGGTCCTTCTGAAGGAGCTTGATCGCTTGAAGGAAGATCTATCATCATGAGCAACTACGAGAGGGAAGCATCAATCAGGCCACCGATTTTTGATGGGACAAACTTCGTGTATTGGAAGGTAAGAGTTACTGCCTATCTTCAATCTTTGGGTACAGAAGTCTGTGACATCGTAGAAACAGGGTATACTTTTCCATCAGCTACTCCTACAGATCCAGCTGAGAAGAAGAAATATGAAACAAATGCAAAGGCATTCAATACTCTTCTAGGATGTCTATCTCAATCAGAATTTGTGAAAGTTATGCAGTATAAATCCGCAAAAGAAATATGGGACAAGATTGTTCTGAGCTATGAAGGAGATGATCAGGTAAAACGTGCAAAACTTCAAACCCTAAGGATTCAATATGAAAATCTCAAGATGTATAATGATGAAAGTGTGGCTAACTATTTTCTTCGTGTGGATGAGATTGTTAATTGTATGAAAAATTTGGGTGAAGAGATAAAAGAGGCTGTTGTGGTTGAAAAAGTTCTAAGATCTTTGTCACCTAGGTTTGAATCTAAAGTTTCTACTATAGAAGAAAAGGAGAATCTACAACATCTTAAAATGTCACAACTACATGGAATTCTAACTGCTTATGAAATGAGAAAAGGAGGTCCATCTGACAGGAAAGAAGCCACCTTCAAGGCTTCAGGTAAAGGAGAGTACTATGAATCAGGACATGGGTCAGAAGAAGAAGAAGAATCAAATTTTGTCAGAAATATTCAACGGGGTGCTGGACGGTTCAGAGGTAAGTTACCCTTCAAATGCTTTGCTTGTGGAAGAGTAGGTCACTATGCTGCCAAATGTCCTCATAAGGATAAGATCGACAAGGGAAATGAACCTATTAGATGGAACAAGAAACAGAATGCAAATAAGAAAAGCTACTACACTCATGAAGACAGTGATGGTCTATCAAATAGTGATGAAGATGAACGAGGTAATGACTATAAATTTTTAATGGCCTTTGAAGATGATGATTACATGGATGCTATAGATGTGGATAGTTTTTATGAAGAGATTTCTAGACTCAAGACATGTATAGAAGAAAAGAATGTGATCATTGATACTCTACAATTTCAAATTGATGAAAAAGAAAAATTTCTTGAAAATTTAGAATGTGAAATTGTTTGCCTTAGAAAAGAAATTGAGAAAACAAAGACTATTAATCTTAAGTTTGTCAAAGGATCTGAAACTCTGGATGAGATCATCAATGTACAACGTTCTCCGCTAAACAAGACAGGTTTGGGGTATAATGGAGAAACATCTCAAGCATCCACCTCAAAGAGTTATCTTGATGCAACAAGAAGGAATGAGAAAAAGCACAATGGAGATCACCAGGTAAAGCAGGGACGAATTACATCAAGAACTAACAAAGACTACCAGGTAAACCAGGGGCAATCTGTCTTAAGGGTGAACAAAAGCTACAACCAGCCACAGGTAAAATCTTCTCAATTTGCTTCAAGAATGGATGACAATAAGAATTACAATCATTTGGGTGGTAGATTTGATAACCGCAGAAGTTTCTTCAATGGCCAATGTTTCTCTTGGCATAACTTTGGTAACAAAGCAGTTCAATGTGTTGCATATAAAACAATCATGACTAGAGAAGCTCAAAAACAAAGAAGTATGACTGGGATTACAAAAAGGACCTATAACAACTTTTCGGCTCTTGAAAATGAAATTGAATGTTCTATTTGTAATAACTTTGGTCATGAAGATTCTGAATGCAGGAGCGGATTTCAGTAGACAAAGGAACAAGCCTCAAGCACCAGAACATGGAGAATAAAGGAACCACAATCAGAAAGATGTGGGATAGACTTTTATGCAGAGGGACAGGAAAATCTATGGTACATCGACAGAGGATGTTCGAAGCATATGACAGGTGATAAAGAAAAACTTGAATCATATTCTGCTTTAGAAAAGGGAAAGAAAGTTTCTCTTGGAAATGATACTCCAGCAGCTATAAAAGGAAAAGGCACAGCTCAGTTAAAAGAAAAGGTCAAAGCTGGAAATGTTTTGTATGTTGATGGCTTGAAGCATAACCCTCTGAGTGTCAGTCAGATGTGCGATCAAGGAACCAAGGTAATATTTCATTCAAATGGATGTAGCGTTCGTGATCTTGATACAGGGAAAACAATGATCAAAGGTAGAAGAACTCCAAATAATCTATACATATTTGAAGAAGGACAACAACAATGCTATTTGAGCAAGGATGATGAACATTGGTTATGGCACCGGAGGTTGGGGCATCTAAGCTTTTCACAAATAAGGAAGGCATGCAAATATCAGGCAGTTCGTGGTCTTCCAGATATCAAAATTCTAGACAAAACTATATGCAAATCATGTCAGTTTGGTAAGCATACCAGAACCAAATTCCCGGAGAAGGAAGGATCAACCAGCAGGCCTCTTGAACTAGTCCATACAGATGTATGTGGTCCTTTCAGGACGAGCTCACCTCGAGGAGAAGAATACTTGATATTATTCATTGACGATTTCTCCAGGTTTGTTTGGTTAGGACTTTTGAAGTACAAAGACGAAGCATTCAAAAAATTCAAATCCTTCAAAGCCTTGGTTGAAAATGAATCAGGTTACAAAATTAAGTGCCTCAGGTCCGACAGAGGTGGGGAGTTTACCTCAAATGAATTTTTCGATTTTTGTGAAGAACATGGGATAAGAAGGGAATTCTCTACAGCTAGAACTCCTCACCAAAATGAAGTGGTGGAAAGGATGAACAGAACAATCCAACAAATGGCTCGTGCTATGCTTGATGAGTCTGGAGCTCCCGCAATTTTCTGGGGTGAAGCTGCATATGTTGCGGTCGTTATTCTCAATAAAACAAATGTCTGAGTGAACAGCACTCAAACTCCTCATGAACTCTGGTATGGTGAGACTCCTTCGGTAAAACACTTCAAAATATTTGGGAGCAAATGCTATATTAAGAATACTGATGAGCAACTTGGAAAACTTGAACCTAGAGCAGATGAAGGCATTCTTCTTGGTTATTCTCCACACAGCAAAGCATATAAGTGCTACAATAAAAGACTTGGAAGAATTGTTGACAACATTGATGTAGTGGTTGATGAAAAAGGATACATTTCTAGGCAAGTAAATCATGAAAATATCAAAGAAGATGAAGACTACCCTCAAAGACAGAATGATGAAGAAGAAGAATCTCAAGAAGCACCAGAGGAACAGATAAGGGTAGAAGAGAAGACTCCATCCAGGTACGTTCAGAAGAATCATCCAGAATCTCAGATTTTGGGGCAAAAAGAAGCAGGTGTACAAACAAGAAGAACAATTGCATAAGCTTCAAGCTATTTGGCATTACTCTCATCCACTGAACCGCAAAATGTAAAAGAGGCATGCAAAGATGAATGTTGGGTCAAAGCAATGGATGAAGAACTTGAGTAGATCGAAAAGAACAACACTTGGGAGTTGGTTCCTAGACCAAAGGATAAGAATGTTATAGGGACAAAATGGGTCTTCAAAAGTAAGTTGAATGAAAATGGGGAAGTAATTAGAAACAAGGCCAGACTTGTTTGTAAAGGGTATACGTAGCAAGAAGGAATATATTTTGAAGAAACTTTTGCTCCTGTTGCAAGACTTGAGGCCATTCGAATGTTCCTTGCTCTCTCAAGCTTTCAAAAGTTCAAAGTATTTCAAATGGACGTGAAATCAACCTTTCTGAATGGAGACTTAGAAGAAGAAGTATACATTGAGCAGCCAGATGGTTTCATTCTTGGAAATGATCCAAATCTTGTATGCAGATTGAAAAAGGCTCTCTATGGTCTTAAACAAGCTCCAAGGGCTTGGTACTATCATTTGGACAAATATCTTCATCAACAAGGTTTTTCAAAAGGATCAGCAGATAGCAATCTTTATATAAAAATTGAAAATGACAAATTGCTAATACTGGTTGTGTATGTAGATGACATTATCTTTGGAAGCAATGAAGAATCTATGAGTCAAAGCTTTTCCTTGGTGATGCAGAAAGAATTCGAAATGTCCTTGCTTGGAGAATTGACATATTTTCTTGGTTTGCAAATCCAACAAAATGAAGGAGGGATCTTCTTGTCTCAAACCAAGTATCTCAAGCAGATTTTGAAGAAATATGGTATGGAAGAAGCAAAACCAGTATGTACACCCATGGTCACAGGATGTAACCTCAGTGCAAATGATGAATCAGCAGCAGCGCATCAACCAACTTACAGATCTATGATTGGAAGTCTACTTTATTTGACAGGTACCCAACCAGACATCATGCATGCAGTGGGAATAGTTGGAAGATTTCAGGAAAATCCAAAGGAAACTCATCTTCAGGCAGTGAAGAGAATCTTCAAATATCTTCAAGGGACTCAAAACTATGGCTTATGGTATCCTAGAGATACAAATCTCACACTTCATGCTTATACAGATGCATATTGGGCCAGAAGCGTGGATGACAGGAAGAGCACAAGTGGTGGTGCATTCTTTTATGGGTTCCCGATTAGTATCTTGGTTGAGCAAGAAACAGAGTTCAATTGCTTTGTCTACAACTGAAGCGGAATATGTGGCTGCTGCATCTTGCTGCACTCAACTCCTTTGGAAGATGCAAACCTTGCAAGATTTTCAAATCACTTGTACACCACCTATCTCCATATTATGTGATAATACAAGTGCAATCATCATTTCAAAGAACCCAGTCATGCATTCAAATACCAAGCACATACCAATCAAATATAACTTTCTCCGAGAACAAGTGCTTGAACAAAAGGTCAAGTTGGAGTATGTTCCTTCTAAGGAACAAGTTGTTGATATACTCACCAAACCATTGCCCAGGGAGACCTTTGAATACCTCAGGCAAAAGCTGGGGGTTGTTGATGCATCATCTTGTTGTTGACTCTCTTCTGATTGTTGGTTGTACGCAAGGTTCATCTGGGGTATATGCGTACATTTTCTGAGTTGCGGATTGGTCAAAGATCGAATGGCACAAGTTCAGGGGGAGCATATAATGCATTGTTGGCATTATGGAGGAAGGATAGAAGGAATATTGCTGCAATATGTCTCTATCTCTTTCATGGTCATTTATGGTGATTGTCAGATGTTGCTGCTATCAGTTATTGACATTGCTTATAGTCAGGGGGAGCATGAACAACACACTTCAGTAGAGCAGAGACTTCAGCATGTACTCAGAGGAAGCATGGACAGAGTGGTACACCTTGGCATATACAAAGGGGGAGCTCTTTCAGAGATGTCAGCAGATACTCAGGGGGAGTATGGGCAGCAGAATGTTTCTCTAGGAAAGAGATTATCTTGGTTTTCCCTTTGCCCTTGATGTCAAAGGGGGAGAGTGATTGGTTGTTGTTGCCATCAAGTCCAAAGGGGGAGATTGTTGGCATTATGATACATATGTTGTACTTGATGGCAACCCACTCATCTCAGATGATAAATTATAGTGCAGCAAAGTTCACGCACCTTCATGAAGATAAAAGTTTCTTTCATGAAGATAAAAGTTTCTTTCATGTAGAGAAAAGTTCATGCACTTTTATGCACATAAACGTTTATTTCATGTAGAGAAACGTTCACGCACTTTCATGCAGAGAAAAGTTCCTTTCATGAAGAGAAAAGTTCACGCACTTTCATGGTTGGCTCATGGTATTAGTCCGACAGTTTTTGATGCTATGGTTTTGGTCCGTGTTATTGCATCCAAAAGAGTTGATCTCACGCACTTTCATGGTTGGTTCATGGTATTAGTCCGATAGTTTTTGATCCTATGGTTTTGGTTCGTGGTATTGCATCCAAAAGTGTTGATCTCACGCACTTTCATGGTTGGTTCATGGTAATAGTCCAACAGTTTTTCTGATCCTATGGTTTTGGACCGTGGTATTGTGGAAGGCCTAAGACTATATAAGAGGAAGAGGATCATTTGGCAAAGTATCATTGAATGAATTGAATATCTAAGAAGTGCTAGATCTGAAATATTTGTGATTGGGTTATGGTGCAGAAGGAGGAACCTTAGCGCATAAAGAAGGATAAGTTCTATTGATGGGTCATAATATTTATGCTTGAATAATAGTATCTTTGTATGATTTTGATCTGTTATATGAGGCGCATGCTTGATCTATAAATCTGACAATCTGGGTTAATTAGTGTCCAAATATTTGAAAGAAGGAATTATTCTTTATAGATTTGCACGCAGGTTTCAAGTTGTTGAAGTAGCATATATCTTTAAATTATGATCTAGCTGCCTCTGTCTATTGCTGCAGTATTCTGGGTTCAGAATTTGGTGTGTGGTTACTGTTACTGTATTCTGGGTACAACTGTCAGAGAAGTGTTTACTTGATTCAGTGCTAATTGGGAAAGGATATTGTTTGATGCAGATATACTTGATGATTGTTTGATGTTCATGGATCCAGTCTGAAAATTTATGAAAAGTGGTCCTTGAAAGAAAAGAAGTAGGGGGTTGTAACTCCTTTCCAGGAGAGAGAGTTGTAGCTCTATGTAGGTTGCAGCCTACGTACTGGTAAGGGACTGCACCAGTACAAAATCATTGTAAAAGAAGTTTATAATTGAAAGAAGATAGATACATATTGCAGCAGGTGGTTTTCACCCACATTGGGTTTCCACCTTATATCTGGTGTTCTTTGGTGGGACTATCTGTTTTTCTTGTTCATGCTCATTATTTTATGGTACTGACATACAATAATTCAAAGTATAAATATATTGAAAAATAATTAGATAATATTGATTCACCCCCCTCTCAGTATTATTTCCAACAAATAAAGGAAGTATCAAGAGGATCACACTGGCAGTGAAGAATAATGTCAATGTTTCAAGTTTTCCAAGCAGAATTCAATACAGTGGTGCCAATTTTGTGTTTTCACAAATATACTAAGCAAAAATATACTATACTAGCTAAATGGTAAATATGACATTTCTTATACAGTGCATGAGTATATGTCATAGCCAGGGCATCACACCCTGGAGAAGCACAATACAAAAAAATAGATACGTATTTATTTAATGAATGTAAAATTATTTTTTTGAGTAATTGTTACGTCTTAAAGATTACAAGCATATGAGGACAACATAAATATTTCACGATGATGATTATGGAATCTCTTTCTTGATGGCTAAATAGGAATGACTGAAGAACAACAACATATAGTGAATACCTAGTAGGAAGCAACAATGAAGACTAAAGGGTGTTGACCTTATATATATCTAAATGCACTAAGGACAATTCACAAATATGGGAGAGGGGAATGTAACACCCCTGAACGGACCCCTCAAATGATACATGGAAAAATGTATGTGTGAATATTAGGCTGGTGAGCGAGGAGTTTCTTTTTGGGCAATACGCTCGTGTGTATGTATGTTTATCTGTTGGGGGACATTGTGTTCGCGTGTGTGTGTTTTTTATGCTATGGGGCTAGAAAACCTGATGAGGTAAACAATGGTTAACTTATGTCTATTAATAAACACCTAATGGATGTAGGTATACCTAGACAGAAGAGTATTGGGGGGCCACCACTCCACAACAGGAAAAAGGCATTTGGAAAAGGCAATTAATATTACAATATTAAATAGAGGAGAAATGTATTTATAAAAGGGGGATTCATTTAGTTGATCCTTAAGGGGACTACTGATCACCTAGTGGGCCCTGGGGTGGACTCTATGACTGAATGATGGCTAGTGAGTCCTAAGGTTGGACTTTGGACTAGCAAAGGTGTAGTTATTAAGTTAATTATGTCGTATGGATGCATCATGTTATGGTGTGAGCCCCTATGCTGGCTCCGAGGAGCTTGGTGCTTTAAGGGTTTGTTGACCCTGTTATGGCCTAGTTCCATGGAGTCTTTAGGGGAACTCAATGTCGATTTGTGGGCCAAGGAGGGTGCCTGGAGCCCTAGAACAATATGTTTATTGGGTTGGTACCTTGGCAATTAGCCTAGAGGGTGCCTGGAGCCTTGAAGAAACACGTTTGTTGGGTTGGCACCTTGGACCTCGGCTAGGGTTTTGTATTGGTTTTATGACTTTCCTGTGGAGTTGAAGCCCTAGCTTGGGGGTGACTCGCGATTGAGAATTTATGAACCACAAGGCCTATGGTTGGGAGGAACGTCACAAGTCCGCAACCATCTGACAACATTCACAAATAAGTATTTGAGAATTGGTTTTATGTATATTCCGTTTCATTTACACATGGTTCTATAATTTTGTGGTTAAGTAGGCTCAATTTGTGTATTGCGATTAAATTATTCTAATATTTCTAGTTATGCGTGGGAATGTTGAAATCTGTTACATGTATTTGGTCAATATATATTTAGTCTTGGTTTAATTTTTGCCCAGTTTTTTGAGTGAGAAGGTAAAACTCAGGGTCTGTTTGAGTGGCGTAGCCAAGGGATGGCTCAGGACATTAGCTATGGCCTACATAGAGAAAGAAAGAACACTGAACATAGCATACACATGATTTTACGGGGCTAGTTATTTTCATTAGAATAAAATGATGATGATGACTACAATGATGATGATAAATCTGATAGTAAGAGAATAAGAAGTACAACAAATGAATATCAAAATCCATATGGTAGTGAGTTTGATATTGAGGCCCTTGATAATATCAATATCTAAGTCCACTAGGAGCCATGTCTTACGACACATCTCTTCAATCCAAACTATGGCACCATAGGTTTGCTCATCTTCACTATAAGGCTCTACCCAATGTAAGGAACATGGTTACAGGTATGCCTGAATTCAAAATAGAGCATGAAGGTGTATGTCAAGGATGTGCCAAGGGAGAACATACAAGGGTTCCATTCCCCTCAAGTGATAGCAAGACCACAGACATTTTTCAATTGGTTCATTTTGATCTATTTGTTATGTTTCCGATGAACTCATTGGGAGGATACTTATATTATGCAGCCTTTATAGATGATTTCTCTCACAAGAATTGGATATATTTTTTGAAGAAGAAGGACGAATTATTCTCATGGTTCTTTTCTTTCAAAGCTTTGGTTGAAAATCAAACTGAGAAGAAAATCAATATACTGAGGACCAATAATGGAACTGAGTATGAGTCAAATGAGTTCAAAGATTATTGTAGAGAAGTTGGCATTAAGAGGGAGACTACTACCGTATATACTCCTGAGAAAAATGGTGTTGCTGAAAGGAAGAGTTATTCTATCGTAGAAGACACTCGTGCCATGCTTCATGATCAAAGCCTTTAGAAGTTCTTATGGGTCGAAACTGTAAAAATCATTGTGTATGTTCAAAATAGATGCCCTCATCAAGCGTTGGACTCCAAGACTCCCGAAGAAGTTTTCACCGGTAAGAAACCTAATGTTTCTCACTTTAGAATTTTTGGTAGCCCCATATATTTTCATGTGTTGAAAGAAAAGAGAATCAAATTGGATGCTTCAGGAAGAAAGGAAAATTAGTGGGCTACAATGAAACTTCTAGGGCATATATAATTTATGTGCCTGGTCAAAGAGAAGTGGAGATAATTCATGATGTCACTTTCAATGAGGATGCTTCCCTTGGGAAGATTAGTAACCTTCCTCTTCTAAGGAGGGATAAAGAAGCATATTCTAAAAAGCAAGGAGAATCGCAGGATGATCAGATACCCGATGATTAAGGAGCAATGGATCCCATTGATCCACCCCCTCATGAGCTATATGTTGATCTAAAGATGATATGAGGTTGTCATTGATGTCAACCCAATCAGCACGAGGGGCTACCTTGATCTTGAAAGGGAATTTTGACTTGACAACTTACTCTATTTTGATTCAAGTATCTTCTAGATAGATTTTACTCATTGAGATGTTTCCGTTGATATATGGTACGCCATGTAATTCTTCACGGTTTGAGAGATATTCATGTTTGAAGTTAGTAACCCAAGTTAGTGGGCTAAAACACTACGAGGTTGTGGCATGGCACTCATAATTGGCTTTGGTCATTGAATAGTCAATAATTAATAATTTTTGAAGCTCCCAAACTCCCTCCAAGATTCTCTATAGAAGCCCCTGTCAACTCTATAAAATGAAATCTCATATATCCTCCAAATTTAGTGATCGTGGCAGCTTCGCTATAACTTAATTTCTGTGAAGTCTTAGATTCTAAAATTAAAACCCATTTGATTCGAAATCTTGATGAACATCTTGACAAAATTTTATATCTTGGTTCACTATATTTTCAAAGATATGATCTGTGGAAGTTAGGGTTTTTGTAGGTTGCCGAATTTCATCTCAAAGAAGTGACCTTGGGAAACTCGTCATAACTCTATCTCAGAGAAGAGGATTGGAATTATATAAAAATTGGCAGATATTGCATGGACTGTAGTTTTCTGTGTATCAATTTCAAAGCTGAAGGAGGAAACAATCACACTTGGTATGTTGTACAAGTTTGCTCTACTGAACTAGTCCATAATTAGGTCATTGTGAGAAATTGGGCATAACATTGCCTTGAAGAGTCCAAATAGGGTCATATTTGTGGCATTGGAAAGAAGACTTAGAGGGATTCTATAGGACCGAAGATCACATGTTGGGGATCTAAAATCGCATAGATACATCAGATTAAATATCATGCTCCTAGAAGACAAGAGAAACTAGATCAAGTGTTGTCAACGGGTGCAAAGGACTAGACTTTCTAGGGCAGCAAAGAGAAAGGTGCAGCAAAATGATGCAACAGAGATAAGCTATTGGTAAGTATCTTCTGCATATGCATGTTCATCTCTAAACTACATTAGTTTCTTTGTATTCTAATTTGTTGTTTTTGTTTAGCACTGACATATGTTCTGTAGGATGAGGTAAGTTTTTCTATTATCATGTCATGGGTATTTCTTTGAAGACTTTTTGAAGGTATTGTATATTCATCAAGAGAAGACTCAATGCATAATCTAATGTTCTGAAGAGTGAGAAAGGGTAGCATGACAAGAGCAACAATCAAGGTGCAGAACAACAACAATAATTTCACCACATGAAGTCTTCAAGTGGGAAGCACTGCATACAATCATTGTAAAAGTACCATTGTATAGAGTCATTGTAAAAGCATCATTGTAAAATTTGTACAAGTTGTACAAGTTTCTATCTGCCAAGAGTTGAAGAGGTAGTGTCGCGAGGTCTAGGATCATCATTAGGTGTTTGTGTCGTAGTTGCGGTTAGGTCTAGTGTGTCTTCCTCTTCTACATCATTCTATATCATTGTAAAGTGGACCATTTTCCCTAGTACGAGAGTCCATTATTCTTTTATTCTTCTAAAGGGTGGTAGGGTGGTGCTAGGTTGGTGCATGAAGTCACCAACAGGTTCAATCCTATGAAAACTTCAGGGTGGTAGGGTGGTGCTAGGGTGAGTTGTAGCTCATTGGGTGTTGGGGCATCAGTTCAGTTGACTACTGAAGAATCTTGGGCGTTGGAGCGTCCATCCAGTGGGAGCTGGAGGAGAATGCTTTTCTAGATTCTAGGAATTTGGAGCTTTCTTTTCAATTGGAGTTGAATATTAAATAATTATTAGAAAATTGTTCGGTGGTTTTTTACCCAGAGGGGGTTTTCCACCTAAAAGTTTTGTGCCTCCTGTGTTCTTTTAGTCACTATTGTTATTGCATAAAATTTAATGATAATTGAAGACTAACTAATGCCCTGAAAATATTTAAAAGTGTTAATTGCTAAGGAATACTGATTCAACCCCCCCCTCAGTATTTTCCAACAATTGGTATCAGAACTTGGTTCCTTCAGTAACAACCTAACTACTGGAAGTAAGTTTTCAGAGCATAGAGATGGGAAAGTCAAAGAAGTGGGTTACAAGGATTTCAAAGGAAGGTACAAGTACAACAAAATCTCAAGAAAGTGAGTATTGTGTACCAACCCCTAATTTTGATGCAGATAATTACTGGATATGGGAACCTAGGATGGAAGTATCTTTGTAGGCACATGGAGTATGGGAATCAATTGTTTCTGGAGACACATATACTAACAAAGCTAAAAGGTACAATTCAAAGGCCGTGAATGTAATTTTGAATGTTTTGCCAAATTCTATGAAAACAAAAGTTGGTCAATGTTCAATAGCTAAAGATCTTTGGGAAAAGCTTCATAATCTCTATTCAACAAAGAAATTAGGTCAAGATGTTATTGAAAACTCGAATCCTTCTGAGTATGATGAAGAAGGGTTGACCATAGAAGAATTTTCTAAGGAGGCAATCAAGCTTATAGAAGAGCTCAAGGCTGAGAACATCCATTCCAATACTCTTGAAGAACAAGTTCAAGGTCTCAAAATTGAAGTTGAAGAACACAAATATAATTAAGAGTCACTTCAAAAGAATTTGGAAGAAATCAATAATACAATGACATGAGACCTCAAGAGAGATGTCAAACAGAAGCAACAAGAACTCGACACAACATTTGCATAGATTAGCAGGATCACACAATAGATGCAAGAAGCAAAAATTGAAAGGAAGGAATCTGATCAAAGATACATATCTTCCGTTGACCAAAAGCAAAAGGAATTAGAAACATCTTCAATAGCAATAAGCAAGATCAGGATTGAAAATGAGAAGTAGAAGGAATAGATACAGGTTCTCAACAAAGAAGTAGAGAAGACCACTCTTCTCAAGCTATAGGTTGAGAAGGAAAAAAAAAAAAGATTTTGAAAAGATGGTTTCAAGAAGATCTTTCTCAAAAGAAAGAAGAACTTGACGCAAATCGTGATGAGATCAACAAACTCAAGGGATCGTAAAAAGAATACTTACAAGATAAGACAAACGAAGAAGGAAAATGAAGGCAATTAAAGATGGTAAATCTCCAGTTGATGAAGGTACAAGCTCCACAGCTTCACAGGATGATTCTAAGAAGGAAGTTGATCAAAGTGAAAAGCCAAAGAAGAATGTTGCAACTCCAAAGAACAAAGGACCACAAGAAACTACAACACCACCTCCAAACAAGAATGAAAAATCTTCCAGGTATGTTTGTTTATTTAATTGTTATTGCTTTTTATGTGATAACTATGCACATATGGCTAGGGATTGCGATGTTTTTGACAGATACAATCATTATCTGCAAAACCCTAGAAGCAAGTTTACAGGATCACAAGACAGGTTCCACGATGATTTTTTTCAGAAGTGAATATGTGCTATATGGGCCAAATATTGAATGTTTCAAATGCCATAACTCTCGTGGTTGCAAATATCGAATGGAATCACCTATGGAAAACATTGAATGCTTCAAGTGTCATAACTATGGGCACATGGCTTGAGATTGCAGGAATAAGAAGCTCTGGAAAAGGAAACAAGTATAGGAAGACAAAGCAGATAACAAGGTTTCAGTAGTTATGCTTTTAGGATTTGTAAAAGAAAAGGTCATGAGGAATTAGCAGTTGCTTCAGATAATGACTCGAGTCAAGATGGCCCATTAGATGACTCACTATTTTGAAAAATCTGGCTTCTTGACTCCTTAATGTTTGTACAAGAGGAGTCTATGCAACAGTATATGGCACAAGTCTACGATTGACAAGAAGGTAGTTTGAACAAGATTGTAGTTTCATTAAAGGTCCAGGGGGAGAAAAATAGTTGAAGGATTACAGGTTTCTAGGAACAAGACAAGATTAGTCTACAAACGATATGCACAAGTGGAAGGAATTGATTTCGATTAAACATTTGCACCAGTTACGAGAATGGAATCCACCTAGATATTTCTCGTCTATGCATGTTCAAGAAAAATAAAATTATACCAAATGGATGTTAAGTCGTCATTTCTGAATGGAGAATTAGAAGAAGAAGTTTACATCGAACAACCTGAAGGTTTTCTACTATCAGAAAAAGAAGACTATGTTTGCAGGTTAAAAAGGCTCTGTATGGTCTCAAGCAAGCTCCCAGAGCATGGTATGCTCATCTTGACAGATATATACATCAACAAGGGTTTAAGAATTGTACTGCTAATAGAAATCTTTATGTACAAATAGATCAAGATAATTTAACAATCGTTGAGGTATATGTGGATGATATAATATTTGGTAGTAATGATGATCAACTAAGCGCTTTGCTACAAATATGCAAAGTGAGTTTGAGATGTCCTTACTTGGTGAGTTGAAATACTTCTTAGGGCTTCAAATATCTCAGCAAGAGAAAGGAATATTCATATGTCAAGCCAATTACATCAAGGAAATGCTCAAGAAATTCAAAACGGAAGATTGCAAACCTGTCCTTACTCCAATGGTAACAAGTTGTAAATTGAGCATAGGCGATGCATCTAAGGATGTGGATTAGAGGTTGTACAGATCTATGATTAGTAGTCTTCTATATGTAACAACCTCCAGGCCAGGTGTTATGCAAGCAGTTGGACAAGTAGCAAGATTCCAAGCAGCACCAAAAGAATAACATATTATTGTTGTCAAAAGAATTCTTCGATATCTAAAGCGCACAATAGGATATGTCTTGTGATATCCCAAGGGCAAAAATCTCATGATTCAAACCTTTACAAATGCATATTGGGCAAAAAACATTGGTGATCGTAAGAGTACTAGTAGAGAAGCATTCAATCTAGGTGGTTGTCTCGTATCATGGTTGAGAAGAAAGAAAACCTCAATCTTGTTATATATATTGCAGCAACTTGTTATACTCAAGTTCTCTGGATGAAGAAAACCTTTCAAATATCTTCAGGTCAGTTTGATGAGATTATTCCCATATTTTATGATAACACTAGTGCCATCAGTATCTCCAAGAATCCTGTGATGCATTCCAAGATGAAGCACATTCCAATTAAATATTATTTTGTTAGAGAGAAGGTCACTGAAAACAATATCAAGCTTGAATATTTTGGTACAAAAGAAAAAATCAATGATATCTTCACTAAACCTTTACCTTATGAAGCATTTGAATATCTTCGCTAGAAACTTCGGATTCTCCCAAGTTCTCATTAGATTTTCCTTATTCAGAAAATAAAGGGGGAGTGGAAGTGTGTATAGCTCCGCAAGATGGTTATGTGTCATGGGGAGTTACCCTTTGCCATTGATGTCAAAGGGGGAGAGAAGGTAGTAGGAATAGGTGCCCTGATCACGGGTGGAGTACTTCTGTTGCCATCAATGCCAAAGGGGGAGATTGTTGATCTAAAGATGATATGAGGTTGTCATTGTTGTCAACCCACGCAGCACCAGGGGCTACCCTGATCTTTCAAGGGAATTTTGACTTGACAACCTAGTCTATTTTGAGTCAAGGGTTTTCTAGATAGATTCTACTCATCGAGATATTTTTGTTGATATATGGCACGCCAAGTAATTATTTATGGTTTGAGAGATATTCATGTTTGAAGTTAGTAACCCCAATTAGTGGGCTAAAACCCTACGGGGTTGTGGAATGGCACTCATAATTGGTTTTGGTCATTGAATAGTCAATAATTAATCATTTTTAAGCTCCTAAAATCCCTCCAACATTATCCATAGAAGCCCCTCTCAAATCTATAGAAAGAAATCTCATATATCCTCCAGATGTCGTAATCATGGCATTTTCACTATAACTTCATTTCTACGAAGTCTTCGATTCTAAAATTAAAACCCATTTTATTTGAAATCCTGACGAACGTCGTGATTGAATTTCATATCTTGGTTCACTATATGTTCGGAGATATGATCTGTGGACGTTAAGGTTTTTTCAGGTTGCCGAAGTTCATCTCAAAGAAGTGACCTTGGGAAAATCATCATAACTCTCTCTTAGAGAAGAGGACTGGAATTCTGTAAAAAGTGAGGATAGTGCATGGAATTTAGTTTTCTGTGTATCAATTTCAGATCCGAAGGAGGAAACAGTGACACATGATACGTCGCACAAATTCGCTCTACTACACTAGTCCATAATTAGGTCATTGTGAGAGTTTGGGTATAACTTTCTCTTGAAGAGTCCAAATCAGGTCAGACCTATGGAATTGGAAATAAGACTTAGAGGCCTTCTACAGGACCAAATATAACATGTTGGGGATCTAAAATCGCATGCATCAGATTAAATATTGTGCTCCTAGAAGGAAAGAAAAACTAGATCAAGTGTTGTCAAGGGGTGCAAAGGACCGGACTTTCTATGGCAACAAAGAGCAAGGTGCGAAAAAATGATGTAGCAGAGGTAAGATACAGGTAAGTATCTTTTGTATATGCATGTTCATCTCTTAATTACATTAGCTTCTTTCTATTCTATTTTTTTTTTTGTTTAGCACTGACATATGTTCTATAGGATGAGGTAAGTTTTGCTATTATCATGTCATGGGTATTTCTTTGAAGACTTTTTGCAGGTATTATATATTCATCAAGAAAATACTCAATGCATAATATAATGTTCTGAAGAGTGAGAAAGGGTATCATGACAAGAGAAGCAATCAAGGTGTAGAACAACAGCATGAAGTTCACCACATGAAGTCTCCAAGTGGGAAGCACTGCATACAATCATTGTAAAAGTATCATTGTACAGAGTCATTGTAAAAGCATCATTGTAAAAGTTGTAAAATATGTATAAGTGTCTATCTACCAAGAGTTGAAGAGGTAGTGTTAGGAGTTCTAGGATCATCATTAGGTGGTTGTGTCATTGTTGGGGTTATGGTCTAGTGTGTCTTCTTCTTCTACATCATTCTATATCATTGTAAAGTGGAGTATTTTCCCTGGTATGGGAGTCCATTCTTCTTTTATTCTTCTAAAGGGTGGTAGGGTGGTGCTAGGCTGGTGCATGAAGTCACCAATAGGTTCAAACCTATGAAAACTTTAGGGTGGTAGGGTGGTGTTAGGGTGAGTTGTAGCTCATTGGGTGTCGGGGCATCCGTTTAGTTGACTATTGAAGAATCTTGGGCGTTGGAGCATCCTTCCAGTGGGAACTGGAGAAGAATGCTTTTCTAGATTCTAGGAGGTTGGAGATTTCTTTTCAATTGGAGTTGAAGATTAAAGAATTATTAGAAAAGCATTCGGTGGTTTTTGACCCAGAGAGGGTTTTCCACCTAAAGTTTTTGTGCCTCTGGTGTTCTTTTAGTCACTGTTGTTACTGCATAAACACTAACAATAATTGAATATTAACTAATGCTCTGAAAATATTTGAAAGTTCTAATTGCTAAGGAATATTGATTCACCCCCCCACTCTCATTATTTTCCAACACCCTCCTCCTTGAAAACGAGACCCTCATGGATTAGGGAGACTCTCGAAGATGCTGAGAGACATGTTGCACCTAGGGGGACATTTTGTGAAAGTAAGAAGCTAAATAGGTACCAAGGGTACCTAACTGCTATGAGAACCATTGTTCGATATGAGCCTTGCACATTCGAAGAAGCTGCCAAACACCAGGTTTGGAAGGCAACAATGAACGAAGAGTATCAGTCAATTATGAAGAATGATGTTTGGGATGTGGTCCCTAGACACAAGGACAAATCTATTGTCACCTCAAAATGGCTCTTCAAGATCAAGCATGGAGCTGATGGAAGTGTTGAAAAGTTCAAGGCCAAATTCATTGCTTGAGGCTTCTTTCAAAAGGAAGTTCTAGATTATGATGAGATATTTTCACCTGTTGCTCGCTACACCACCATCCATTCAATCATTTTCCTTGTTTCTTCGCAAGGATGGAATCTACACCAAATGGATCTCAGGAATTCCTTCTTGCATGGTTCACTTAAGGAGGAAGTCTATGTGGAACAACATAAGGGGTTTGAAGTTCAATATCGCTAGACACATGTATGCAAATTAAAAAAAACCCTTAATGGGTTGAAGTAAGCACCCCGGGATTGGTATGAGAGGATCGATAGTTATCTGATGAAGTTGGGATTTACAAGAAGTGACGCTTATCTAAACCCTTACTTTAAGGTTGAGAATGATAGAACTCTCATATTAGTATTCTATGTGGACGATCTCTTTCCGATAGGTGCATACCCTCTTATTCATCAATGTAAGAGGGAGTTGGCTTCCGAATTTGATTTAAAGTAAATTCCACTAATTTTTGTAATTTTAATGGGTTTCATGGATCCGAAATAGAGAATGAACAAATGAAATAGGATCTTACTAATGGAAACATCGCCATTGAGGCTCTAAAGCACCTTATGAACTCCCTTGGGGTTGACTAAGGAGTGCAAGATTCTTTCAACAGTCCTAGGGGCCGCAATGTTGGAATTATGAGAAACTAAGCCTCTTACTCAGGTCTTCTACGCCTTCTCATTTACTATGATAAATGGCCTCCTGGACTCACAAAATGCCAATTTCATTTGTGCAAATAGTAATAGAATGTAGCACAAATATTAAAGACTAAACATGCAAGCGTGGCTGTAAAAAAACAATGGATTTTGAATCAGAAACTTGATGTGCCGAGGAGGGAGTGACAAGGTATGTTAGGTAGTTTCAAGGCATGATATAGTGTTGAGAAAGCATGTCAATATGTGCCAAGTGTCAGGGTGTGCCTATGTGTGCCAAGAATTGTTAAGGAGTACTAGGGAAACACAAGGGAGCACTAGGTCATAATGCATGGAAATGAATTAACAAGAGTGTGTGACAGGGGAAGTCAATGAGTTCCAAGTGTGCTAAGGAGGAGTTACAAGGAATGTTTGGCAGTGCTAAGGAATGCTAGAGTGCTAGGATGGCATCCGACCAAGATGTGAAAACACGTGCAAGTAAGTGTTAGATGGGAATGCCAAGGAAACACAAGGGACCACTATGTCAAAATGTATGGAAACGAACAAATAAGAGTTTGTGATTGAAAGTGTCAGTGAGGTCCAGGTCTGTTAAGGAGGGAGTGAAAAGGTATGCTAGGTTAAAGGCCATGATGACATGCCAAGATTTCTTAGGTGCTAGGGTGTACCAACACATGACAAGGAGTGTTAAGGAGTGATAGGGAAACACAATGGAGCACTAGGTCGAGATGCATGGAAATGAATGAAGAAGAGTTTGTGAACAGGAGTGTCAACAAGCTCTAAGTGTGCTGAGGATACAATGTAAAGAAATGCTAGACTACTATGGCAACATGCCAAGATGTGCCAAGTTCTAGGGTGTGCCAATGTGTGCTAGGGAGTGTTAAGGAGTGCCAGGGAAACACAAGGAAGCACTAGGTCAAAATTCATGGAAATGAATGAATACAAGTGTGTGACAAGGACTGTCAATGAGTTCTAGGCATTTTAAGGATGGAGTGACAAGGTTATATGCTAGGTAGTGACAAGGTTTTATAAACTACCAAGGTGTGTCAAGAAGTGTTAGGGTGTGCAAGGGAGTTTCAAAGCATGCCAAGGAATGTAGGGAATACTAACACATGCCATATGGTGCTAAGGCTTTCTAAGACATGTCAGGTGTTATGGCATGCCAAGATGTAAATTTTGTTTCTTAGTTGTTTTATGGCCATGGATGGATTTGATGAGGCTTTTCTTGGTAACTTGTTAAGTGGGAAGGGTTGAGATTGGAAATGAGTAGCCTACGATGAGTTACAGGTAGTTCTTAGATGAACAAGTTGTATGTTGAATCTCCATGGCACATGAGAATCTAGTTTTGTTCTTAGAAGCTTTGATGCAAACACACTCAAGTGCCACAACACATCTACTTTGCACAATGAAATCTACACACATCAGGGAATCAACTAGTGCACATGACAATTTTTTACTTTTTTCAAACCTTTCTTCGTTATATTACAAACTATAATAGAACAGGCTAAATCTCCTGTACTAGGGATCATGGCCTTTTACAATCACATTGATACAAGGAATACAACTACCGCTTGGTGTTAGTCCTTTGAAACCCAATCTACCTTGGAAAAAATAACACTTGACATACTTGCTGATGGTGGCAACACACAACCCTTTTATTCCACATGTCCTAAAAACATCTGGTAGGTCCTCTTGCCTCCCATTCTGCAACTCCTCAATTTTCCTCTATCAATGAACTCAACTCCTTTAGGTTACTAAACTCGACTCAATTTTTTTTTCCCTCTAGCTACCTCCTTTTTCCTTCAAGGTCTGTAACACTTAGGGTCTTTGATTAGTTGTTTTTAGCTCCATTTGTGAACAACTCTTTGGTCTGCCCATTTTTTCCATCTTGCTACTCCAAGATGACAAGTCTATGGCTATGGATGTCACCCTTCTTCTCGTTGACTCAATCCTCTACAATACAGTGAACTAGAGCTAGTTGGTTATCCCACTTGACTTCTACTTTAGTCCTTAAAAGTTTTCACGTCCTTAGGCCCAATACACCTACCCTTCTACCAGTCTTGTTTTCCTTCACAAGTACAGGACATAGGGCTCTTCTTTGATAGTCACCTAACAACCCTCCAACTCTACTATGATTTCCATCTATTTTCCCAACCACATTCAATTCTTTTATCGATCTAGGTCACACAACACTACCCTCATTTAGGGTTCTTCAAATCTACCACCTAATAGTGATTTGAGTCCTCTCAAAATCATTATTCTTGTGTACCAATTTCTTTATTTTCCAATCTATGAACAAATCTAAACTACTCCTCAAGTTATCATACTTCTAACAATCTATAGATGAATGAACTAGGGTCACAAATCATCCACTAACAATCCATTTATTAATAGTTTATAGGCTGCTTCAGATCTTTGTCCAAAACTCTATGGACAGTCCACCAAAATCAACTCCTCTTCATGTCAATCCTTTCCTCATATGGAACATTTCTTATGTTCAATATTGTACTAAGGTTCCACCCTGTTTTGGATCTGTTATCTCCAGACGTACTTCTGCAAACCATCTTCTAGATATGTGACATATATTGTAGAGATAAACCTTGATCTAGGGATCATGACCCCTCCTCTTCTACATAGATTTGTCACAGCATTAAGGGCATACCTTATGGACTGAAAATGCTAGGAAAATTCCCTAACTAGGGCATTATACTTATATTCTAAGTTCTTTAAAAAAAATCCTATTCACCCATAGAAAAAACAACAACTCTTTCCTCCATAATAGACTCAACCTATCTCATATGGATCCATAGATTCTGGGCATTTATTTTACTAAATCTTGACCTAAACTTTAGATTTCTATGACCCTCAAACTACATTACCTCAATCAATATTACACCTATGGCTACTTCTATTCTGGACCTAAATTCTGGTGTAGGCCCTCATCCATTTGTGTTGGTCTTTATCACAGACCTTTCAACCTTCTAACCACCACAAGACAGGGTCTCAACCCTCTCTTCTATTTCAGAATTTAATGCAGCCTTCACACAAAAACACCACTGAAATCACATGCCCAAATTCTCACGAGTCACCTCTCTTGAGCTCCATCTACCAGAAAGGAGCCAATAGTATGCCATCCTACTTCCTAGCTCGAACCCATTAAGGTATGCGACATTTTTGTGAACCCTCTCATGATGATATTTCTCTTGGTGGATGATCATGGCTTCCCTTTAGAAACCCTTACTCAACCGTCTAACTCATACTACTTTAGGACAACATCTCTCATAGCCTCTTTGATGAAATCAACTCCTTCTCACTTGATCAAATCAACTCCTTAAATAACTTCTCCTAGCTAGGCTTCTTAGGAACCCTCTAGACCTTATGATTTTTATCCACTTAAACCTTATAAAATATTTTTTCCTTTTAGATTTTAGACCCCAACTTAGGTCCAAAAACCCTTCACTTGGGTTCTTTTCCCATAAGGCCTTTTGTGGCCAAACTCACACAAACCCATATCACTAGGCTTTTGGAGTACCTCTCAAGATACACAATTCAACAACGTAGTCTATTTTTATTAATCGTAACTTGTTCAAGTTCTTGTAGTCAAACGAGGACTTGGTTGGGTTCCCAAGTTGCAAATTAAGTTTCTTATCTGGAAAGACATTGTCATCTACTTTTTTTGGTGCACTCTCTATAATTTCTAGATACTTTTGTGTCTAAGAATGGAACTAGGGTTTAAAATGTGCATCAATTATTTCTACTTTGTATCAATTCATTGGTTGGAGATTGTTATCCCACAATTATTACAAATACTTAAATTATGTTGGAAAATTCTCCAGATATAGACAGATTTGGTGTAGAGATGCTATTTCATTTTTTATAAGTAATTGTGGCATGAAATTGATTGAGGTTCAAAGGGTTGAACTCTGTAATATGATGGATAAATTATTACTCTTTTTTAATTTACTTCCTGATTTGTTGTTGAGGTTGTACTGTTTGTGTACTCAACATTACCACCAAGGATTCTGAATCAGAGTGGAACTGGCTTGGACCAACCAGGCCAGAGTGAGACCACACATATCTAAACATATGTAGCTAACAAACATGGAGTTACATTTGAGCCCTTAGCTTTTCTTGCTAAATGTCTAAAAAACATGTCCATGGAAATCTTATTTGTTGTTTTCAAACTCCTTACAACACCTATAGTTGAGTTTTAGGCCTATCTTTATAGAAACAGGTATAGCTTAATGTTAGACCTACCTATATAATCTTTAAGGGAGATTACAACCCATTTTTTGTATAGATTAACTTCTTGGGATTGTAATCAACAGTACAGGCTGGCAATTGACAATAGAAAAGCATTAGAGTAGAATCCACTTGCTGTAGAGAGATATAAGCTATTGCCTGGGATTGCTTGTTGGACTCGTGTTGTGATGTGTTCGCTTGGGGTATTGCTTTTGAGATTGAACCGTGAATAGTATTCAAGGAATTCAATTTTGTTTATTTTCTGAAATGGAACTCCTGGTAAAAATAATGGTCAAGAACTTAAATAAATCCATCTTTGAATGCAGGCCTAGCCATGAAACTAGTCACCCTAACATTCTTAAAGATCCATAAGGAACTTTTTTATGCTAGCAGTGCAATGTATTGTCTTCACTAACCATCTAGTAATTTGTCTGCTACAAATTTCTTTATGTGCCTATATCCATGGGATTTGAACTTGTAGTAAAACATGTTACCATGCTATCATAAATATTTAATTGACTATTTAATCAGTTCCTTCATTTATCATGGCCCTATCAATCCCATGCCAATAGAATGGGGTGCCTCATATGATGTATCAAGCCTTGCAAATATGTGAAAATAGTAAATATTTCCAGTGAAAGAGGTTTAGCAATCAATTGTTTTCAAGCTTATCTCTGGTCAAGAGTTTTCAGTCTAATATGTGATGGGAAGGAATAAATATGTTCCTGCTCCTTATGAAATTTTCTCCACCCAAGAACTCCTTTTTAGAGTTTCAACTTTCAATTCCATGACAAGTTGAAGCAAATATCTCCATAAGTGATTTCTATTGTTTTTTTTTAAATAGTGACGAATAAATGATTGACTGTGTTCATTCTTGATAGCTCTAAATTTTGTTTCTCGTGAAACATGGATTGCATTAACCCTGTTCAGTGCAGAGTTTTCATTGTAATCACGAATAGACATCTTAATGATTTTCTACATAAACATAATTACTTCAAGATGAATATTATCAAACTACTCTTTCATAGCATCAACCTTCTCAAGCCACAAAGGAAGAATTATTATTGTGTTTGGAAGATCACAACCATACACTTCTTAGAGGTATTTAATGCTCAACTTTTCATCTACCAACTCTGGAATGTTATATCCAATTTTGGTTCCAGGTGGAGGTATCTCATTAAACTTTGTTTTATATCCATTGTTGAATATGTAAGGTTGTTTCGTTAACAAGAAAACACTCTTAAACCCAATCCCTGAACATTTAGAAAGGTATAAAAAATATCATCTCAATATCCATGGCTGAGAGCTCTTAAACCCAGTCTCCTCATATTTTGGAAATATAAAACAAATTTTATCTAACAGCCAAGGCTAGAAAAAGTTCCCAATCACCACAATTTTGTTTTGTTTTGATAGCATACTTAAGCTATACAGCTATGACCCAAAGTTTTCACAGTGAGGAATAGAAATTACTCCCCCTCATCCCAATTGTATTTTCTTTTGTACATATTTTATCTAAACAACCATCACTGAGAGCTCTTAAACCCAGACTACGCAAATTGAAAAATACATTACAAATTTTATCTAAATAGCCAAGGCTAGGAAAATATCCCAATCACATGAGTTATAGTCTATTCTCATTAAATATTTCATCTAAACGACCATAGCCCAAAGATGTTAAAGCAAAACTTCAAAACTGAGAGATGAACTAAATTTTTTATCTAAATAGTTGATTCTAGAAAAAAGTTCCCAATTTCCCTCATTCCATCCTGTTTTCAAAAAATATTTCATCTAAACACCATGACCAAAGCTCCTAAACCCAAATTCCATAAATTTAAAAATGCACACCAAATTCTATCTAAAAATACAGGGCTACAAAAAGCTCCCAATCACCCTAATTCTATTATGTTTTTATACCATATTTCATCTAAACATCCATGAGCCAAAGTAATTAAAGCCAAACTCTTTGAATTTAGATACCTATTGAAAATTTTATCTTAATAGTTAGGGATAGAAAAGTCTCCCAATCACCCCAATTTATGTTGTTTGCATAACATGTTGAATATAAGCAGCCATTCCCCGAATTTTGTAAACCCGATCTCTGCAAATTTAGAAATAGATATTGCATTTTATCTAAACAATAGATAGTCAAGGACTGAAAAACCTCCCTCTCACCCCAATTTCCTTTTGTTTTATGAGTACATGTTTTAAGAAATGAATACTTTTCTCGTGAATGTATCCTCCTTTTCTTTGCCCTTCTTGGTAGGTCATCCAATGCTACAGAGAGAATCTATGTTGTGGTTGGTGAATCCAAATTAATTATTAAAGACAAACAAAGTAGCAGAGGCACATACACCCGTGATATCTCAGGTTGTAATCATGAAAGAGTTTAAAATGTGCATCAATCCTTTCTAATCTGTATCAATTCATTGGTTGGGGATAGTTATCCCCGATTCTTACAAATCACTAAAATTCGTTGGAAAATTCCCATTTCATTTGTCTTAGCATCAACTTTTGAGTTTTGGCATGGTAGACATGGTGCAAGAAGGATTGTTTTTGTAGGAATAAATCATGAACAGAGGTGATCAACAGAATCTTCAACAAATTATCACCCACGCCTTCGACTTCATATTCCTCCATGGAATCTTTCACATACCTGTTATAGAGAATTTTTGGGCATTGCAACCCCAATCAAACATGACCATAAACCAAGGGTTCCTAAGTCCCTAAAAGTGTTGTTTCATACCCTAAAGGAACAAGGTCAGCTGATTACATCATCTCCCAGAAGTTCTCCATAGGAAACTGCTCAGAACTGGTAAAAAATGGACCATATAGGTTGCTCAGTGCTAAGGGTGCGATGCATCCCACCTGCCTAGTGGAAAGGGTGCAATGCATACTGAAAAGCCCTTTTGAAGGGTACGATGGGAGACAGTGGATAAATGGCAGAGACAGTTTGTGAGGTGGATGATCATGGAATCTTCCAGAAACTTCTCCTGTGACACTTGCCTCTCTGAATTCACCTAGGGACGAGTAAGAGATAATCAATCTCTAAGTGGAATCAAGAACTATCAGAGAGAGGACACTAATCAAAATCCCAGAAGCTGACTCACCCCCCTGCAATCATCTATATATGGATCCCTCATCCTAGAGATCTAGAGGCTGGAATTTTGTATCTTGTAAGGAAGTGTTGTTGGTTTCTTGTTGGAATATCATAGTGTTAGGTGATCTAAGCTTTTCATGAGGTGAAAGAAGGGCTTTCATGCTAGAGGATGATGCTGGGTCAGAACAATTGTTTGTAATCCTCTCTGCTATTCTTGATATTAATAAAGCTATTCAATTTTTCCTCCACATTCCTATATGTTTGATGATATATGCATTTGTGTGGTCAATATACATCTGGTCCTGTATTGTTTATGATTGTAGATCTCTATTCTTCGATAGTATTATGCTGCTTTAATTCCACATGTGCTCTTTGAATCTGGGTAGATGAAGGAGAAGCGGCAAGGATCTGTCAGAAGAGAGAGGAATCGAGCAATGAACCAATCGCAAGACTGAGGTTGGTGTCCTTCATTCCAGTCTTATCTACTTCTCATAAAGGAAAACGAAAGTAGTTTTAGTTTGTTTGTTTTTAAGATAGTTACTAGTCTTAGTGGGACTATCAGCTCCGAGTGGACACTAGATTTCCTGGTAACAAAATGGTGACTCTGCTGGGGAGTGAATAGATTGTTTGTTTGTCTATATTTTTTTTGTTTTATAAACTTACAGACGAAGCCTGAAGTCAAGCCAGATAGCCTTCGAACTGCATTTGCTATGCAAGTGCAAAGTAGATCAATGCTACTTCAGTCTATCTCCGGGTTTTGTTTATAAACTGAACAATCGATTTGCAAAATTTCTAATTGCCCTAGTGGTGGCTCTAGTAACCTCATTAGATCAGCCCCTATGATTTCTATTTACTGTACATCACTTGCCTGGCCTAAATCCCCGAACTAAGCTGCCAACTGTGACCCGAAACCCAGTTGAAGTCTCGTCCCTAGACCATCGCACCTTTTACTATTGGGAATCTGGATGCATCACACTTCCTGTGTGTAGTAGGTGCACTGCATCGCACTTTCCCTGTGTTGCAGGTGCACTGATCAGACAAGACCTCTTCTGCCCTCAGATTTTGGTTTCTGTGTTCACTCTCTTCAGGAGTTTTGCTGTCTATGATCAGTATACCACTGTGGAAACCCCCTTCCTTTCCATCATTTCGCCTCCATTGTGCAAAGAACTGTGAATGTTTTTATGTATTTTCCGCCATTTTCAGTTCTCTTTTACAAAGTAGTAGCATAGTCTAACTTTCGTCTTTTGATTTGAAAGTGTCGCAAGTGTCGTTTTAAGTCAAAAAAAATAATTCTATTGTTCTTGATGATCTATTATACAGTTACTCTTGTATATGATTTGAATTAGTAGTTTTTCAAGTGTCGAAAGCAGTTTTCAATTCAAAATAGTAAAGTGTCGTCATTATCTTCCTTTCATTTTTGAAGAGAAATTTGTTAGTACTGTCGCTTTGAAAAGATAATTCAGATTTGTACTTAGCATTCTTCTTGTCATTCACACATCAAGAAAGCTGAAAAAAAATACATGCATGTTCATTTTCATTTAGACTTCTTTTTGGTTTGATTTAGGACAGTGCATCTAGTGTGTGCTCTCTGCTCTATGTTGAAAGAATATCATCTCTCTTTCTTTAGTAGCTAGGATTTTCATTGCAAAAAGAAGATTAAACGATTGTTTATCATCTTAGATTGCATTTTAGGAATTGTACATCTACATCACGTGGTGAACCTGAAAGGAAAATTTCTTAAGAAAGATGCACTGTAAAATAAATTTAATGAACCCAAAAATGCTTTGGAACCTAACGCACAACATCTAGAAGTCTAGGCTAGAGACGTATTCCGGTGTCGTAAAGCCTAGTAACTGTCACTTTCACTGTTGGTTGGGTGATTCCTCCCCTTTGAGACGACAAGTGCCAGTACGGACTTGTGCTCCCACGTACCATCGAGTATATATTGGGAGACCACAATAGGCTATATCCTTTATCCATAAGAAGCCGTGTCTGCCACCCTATCGATCAAAATGCATTGAACACAACATTCTGGAAGACTGACTGCCGTACTGTGAAAAGTATTCTGCAGTTTTGCGATTGGTTTGGTAATCCCTCTGTCTAGATTTTAAGAGTAGTCTCTTTCATTCCTTTTTAGACTCTTTAAAGGAAAAGGTCCATCTGAGCACTTGTCACTTCAGGCTCATTAAAAGTCGAAGGCGACTAGAGTCATCTTTTGTTTTTTCTCGGCTCTTAAAAATTGAAAAAACAAGTTGTGTCAAAGCATCTAAAAATCATTTAATTCGAAAACATTTTCCCCTTTATTTTTAGTTGATTGAGTAATCGGCAATCATGGAAGAAAGTCAATTGAAACCCTGTCATTCAGGGAGACTTATGAGTCAACCGTCTTTCTCCCCAGAATCAAAACTATTCCGGACAAAGCGAACTCATTTAATCGGCTCAAAGTCCCCTGGTCGGCTTCGAACAAGTGTTCCGACACCCTCGGAGACTCCGGTTACTCCAAACATTTCTGGTACCCCTGCCTTTACAGAAGAAGTTCCGCAACCACAAGAGGACAGTAGAACTGATCCTAGTGTGAGGGTAAACACTTCTATACCTGAACCGGTTCCATCCATAGTTGATTCGGAAGATGTTGTTTCCGAAACATCAGTCACTGTAGAATATATACCTTCTTCGGGACTGGAAATATTTTACGGACCTGACGGTCTACCTCTTCCACCTGGTTTGATTGCTATAGAAGAGATTGTGGAGGATCCACGATCTAGTACTCCATCGAAATTTGGAGTAGGGGTCACTCTATATCCTTCTTCATCAGAAATTAGTCTACTGTTATTAGAAGTTCCAGTAGAATTGTTAGGAAACCTTTTGGATAGACTAGATATGTCTGAACAACCGTTGACATCTAGGACTATGTCACCTCACACAGCAGCGGTAGAACTTCCTGCTGCTACTCCGATAATGTTCGCCGGCGTACCATCTATTGCAACTAGCTCTCAATCACTGGATGGGATCGATCCAGGGGCTGTTTTGACGGTATGGTCTATTCCTATTTGTTCATCTGGAATAATATCTCGAATCTCTTATGTTGAGTCTCAGCAAATTGATCCTTCGCAATGTCAATTTGGGCAGTCTGATCCTCAAAGGAAAATAATTCCCTTAAGCACCGGATTACCGCCATATGGAGGGCAATATGTCCTTTCATTGTCACCTCTCGGAAGTCAAATATATGAGAGTTTGCAACAGAATTTAGGTTATGCTGGAATTACATCCAGTGGTTGGATACCAATACTGCCTCAACAACCAAGAGTTGTATACTCAATGCAACAAAGTATGCCTATGTCAAATATCCCCACTACACTGGCTATTTTGACGATGTCACAAGTACAAGCGTTACCTGTTGTATGCCAACCTCAAGTCTCTTAGGTCGCAATCCAACAGCCCCTTGTCCCTACGACGCCACCACAATAATTGGTTAGCGGCTCCTTAACTGGAGTGACCTAGGTTCAAACGGGTACCATTACCCCTCATCTTGGTCAAACTACCAGTATTGGACAACCATGGCTAGTGCAATATCAACAACTACAATTCCAAAAATTTTACCAAGGATCTGAGCACCAAGTCTTTGCAAGTAATGGGTAGCCGTATGTTCAAAATGGTCAACATCAACCATTTCATAATGGTTATGCCCATCAACCTTATCAAAGTTATTAGCATCAAATGCACTATGATGGTATGCAAAGACCCACTGCTCAGGCAATCCCATCTTATCCTGGGTATGCTTCGCTGAACCTGAATCAACAGTTGCCCTTCATGGAAACTTTAGAGTTACCAGATCTAAATTGACTAACAAACGATCCAATCTCTTACGCTCCTTGGTGGCCAGCAATTCCTCATAAACTTTCATCAGATATTCCTAAATTTAATGGAAATCTGGGTGAAGACCCGTCGAATCATGTGATGACCTTTCACCTGTGGTGTTCATTTAACACTCTAAATGATGATTCGATCTGGCTTCGCCTTTTACAGCAAACGTTAATTGGTTTGGCAGAAAAATGGTATATCAAATTTCCTAGAGCTTCGTTTGATAACTTCATCACCCTAACCACAACCTTTTTAACCCATTTTCATTTACCCATAATGTACGAAACAGGAATAAAGATTCTTACCAATTTCAAGCAAACGACGGCCACTCACATATCCGGTCATATTCATGACTAGCGACGTCATCGTAGAATGGTAAAAATGTATGTTCCTGATCAGCTATTGGCTGAATGGTTTATTAAGTCATTGTTACCTTCTATTACGGAAGATGTGGCAAAGGGAGGAGTCATCACTTAAGAGCAAGTAATTGCTCGTGTGCAATATCTAGACTTGATCTATACTCAGTCTGGCACGCTCTACAATAAAATCCCTGATGCTCCTAGACCGGAATTTTCTGTTCCTCCATCTCCTAAATCAAACAAAGACTCTCATACCAGGGATGGTGTGATAGGAACGATCAGCACGAAAACCGTAAAGGCTAAGTCGAAGAAAGCCCGTACCGTTTCAGGTCAAAATTCAAATGAAGAACTTCTTGCCTCGGAAGTAAATTCCATATCGACTGACAAAGGAAAAGAAACCAAGCAACCAGGAGGCAAGAAGAAAAAGAAAGGGAAGAAGAAGAAACAGGAGGAGTCATCCCCTGAAAAATCTTCTGCAAACCCTTCTGGAGATAGGAAACCAAGTCGTCCATGCCTAATAAGTGATGAGGATCATTGGACAAGAGAGTGTCCGTATGAAGCTGAGCTTAGAAAATTCTTCAAGAATTCAAAAACCTCGGCAGTATTGACTGATCCGTTTCCAAATCCATGAAAAAATCGGGTTGCTAGTGACAATGCTTCCTCATCCCAAGTGCTAATGTTGTCAGTTTCAAAGTAGCAAAACGATGCTTTGATATCAACAAGGAATAAAGATTACAGGAATCCACAGCTATTGGAAAACAAGGCCAATGATCAACCCAGTAGTTCGACAACAACTTCGACCGAAGTTGTGCCACCCATCATTCTTGAACTAATGATAAAGTTGCCAAAGGGAGTAGTACACAAATCGACATTTAATCCTCATGCCAGAGCAGCACAACATTATAATATAGTGGACAATCTGGCCCAATCACCATCCGCTATGTCGACACTTGAGGTACTGCAAAATTTACCCTCTCAAAAGCAGGCTTTATTATCAGCAATAGGTGGGATTGACCCAACGGATTCCAATCTTGTGTCCTTTAATCACAAAGGATAAGACCCTCAGTTACCAGCTCAACTAGCTTTCCTCATTTAAGTGAAAGCCCTCAACAAAATTGTTCATCGAACAATTATTGATGATGGGGCATCTACATGTATTATGTCGATGAGTTGTTGGAAAACTTTAGGATCTCCACCCTTGTCGTGATCTTCGACGACATTAAAAGAATTTTATGGACGAACATACACCCCATATGGGATTTTAAGTAACTTGCAAGTTGAACAGGGGGGAAAAATAGTAGAAATAGATGTTGAAGTAATTGACGAAAACCTGGATTACAACATCCTACTAGGAAGGCCCTGGATATATGCTATGGTAGCCATTGTGTCGAGCTATTTCATGAAGATTGCATTTCCCTTTCAAGGAGGAATTACAATCGTCGACCAATAGAAATTTCTCCCCAATAGTTCACAAGTTATGAGAAGCATTCTGATGATCCACGGAAGCCCTCACTCGCTTCAAAATATCAGAGTAGGCCTACTAAAATACCCTATATTAATGGGGAATTTTTCCCTGCCGCCTTCAATCAATCTGGAAAAAATGGCAACAGTGGGAGCCTGCAATATGATATCTTCTATTCAAAAGGTCTCTGAAAATGATATTAAAACAGATCATCTGTAGGTATTGCCTCCAAGCCCAATAGAAATCTTGTACCAATCAATGTTTTCGGCATGGGAGGAAAACCAAAATAAACACTCATCAAGCGTTTCTATAGATAGGTCTAAGGAATATGGTACCCCTTCAGATCCTTAGTCACAATTACATTATACAGATGAAGGAATTGTTCATTCAATGATGTTTGATGGGGCACCATGGGAATATTACCACCATTATTCCCATCTTCTGGATTACAAAGAAGATACTCCTAATGACCTTCATCATCCCTCCAAGGATAATTTTAGGGGCGAATGTTCGCCCTTTGGCGAAATTAAGGGGTTTTAAATTTTTAGTGGGCGAATATTTTGTATCATAGTACATTTTTACAAATCACGTCAAATAGCCCACCTTATTTTAAGGTAGAGGGTAAAAAAGGTAAATTTAGCCCTTGAAATTAGGACTTACAACCTTCCATTCGCCCATTTTCAAGAATAGGTTTTATTTAAGTGAATCCATTCGCCCATTTTCAAGAATAGGTTTTATTTAAGTGAATCCATTTGCCCATTTTCAAGAATAGGTTTTATTTAAGTGAATCCTATGGGCCAAATATAATATTTATAAAAGAGGTATGGTAAATTAATAAAAATATAAATAAATGAGAGGTATGGTAAATAAATAAAACATTTTTTATATTTACTCCATAAGTCATCTTATATACATGTAAGGATGTAAACAAATAAAAATATAAGTAAAGTGGAGGTATGGTAAATAAATAAAATGCCTTTTTATACTTACTCAAAAGGTATGGTAAATAAATAAAAATATAAGTAAACTAGACGTATCGTAAATAAATAAAACCTTTTTTTATATTTAGTCCATAACCCTCGTTCTATTTATGAAGGCACAAGAAAGAGGTTTTATTTAAGTGAATCCTATGGGCCAAATACCATATTTGTAAAAGAGGTATGGTAAATTAATAAAAATATAAATAAACGAGAGGTATGGTAAACAAATAAAACATTTTTTATATTTACTCCATAAGTCACCTTATATTTACGAACACTCAAAAAATGGGTTATATTTAGGTGAAACCTATGGCCAAAATACTATGGGACAAATACCATGGACTAGATTGTTATTAATACCATGCAAAAAACCATTATTAACCCTAATATTAGAATTAATAAAAATAAAAATGGCACATGGTATTGACCCATGGTATTCACCAAAATGGCACATGGTATTGACCTATGGTATTCACCTGGAATGTAGCCTATTTAAATGGGGGAATTAAAACAGCATGTAGCCTATGCTAAGATTCACTAGGACTTTACAAAGTTTTATTATTTAGTGAAAGACTCGCCAAGATCTTACAAGATTTTATAATTGAGTAAAATATTCGCCATGCCTGGTGAGAGATTCGCCAAAAAATTATATATACATATTATATTATTGATAAAATCGCCTTCCATTTTTCTTATATACCATGGAGATTCGCCCATTTATTATATTTATAAATTTAGGGGGGGTTCTTAAAATTTTCCCTGCATCCCTCAGTTTTTGATTTTCTATCAAATACTGTAAACACGGTGGATTCCAAGCGAAACTTGCCCAATATTGAAGAGACTATCGCCATAAATATCTTGACCAAAATAGATGTTGTAGAGAATATTCATGTCGGCAAATCTTGTTCTCCTTCAGAACTGGAAATATATAATGCTCTTTCTCACGAATTTAGAGATGTCTTTGCTTAGTCATATAATGAAATGCTAGGCATTGACTCAAGCATAGTTGAACATGAAATTAAGATGTATCCAAATGTCAAAATGGTATGACAATGGCTACGGCAGGTGCACCCCAAGAAAGTTGCTGCCATCAAGGCAGAAGTTGAAAAACTTCTCCATGCTAGTTTTATTTACTCGGTTCCTCTGACCGGTTGGGTATCGAATATTGTTCCTCTAATGAAAAAACAAGGAATGATTAGAGTGTGCATCGATTATAGGGATGTAAATCAAGCTTTTCCAAAAGACAACTACCCTACACCCTTCATTGACCAAATAATTGATGAATGCGCTGGATGTGAAATATTCTCACTTATGGATTGATTTTTCGGGTATAATCAAATAAAAATCCGCCCACAGGACTAGTCAAAGACTACATTTATTTGTCCGTGGGGCACATTTTCATATCGCAAGCTACCCTTTCGTTTAAAGAATGCAGGGGAAAAATTTCAGAGGGCAATGAATTATGCCTTCCATGACATCACAAACATCGTTCAACCATATCTCAACGATCTTCCGGCTCATTCGCGAAAGCAGACTGATCATTCGCAACATTTGGGAGCGATATTTCTACGTTGCCGACACTTCAAGATACGACTCAATCCAAACAAATGTGTAATCTATGTCAGTTCTGGTCATTTACTTGGCTTCGTGGTCTCAAAGAATGGTATTCGTCTCGATCCATGTAAGGTTCAGGGAATTATTAATTTTCCTCCACCTTCAAATTGCTTCAGATTCAGAAACTCCAAGGGAAAGCAAAATTTTTGAGGAGGTTCATTCCAAATTACGCCAAACTTGATAAAGGTTATACTTGTCTATTGAAAAAAGAAGTACCCTTAGTCTAGGATCAGGTCATGCAAACTTCCTTTGATGCTTAAAAACAACCCCTAATAAAAGCATAATTAATGTACGCTCCTGATTATCAAAAAGACTTTAACCTGTATCTAGCTACAGCAGATACAACCATCGCAATGGTTTTAGTTCAAGAAGACAATGGAATTGAACATCCTATATATTATTTAAGTAGAAACTTAAATGATACAGAAAGAAAGTACTCCTATGTTGAAAATCTAGCTCTCGCAGCTGTTCAAGCGATACAGAGATTTCGACACTATATCCTCTTTCGAAAAACTACCATTCTGTCATATTGCAACCCCATGACTTATATATTGTCGCGACAGTTGCTGGGGGGCAAATATTCAAAATGGATAGAAATTCTACAAGAGTTTGATCTAGAATTTGTAAAATCCAAATCAAAGAAATCCCTGGTTTTCACAGAGTTACTATGCGATCTCCCATCGTCATCCAACGATGTAACATCAGAAGAAGCAATCATGGATGAATCTTTGCTTCTGATATCTTCAAGCAATCCCTGGTTTGGAGAGATAATAATCTATCTCCAAACCCAAACATATAGGTCTCATACCTCCTGCTCGAAACAACGACGCATTCGATACCAAGCAAAAGACTACATGATCGTCGTTGATACACTTTCCCATCGTGGTGTCAATACAGTTCTGAGGAGGTGCCTCACCCACGAGGAGGCCGAAAAAGTCCTGAATGATTGCCATTTAGGTGCGTGTGTGGGGAATCAATCTGGTTACGCTACGGTGCAAAAGATTTTACGAGCAGGATACTTTTGGCCAACAATGTTTAAAGATTGCATAACCGCAGTCAGAAGTTGAGATGCATGTCAAATCTTTGATTGAAAAACTAGAATACCACCCACACCTCCACACCCAGAAGTTTTTGTTGGGCCATTTTCCAAATGGGGCATAGATTTCATGACATGTAACCCCACCTCGGCCAAACGACATGGGTATATCATAGTCGCAATATACTATTTTACCAAATGGGCTGAGGCGATGCCTACATTAAACAACAGCAGCGAAACGACTGCCCTCTTCTTTTTCAGTCATGTAGTCTCCACATTCGGCATTACATAGGCCATAGTAATAGATCATGGATTGCATTTTCATAATCAAAAGATGGTTGAGTTGGTTGCCAAGTTAGGGTTGTCCCATGACAGCTCTACTCTGTATTATCCGCGGGCTAATGGACAAGTTGAGGCAATCAACAAGGTATTGAAGCAGATGCTGCAAAGGATGATTGGAGTCCACAAAAGGAGTTGGCACCTGATCCTATACTCAGCCTTGTGGGCATACTAGACATCGGTGAGGAATGCAACCAGGCTTATACCCTTTCAATTGGTGTATGGCCTAGAAGCAATCTTACCGGTTTAGTGTGAAATTTCATCCCTCAAACTTGGAGTCGACCTTCTCCCCGGAACTTCTGAAGTAAAGGCTCGTTTCTTGGAACTAATCCAATTGGATGAAACCCGTCGTGATGGAACTTGGGCTAATGAATCCCATAAGAAACGAGTCAAGGCGCAGTTCGACAAGAATGTCAAACCCCGTGTCTTCTCAGAAGGTGACCTGGTCTTACTTTATGACCAGGAATCCGACAAATTGGGAGCAGGCAAGTTCAAATCCTTATGGATGGGCCCCTACATTTTTAAACGTGTATTAGCAAAAGGAGGCTACAAGTTAGTAGATTATGATGGGATTCCACTGGTGCAACCTCGCAACAGGTTGTACCTTAAGCGTTACTATGATTGACTCAAGATAGTAACCCCTATGCTTTTGTTACATTTTTGTTTTCGCTAAGGGTAATTGTTTTGGTTAAGTGACCCACTTTTACATTTGTTGCAGATGTCGGACCTATTGCAATCATTTGTTGGATATGCCGACGAAGCGAGTCATAGTTCGCGGAACCTATCTTCTACAGCTTGGACCATCTTCGATCCAAGCGGCGAGTTAGTGAGTTTCATAGGGGTATGTATTGGTCTGTCAAAAAACAATATTGTTGAATACAATGCATTGATATAGCTCCTCTGTAATGCCATTACGCGTGGCATACGCCAACTAGTCGTCAGGCTAGACTCACAACTCGTCATCCTATAGCTCACTGGTATCTACTACGTAAGGAATCCAGCTATTTATCGCATGTTCCTAAGGGTCAAGATTTTGGAAAGATAGTTTGATTCTATTCAATATCAACATATTTCGAGAAACTTAAACACATTAATAGACGCATTGGAAAATTATGTGTTAGATAGACATTTTCAACATTTATAAAAGAAGCATTTCATCAAATATTTACATCAAGATCACGTAACTCAACCAAAGTAAAGCTCTGAAAATCATATATATATATATATATATATATATATAACTGTTTATGGTTCATACATAATGTTCTGTAACCAGGACAAAATCGGTCAAATGACCCAAAACTCAAAATGCTAGGGGGCACCCTAGTCTAATGATGTTGGTGATAACAAGTCACCACCTGTGCATTCATGCGTAAAAGCCTAATCCATCGACTAGGTACGCCAGTAATATGTCGTTGCAACCTCAGGGGTAGATCATCGGTCCTCATGTCTGAAATACCAAGAGTGAGGCCCTCGACCTGATCCTACAATGCTGAAAGAGTCTCAACCACATAAAGGTCGCGAAGGATAGCCCTCCCCACAACCTCTTCTGTTGGAGCGGAAGCTAGTACTCTTAAAAATACTATTGGCCAAACTGGTCCAATTTCTACATGAGCACATGAGTTTTAATTAGTCCTAATAGAAGAAAGCACAAGAACATTATAGAAAGAAACGATGAACAAAGATATGGTCAAAGAATTTACCGATAGCACCCCACTGCTCACCAGTCGGCAACACCAAATCTGGGTCACCCCGGAAATCCATACCAACATATGGATACTCGAAAAAAATCATCTCTTGATGGTTGAACCACTCGAGAAAGGTATTAGAAAAGGAAACCTGGGACTGACCAACATTTTCGGCCATAAGGTCGACCCATCTCTGCATCTGTGGCTCAATCGGTGGAGGTAAGCCAAGTGACATGTATTGCGGCTGCATCAGTGGGATCTTTTCCAAGGTGAAAGCGGTCAAAATAGAACCATAGCCGAAGTTCTTAAATTTTCCATTTTTTACCTTGGTTAGTTGTTCTTTCATCATATGGAGTACTGCGTCACACCAATTGAACACCTTTGGTTCAGGGCATTCCAAGGCGTACTGCATATAGGACCTATTAGCACGTGAGGAGCCGCACTAGCAACCAGTCTAGAAAAAGTGAACAGAATGGTCCTCAAGGACCGATCATCGACATCTAGGATGTTGATCTTGTCGTCCCTACATGGATGAGATCCCTCTCTGCAAAACCGGCGAATATAATCTCTCACGGATTCGCCCCCACGGGCGGAACCTGATAGTGAAAGAGGGGATAGATTTGCCTCTGATCTGAAACACCTGGTTGGTAGGATCCCATGCATCGATAAGATATTGCAACAATTTGATTTGTTGCCTCATGCTAGAGATGCGGAAAAACTTGAACAGGCCACAATTCCGCAGTGCAGTTACTGTAACCGAATCATGTAAAGCAAGCATGTCCTCTTCTTCATCCTTTCATTCTCACCATGTAACAACCATTTTGCTCCAATAAATCTCTACAAAACAAGAAAGAGAAGAGTCAGGATCGTGATTTGGCAAAAAATAGGCAAAAATCCCATGAGAAAACAGTGCAAAAATTTTCCTTTTCACGCCCATTGCACCCCCAATAGTGTATTAGGTGGGATGCATACTGATTGGCCAATGGCCAGGCCAGTATGCATCGCACCTTTCAATATAGGAAGGGTACGATGGAGCCATGGTGAATTTTTCAAACCCCAGAGGCACAGAAAAATAGGGAAACATCCACAGAATTCAAAAAGGACGGAATGCAACTGAAGAGCTCAGGTTTAGCTCCTACCTGGTCCAGACGGTGCCAAGAATCATCCACAGAATCTCCTGAAATCAACTGGTGAAAATCAAGGGGGAAAAGTGCCTCCAGAGCTCCAACAAACCAAATTTCAAATGAAATGGTAAAATGAGGGGTAAAAAACCACTTTTAAATTACTTTTCACGTAATTCGAGTAAAATATTAGTGTTTGAACTCATTTTGAAACATATGTTGTTCATTTCTAATCGGTTTGATGAAGCAATTGAATAGGCAGTACAACCTTTGAAGGAACAAAGTGATTAACGGTGAAATTAAATCGATGACCATTATCACAAGTAGTTTTTATGTGGAGTTCAAGCTCGTTAAAAATTAAACATAAGCAATGAGCAAACGTTCCCCAAGAGTTTAAGCTCATTAAAAAATGAACCAATTTCTGGTAAATAACCATTGTGAATGCATTATCATCAGCTTTTGAGCCCTGGTCATGTTCTCATCATCACCTCCACTCTGTTTTAGCCGATCATTCACCTCCATTTTATTGTTTGCTCCTTTTTGAGGAATAGTTACGAAGAGTGATCCTGTTAGCCATCCTTGTGACAATGCTGTGACTGGAAAATTCCAAACCTTACCTAGAACCAACTGCTACCTGAAATTATCACTCGTTCCTCAAAAATGAGTCTCCTTTAAGCTCTTTTCACCTGACTCGTAAAATATGAAAATATTGCAGAGCGATTGGCCTCTCCGGCTCATTAAAGCGACCAGAAGTGCTATCTTTGCTCTAGATTTTAATCTTTTTGGACCTGAGGGATTATTACACAAAAAGATCGAGCGCTTGTCTTGTTCGGCTCGTTAAAATTACCAAAAATTCATCCCTTTCATATTATTTTATACTTTTTCGGAATTAAGGGATTATATGACAAAAAAGGATTATTGGAGTTTCCTTTACGTCCCTTTCAGACTCTTTAAAATTGAAAAGGACCGAGTTATCTTTGTCGTTAAACTCGTTAAAACTGAATAGCGACGAACTTGTCCATACAGACAAGAACGAGTTTCACTGTCACTAGGCTCGTTAAAATATAGAAACGGGTTTGCCCAAAGGGAAAATTATAGAACAAGCATATGTTATCCTCCTCAAGCTTGACAAAAATAAAGAGGTACTGGTCAGCAATGATTGGGGAAAAATTGGGAAGAAAACTTAAAGAAACTTTATTGGTAGCAAGTCACTCTTGAACATGACACTTTCACTCCACATCCGAGTCAGATTGGGTTTTTCAGTTCACTGGTCATATCACCATTGGTCCATCACACCATCCATATTTGGGGTTAACGCTACCAATCCATGTCAGTGTCGCTAGTATGTTCAAGAGAAGTCGCTTAGAGAATTCACTTGTGTCTCACCCGCTGCAATACATTCACGCTCAATTCTTTCATGATCGCCACCCTGAACCCTGTATCAGTAAATCGTTTTCACATCCAAAATCATTTACTCTATTTCATGTCGTAGATGTGGCATTCATTAAGGCCCTCCTACGACAGGTTGCCTCTTGTCAACACTAGCCCATTATCCAAGAAGTTGACTTAGGAACAACCCTCAGTACTTTGAAGCTTGCATGCCTCAATGGCAAGTTTCTCACTTTTGGTGACAGGTTTACATCAATGGCCTTTGACCGAAAGATTTTGCGTGGTGTTCAACACCAAGTCCCTTATTCACACCACACAAATTTTACTGTAGTACCTTAAGGGTCATCATCATTATCGGTGATTCCTCTCGCGCCTGTTAACAGCTTACATCACTGGCTGGTAATCAGGCAGTGTCTTTCCATGTTTGACTCGAGAACATCATTCACATGGATCTACTTGTACTCCAAGTGAAGATTGAACAAGTTTGAAGACCCCGGATCTAGTTTCATCCATCTGAGCTGCGATATATTTAGGAAAATAAAGACATAAAATGTACATTATTGTTGCACAGACGATCATCTGAATCAAAGGATGATGACTATATTGGAATCATCAGTCTCCCGCATAGACAGTTGCCTGTCTTATGTACATGAAAATGAATTTATAAAGTTGAGCATGGGAATGCCCGCCTCAGCTAGATCATGAAAAATATTATGAAGATAATGTATTGTATTGTATCTTATTACAGGTTGCCTTCCAGCTTGGAAAAACTTCTGATCCTCATGATAAAGCATTTCACCCGACATCAAAAGATTAATGACATCATGCTTTAGGAGGCAACTGTCATAGAAATTTTTGGGCACTTCAACCCCAATCAAACATGTCCATAAACCAAGGGTTCTTAAGTCCCTAAAAGTGTTGTTTCATACCCTAAAGGAACAAGGTCAGCTGATTACATCATCTCCCAAAAGTTATCCACAGGAAACTGCTCAGAACTGGTCAAAACTGGACCATACAGGTTGCTCAGTGCTAGGGTGTGATGCATCCCACCTACCCAGTGAAAAGGGTGCGATTCATATTGAAAAGCCCTTTTGAAGGGTGAAATGGGCAAGAGTGGACAAATGGAAAAGACAGTTTGTGAGGTGGATGATCATGGAATCTTCCATAAACATCTCATGTGACTCTTACCTCTCTGAATTCACCCAGGGATGAGTAAGAGATCATTAATCTCCAAGTGGAATCAAGAACTATCAGAGAGAGGACACTAATCAAAATCCCAGAAGTTGACTCACCCCCTGCAATCATCTATATATGGATCCCTCATCCCAGAGATCCATAGGCTGGAATTTTGTATCTTGTAAGGAAGTGTTGTTGGTTTCTTGTTGGAATATCATAGTGTTGGGTGATCTAAGCTTTTCATGAGGTGAAAGAAGGGCTTTCATGCCAGAGGATGACGTTGGGTCAGAAAAATTGGTTGTAATCCTCTCTGCTATTCTTGATATTAATAAAGCTATTCAAGTTTTCCTCCACATTCATGTATGTTTGATGATATATGCATTTGTGTGGTAAATATACGCCTGGTCCTATATTGTTTATGATTGTAGATCTCTGTTCTTCGATAGTATTATGCTTCTTTGATTCCACAGGTGCTCTTTGAAGCTGGGTAGACAAAGGATAAGTGGAAAGGATCTATCAAAAGGGAGAGGAATCGAGCAAGGAACCAAGTGCAAGACTAAGGTTGGTGTCCTTCATTCCACTCTTATCTACTTCTCATAAAGGAAAACAAAAGTAGCTTTAGTTTGTTTGTTTCTAAGATAGCTACCAGTGTTAGTGGGAATAGCAGCTCCGAGTGGACACTAGATTTCCCAATAACAATACCACCTCTTGAGTGCCTTGTTGTGCTTGTCTAAAAGAGTTTTGAAGTGACAGATTCCTTCTATAAAATGAAATCACCATGATTTGAGGCACCAGGAATCCAATATATTGAGTTCAACTGACATATTCCTTATGTAAAATGAAATCACCACGATTGGAGGCACCGGGAATCCATTTTGTTGAGTTCAACCAAGTGTATCAGATCAAACCTAGGACAACATGGACACACGCTTCCTCCTCGTTCCTTGGACCAACCATGCAATGGAGGGAAATAAACAAGGGAAACAAAAAAAATTGATATTCGAAATAATCCCATGAATTGTACTAGTTGTACTCAAAAGCTAAGGAGAAGGGGTTTGGAGAGGGATTGGTTAACACAAACCCTTGTTAGTGAAGGAAATGTTGTTTCCTACTAACCCTTTGATCATGGTTGTGTAAAAATTTTCATTAAGCAATGGGTTAGAATGGGATTGGAAAAAATGAGATCTCAAAGGACTAAATGACCATGAAGGACACAAAAGTTAAAAATCAAGTTAAATAAGATTGAGGAAGTAGATATAACTAATGAGTGGTGGTTGAAATAGATGTGAGAAAATGAAGAAGGCAATGAGGAGTTGCAAAAGGAGATTAATGAGGAAGGGAGTAGTGAAGTGAGGATGAGACAACTGGATAATTTCAATGGGAAATGTGAGTTGGACAACTGATGGTTGTGAAACAAAGGGTTGATGATAAAATATAGCTCAATAAAGGGTAGTAGTTAGGGAAAATCAATGAGGTCTAATGAACACACTAGAGTGGGGTTACGAGAGATATGTGATTACAAAGTAGTAGGTTGGATGCAATGTAGGATGAATTTTGGATGAGAAAGAATCAAATGAACTAATGGGAAACCATATCCCAAGGCCAACAGATGTGTCCCAACTATTTAGGGAGGATGAGAACCTAGTAGTGGGCATGGCACTAGACAATAGCAAAGTTGGCCTTATACCAACCCCGCACATTATGCTTCTTAAATGCAATTAGGTAACACTACACTAGCTTGTTAATAATGGTTGAAGTCTACTTCATAGTCAGCTTACTTATGGATGAACAATAAGAATTAGAGGAAGTAGTCTTAACAATAGTGAAATTTTGAATATCAAGCGTAGCACACTTGGGAGTTTTAGTTATTTAGAGAAAAACACAAGAGTTTCATTAATTTTAGTACGTATGATGCTCTGAATTATAACCTAAGAGCATGTAAAAGAAATAATATTAGAGTGATGTACTATTTAAAAAATTTAGTCATATGTAAATGCTTTGGAAAAGAAAACAAAATGATCCACATATCTCAATATAAAACAAACCTTAAAAATGTCACTCTTAAAATCTCTTATGTAGTTACCTAATGTCATTCAGGTAGATATCACAATTACTTATGTCGGTAATTGTGCGATCATATTTTTCATTCTCTGAAAGGAACTCTTTCTAGACATGTATCCCATTAAGCATAAATTATCCTAGCATATACATTTGAAGTAATATAAATAATCCTATAACTATCCTCAAAATAGTTTTCACCCATAGCCTTGGTGATGGTGTAAGGCTCATATCAAAATGGTATGAGCTTCTTATGGGAGTTTTCCAATTTGTCTTTATGCAAGTCCAACCATAACTTGTCACCAACCTGAAACTTATGTGAAAACCAATGGATTGTGTATCTACTAGTACTTGCAATTGGTAACTTTCTACAAAATATCATGAGCTAATTATTGAATTTGTTAGATACATTCCTCATAATTGGTTTCTTTTCATACCTCATTCCAAGTATGGGATGTATCTTCATGTGTTATTCCCTGAATATAGCTACATCAATTTGTGCCAATTGTTGGGACTGCAAGCACACCTAAAAAGGCTTGTGGGCAATAGAAATATGAAGAGTTATGTCGAATTTCTGTTGAAAATATGGAAGGTTTTCAACATGTGTATGTGGATCGTCACAATTATATACTCTACAGACATCTACAATAAACCTACCAACTACTTTTTATTTATCAATCTAGGGATGGAAGGCAGTGGATTTGGTCAAGCTTGATGTCCATCATGTACCAAAGGTTAAACCATAAAATATTAAGGAACCTACTATCCCTATTAGGAAATATGGTCTTTAGCAACCAAAAATGATCCAAAATGTGCTCGAAGAAGAGATTATGAGTGGAATTTGTTGCGAAAATCTTCTTATAGGGTACCAAAATTCGCAGGATTCACATTATAACAGAAATTTCAAAGTTTTTTCTCAGGAGGTTTGAATTTGCAATTCAGTGTAGCAAGATCTCTTCAGAGTTGGGAAGATGACCTTCAATGGGAGGAGACTAGAGTATGTCTTGGAAGGCAACTCTAATTTCATTGCAATTGAAGGATCACATGGAGGTAGTGTTGGATCCCAACGGATTGTTGGAATATGTCAAAATAAACATTCCAAAACCAGGATCCGTTGATGCCCAAAACCTAGATCAGTGGAAGAAAGATGTAGCTAGGGCCTGGAGGATCATCCTAGAGGTTGTGAGAGACCACATAGTCTTTGAAATTACATGGCAAAGAGACTCCCTTTGCTATGTGGAAGACCCTCACAAAGCTATTCGAAAACAAAATTGGAGCCGGGAAACTTGATCTGAGGAACAAATTGAGGATTGAAGACAAAGGGTATGAGGTAGTCTTCACAGAAGGAAAGGCCTACCTCAAGCATCTTGCTTCATGTCAAATCAATAAATTTGGTGTCAGGATCGAGAGCCTCTACACATTAGAGGAAGATGAATGCACAATATTGAGGAGTGATGAATGGGTTAAGGATGTTGTCATTGAGAGGGAGCATGATTTAGTTCTCAAGATGGAGCCTTCAGCAGTTGGCAATTGGGCTAACTAGAAGGATGATGATGAAGAGGACTGGTAAGTTGACTCGAAGTTCAAAATGAGGCCCCAAAGGAATATCTTCCACCTAAAAAAACCCAAACTAATAAATAACATGGAAAGAGAGACCAAAGAGAGAAAACTAAAGGGGATAGAAGTAAACAAAGAGAACTACCTAGTGATAATTTGCAAGGTTAACCAGAACCTGAAAGCATATCCTTAGGCTCTAAAGTTATCGCGTAGTTTAGAAGCTTGTGCTAACCACTCAAATGACTGCTTTCATTGCCAACGGGAAGGAAATTTAATTGTGCTGTTTCTTCTAGCCCTATTTATTTTCTATTTATAGTATCAAAATGAAGATACTATTTCCATGCGTGTTGTAAACCAAAAAAATTAAACTAGGAAGGAACACATTGAAATTATATATAACAAAAAATATGTATATCTTGGATAACTAACCACAAAATGGCCAAGGTGTTATAGGGTGTTAGGTTCCTATACCAATAGGAGTCATAATTTTGAATGATTAAGGTTAAGCCTTGCAATATTGTACATACCTTTGCTTTCTGCAAATGTTTTCCATATTATAAAAAATTAAAAAATGTAAAGAGGGTATGTCCTAAAAGATAAATCAAAGGACAAAAAGAATAAGAGAAGGTCAAAAAAATGAAAGCATATGAACCCAAAAAATAAAGAGACCATGAAAGCGTGCAAGTCCAAATGCCACTACTATTTACTTTTATGTATAATAATGATTGCGTGAATCTTGGTATTCATGCCACAATCCATGGTAATCAAACATTTAAATCTTGGTTATTCCATGCTTTGAATTTCATGTTTATAGATTAGAGAATAAAATCTGACCAAATAGTTCAATCTTGGCAGATCATAGTTAAATAGAGAAAATAAAAGGAGCTCATAAGCTTAATTTGAGCCCTTGGATGATATAAAGTTAAAATTATATAGATTTACTTTCCAAAAAAAAAAGATGAATAAGGTTTTGTTAGCCTAAATGCACCCTAAGAAATGAAGAAAATATGTTAGAGGTAAGAAATGGGTAAGTAGAAGAAAGGTTGTTGAACTACCAAAGTTACTTGGATCAAAGAACATGCATCATGCTTCTATACATATTTCAACATGTATGGTCAACTATGAAAGCAAAGACAAAGATTTACAAGTTCATGTGATTAAATTCCCCTCATTCACTTTTCCCCTTTACTTACTAATTTCCTATCTACAAATATGTTCTAAGTATTTTTAACCCTACAATTCAAAGGGGCTCAGAGCATTTCTCTGACTTTTGGAGGGATGAACCCTCGACTTAATGACTTATGGACTTAAGTGCTAGAATCCCCTTCATAAACACACCCCCCTGCATACAAGCCATTTCCCTTCATGACCCTATGAAAACCCCCTTTCCTAAGGTTAAACACCTTTTTACCTAGGAAAAGTAATAAAACCCCCATATAAACCCCTTTCCTAAGGGTTAAACCCAATTTACCTAAGGAAAACAGTACCCCCCCATGTAAATCCCTTTTGCACGCAAAAAACCCACTAAAAGCCTTTTTATCCTAAGTTTAAGTCTAAATGTGCAATCACATACACTTTACCCCTTTTGACATAACAAAAGCCCCTCTCCGCTCATTTCATATTATTTAACTAACATTATTATATAACTCCCCTAACCATAAATATAGCTAAATCCCTAATTAAAATACCTCGAACCTTTGGTTTTAATAAAAACTAATACAAAATTCCCGTATCCCACTACAAATCAACTTAGTCTACCTAACCCTGTAAAATAAGTTAATCCCACAACGACTTCACCTGACTCCCTAATCCCTCATTAAGCCCGACCCGATTACTTTAACCTATGATTAAAGCCTAAACTAATCCCATATGACCTCAATTAAAACCCTAGGCCCCCCTCAATTCCCGTTCATTTCCCCCTGCGTAGCTCTCCCACCTGAATACAGTCCGATCACCTCCAAGCAGATCCAATGGCGCAAAGTCATATCGGCGAGGCCCGATGGACTGCCTTTATCCGCCCGATAAGACGGGTTTCCCCCGACCCCTGATAGTGACGTGTCACACTCTAACACTCATTGGGTGACCCCTCCTCAAAACCACCCATGCCTCTAAATCAGTGCGACGACCCTCTAATACCACTTCTCCACCCTTCCGATAAACTACTTTTCCTTCAAAAATATGAATTTTGTGCCATTTTTCGAAAATCCGCCCGCTAAACTTTAAACCCCAAGAACTCGCGTTTTCTCGCCATTTCACCCGTTTTACAGTGTAAACCTATGGAACCCTCCAGCACCACCCTACACCTCTGCAATGCGATTTCACCTCCTTTTGTTCCTAAAACACTACCCCGAGACCTTTTCCAGACATTCCGTTAGAGATAGAGCCATCAAGCGCCCTTCATGCAGACCTGGGTTTTCTTAAATATTATTGAATTTTTTCAGGTTATCAAACTACGACCAGAACTTGGATAAATAGTTCTGATACTAGTCAAAGAACCTATTTACTCCAAGACTCAACAAAGAAACCTATTAAAAGACTAAATTCAAAAGTAGAAGACCAGTTATACATGCATAGACGATGAATACCCTTACTCACAGAGCGGAGAAGAAGACAATTATACAGAGCAGTGATAGTTCAGAATAGTGTAACTAGACCAGAGATGCAAATGAATAAAACACACTAAAACTTGATCGATATCCACTTCTGATTGTTGATACACATATAAAACATAAGAACTGACTGTTGAAAAACACAGTAAAAGGTTAATTATAACAGTAAAAGGAAAGACACAGTGAAGGATAAAGACAGGTCATCAGAGTGAAAGAGTATCAGTGACAGAGAGTATCAGAGGAAAGACATAAGTGAATAAAGCCTCCAGCGTAATAAATTCAACAACAAAGAGCGTAAATAGCTAGAGATAAATCATAAAAGCCAGCAGCACAACAATAAAAGGGACAGCATGAAGTGGTTCATTAGCTGCCTCTATCTTCCTGCGAGAAGATATTTTTTGTTTTCCTAGATTAAATCTCAAATAAGTTTGAGATATTTGTAATAACACCTTAGTATAAATACTTCACAAATTGAAGTATGTAGGGTGGATTCTTAGACATTTCTTTAGACTGCTTGATTGAAAGACTGTAAAGGCTATTGGATCATTGACTGAGCCAGCAAGCTGGATTGGTGAATAAAGATAAGATATTTCAAAGGATTCGTGTGCAAAGTGAAGTGTAGACAATTATTTTCTCATTTTGATGTTATCTCTTAAAGTTTTCATATTGTTGATCTAAATCTAGATGCCATAACTGGAACTATTATATCAGAATTTGTTTAATTACACTTTGCTATAACAGTTAGGAAAATCTATTGTTTCTACAAATAATCTAAGTTAAGGAATTCTTAGTTGCCCCTTAGTTTAGGTTGTTTCTTTTAATCTATAGCAAAGGATTCTTAATTTCCCTTTGTTTCTGATTTCCCTCGTGTTCTTCATTTCAATCCCAGTCTGAGAATTCTTAATAGCTCTCTTACCCTGGTTAAAACCTTTTCCATCCCTCCAACCTAAAGACCTGCACTTTACTCTACTATCTTGCCCTTCAAAAATTCCCTTTAATGAGTTGATCTAGTTATGCTTCCTTTCTTTTGACTCCATACGCCGAATGGTCTAGAGACATCATTCTATCCATTTGTTTCAAGGATTCCACCACCCAATCTTCAATACAAATCAAAACCCCCCTTCAACTTTCATAATTAGCCTAATATCCAAATAAACAAAGATAAATCATATAGAGAGAGCCCTCTTTGAGCATCAAGAAGGCTAGGTCCTGATCTCCAAAAGTGGTTAGTGGTTACCCCCATGATCACTTTCTTTAACCTTGGGAAATTACTAGGTGATAACATAGTGGCGACTCCACTGGGGAAAAATAACATTTTCTTCAAAAATGTTTTACAAGTTTATATTTTATCTATGATGGTGGAAAGTGATCAAACACATAAAGGTTAAAATCATCCACCTGGCGACTCCAAATCAATTCTACAATCAAGACTCCACTAGAGGAATGGACCTGAAAGAACTATATGAAAAGATATGGCTTTTAACTTGGATTGTTATCCAAGACATTATGTTCTTTCTCATTGATAAATTTTTTCAATGTATATTGCATTTTAAAGAATATTTTAGATTAATTTTTTATTATTTCCCTTTGAAATGTGTATACATAAAGTCTCCTTACACATTTGAACAATAGTCTTCTAACTCTTATGAAGATCATTTTCCGATTGAGGAACATCAAACAATCAAGACTAATCATACAATCCATGTACATATTCTAGTACCTCATAAAGTTCCTGATAGATATAAGCCACTCATCTTACCTCCTACACTCCATGCTTTCCCTAAAAATTATTACAAGCATCTCCCTAGGTTCAATGGGGAGAATGAAACTACAAGAAAAAAGGACATTGGTGAGGGGTGACAAATGTCACCATAAGCTCATTGGTGATGGTCAAAAGAACTTTCGTCACCAAAAACTGAATGTCACTATTGAGCCTCAAAACTACTCTTTCCATAGCAACCCTTTTCATTCCTTTTCCTTGTGTTTTTCATGAGAAATATGCATTCTCATCACCAATGACCAGTATATACTATCTTAAGGAGGAGATTTAGTGATTTACATATTATGCTTTTATGTTTTTCCGTTTGAATAAGTTTATGTATATTAGCTACGGAAGGAAGCCTATTTTGCAGCTAATCGGCTATTCTATAGCTACTTTCATGCATTAATAGGTTCTAGGTGTCAGAAGGAGAAACTAGCTACATGGGCAGCTTGGAAATCATCATGACATGGACCCTGTCCTATTCACTTAGCCCAGGTCAACAAAGGATATGGCATAAGACTACGGTCAATGAATAAGTCAAACGTAGAGACCGAAGGTAACAGGAATATGTTTCATGGTAATTAACACACTTCACAGTGATGGGAAGCATTATCTAAAACAACTACCTATACCTACGGACTCCAACAGCCACCTGTACAACCAAATCAAATAGCCACCATGTCTTGGATTTATGTCTCTAGCAGTTGAGGAAGAAATTCCGCATACCTGTATCCTACATGTTTGACTGTACAACATGTTTTTCTCCATAAACAGTTACATGGTTTTTCTTATAAATACCTATGTAAAGGAATGTATAAGTTAGTGGTGATAGTGATAGTTTTATTATGAAATCAAGTTCTGAACTCTGTAATTTCTGGGAATTTTGTGTCCCTGTTTTTAATACGAAGACCGCATGTTTTATGAGAATCTGAAGGAGTTTCCTTGGAGTTGATTAAGCAAGCGTAGCCTAACCAATTGCAGAGGACCCTTGCACTGAAAAAGGTTTCATTTCATTTCATTTTATTCTTCTTGTTAACTTTAAATTCATCATTTTCTTTCATAGTGTTTATAATCATTTTCTTGCTAACAATGTCTATAATGCAGTTTCCATCATTTTCTTATTAACAATGTTCATAATTTAGAGTAGCTTCCATTTGCTTGATCTCTTTCTAGTTTTTATCAGTAGTTAGAAGATGAAGTTCAGTAATGTAATCTAGTTTTCTTCATTCACTATTTTACTAGTCTTTAAATTCTCAATTAGACTGATCAGTGCCATTTACTATCTTTGCCATTTTATTTTTAAGTTTACTAACTCATGGTGTTAATGAATGTCTCTAAAAAACCCTTCAAGTTGATAATTCATCCTAAACTAAGTGGTTGAGCATTTCATTTATGCAATGAGTCTTTGTTGCATCTCTGTATTTTCTTTCTTTTAGATTAATGAAGTACAAAATTTCTCAAATGTCATCCCAAGGAGACCTTCTCCCAAAATTCAGATGCATAGTAACTAAGTATTTCATTTAGTTTTATTTATGTAATTAGTTAGGCATTAGTTACAAATTTCACTTTCAATTCTTAAATCATGATTTGGAAAAACAAGAATAGAAACTTTGTTTTCATTTCTTTCTTAAAAGCTCTATTTTCATTTTTAGAATTTTGAGTAGTCCTTACAAAAGTTAGATTTAAGTTTTCAATAATTACATTGTAAATCATTAGGTATTAAAAGACCAAAAACCCCCCAAAACAACATAAAACAAAAAAACATCAAAGTAAGAAAGGTTATCTAGCACAAACAGTGCACTACACTTTATCAGTTTATGATACCCGGATTGATAATTTATGTAGAGAAATTTAGGACACTAAATTGACCAAACATTTTGGCGCCGTTGCCGGGGAAGTGTAACTAGGTAGCCTTATCTCTTACATTCAAATAAAAAATAAAATGGCATGCATAGAGAAAGAGACTCTAGGGGTAGATTTATAGCTAGGGGTAGAAGTTCAGTTCCTACAACACTAACTACTCCACCAAGAACAAGAAAAGACACACCTCCATCCCAAACTCATACTCCCAGCCATAGGACTCCTGGAATTCCAAGGGTAGAAATCCAATCAACAGAATCTCCTACTTCATCTACCAAGGCAGTCTTAGGAGAGGAAAATTTCGAGTCTCCAACAATAGGAATAGCCTTTTTCACCTCCATGGGAGAGCATAATGTAGTTGAAGAATTAGGAACACCTAGTGAGGAAGAAGAAGTAGAACCTCTTTCCCATATTCCATTAATAGAAGAACCAGAGGAGGAGGAAGTAACCTTGTAGGTTGAAGAAACTATAATGGTAGAATAAGAACAAGATGGACAATTATTACTATTTGGTGGAGGGGGTAGAGGGAGAGGTAGAGGAAATAATGGAGGAGGTAGGGGAAATAATGGAGAAGGTAGAGGAAATAATGGAGGAGGCAGAGGAAATAGTGAAATAGATAATTCTTTTGGATTCCCTATATTGGATGAGGAAACAAATGCCACAATGAAAAATATCTCACCTTCTGTCCTCCAAAACTTCCATGCGTTGAAAAGTGAGGATCCTGAAACATTTTTATTTGAGTTTGAAGTCTTGTGCAGAACCTATGACTATCTAGAAGACTCTCAGAAACTCAAATTGTTTCCTTCAACACTAAAAGGATCTGCTTTGAAATGGTTCATGGGGTTAGTTACTCAGTCCTTTAGAACATGGAATGATATGAAGAAAACATCTTTGGATAGGTACTTGGATTATTGCATGCCTACCAATCACAAAGATGAAGTGTTCAAAATGATGCAAAGAGAGGATGAAAACTTAGAAGATTTGATTGAGAGGTTCAACTATAATTTGGAAAGAGCAAAGATGAATGATTTAGATGAAGAAAATTTCAACGCTCTTTTATTAAAATCCATTAGAGATGAGTGGATAGATATCCTTAACATGATGGGGAAGGGAGATATATCTCGACATCCATTAAATTATATAGGAGAATTGTGTGTTCATCTCTCAAGAGGGAAATCGAAAATAGGGAAAGCCCCAACAGATCCTTCTCTTGTTAGAGTAAACAAATCTGCAACCAGATCTGTAAGTAGGGTAGAAATTGGTAATATGCTTGATGAATTAAAAACTGACATTCTAGGGAGCCTCACTGAGAAATTAACACCCTTAAAATACAAAACAAGCAAAAAATTGAGGTTGATGCTTTAGCCAGTTTTTGTCCAAAATGCAGAAAAAAAACATGCTCTAAGTGAATTCCCTTTAGATGTGAAAATTGTAGAAACTTGTATGATTTTCTCAGAAAACCATGAGACCAGGGGTTTTCCTTCAATCCCAGGTCTTAAGGCTGTCTTTCAAGAGGAAACAGTTCCAAATTCTGTAGAACATCTTTGTTTTGTTGCTAGAAGACCTTAGCAGGGGCCACAAACTTAGGGATTTAGCAATCAAATGTATCTTCATCCCCCACCAAACTGGAATTCTTGGTAGCAACCTTGGCCTCAACCTCAATCTCAACCATGGGCACAAGGAGTACAAAATCCTTATGGAAGATTTTCTCAATATTATCAATATCCTCCACCATATCAAAATTATCCTCCCCCACACATTCAACAACAAAATTAGTAGCCACAACTTCAAAATCAGAATCCTCAACTTTCATTGCCATTTCCACAACAACCTCCACAACAAAACCAAAATCCTCAACTCTTATTGCCATTTCAACAGAAACAAAATCAGCTACCTGCCCAACCATTACCAAACCCCAACAAAAAAAACCCTCAGAATGTTTACATGGTAGAAGGACAACAATTTCCAACTTACATGATTACTCCTATAGATCTTAATGATGTTCAACTAAGATCTGGAAGGATATTAGAAAAGGAAGACCTTCTGTAGTTATTCAGGAGCAGGACAATTCTGAGGAAGATTCTCTAAAGGTCAATAAAATTTTTGAGGGAACATCCCTCCAAAACCAAAACATTGAAAAATAAAACAAAAAGAATCAGTAAACACAACTCCTATCATTGAGCAACCGACATCTACTTCTACACCTCCTTTTCCTGAAAGACTACAAATTGATAGAGGGGTAGAAAAACAGATCTTGTTGCCCAACTGTAGTTTTCTAGATGAATTGAAGAATGTCTGTATCAAAATTCTTTTTCTACAAGCCATTAGAGAAATTCCAATCCTAGCCAAAACAATAAAGGAGTTGAGCATAAAAAAACCAGGAAGAAAAGCAAAAGAAATAAAAAGAATTCACTTGGTAGGGAAAATAGCAAACATAATGATGGGAAATTTTTCCATACAAAAATATGTGGATCCAGGAAGTCCAATTGTAAAAACACATATCAATGTAGTTGAAATTCCAAACACATTGATTGACTTGGGGGTAACAATAAACATCACGAGCAAACAAACTGTGGAGCAACTCAAGCTTCCAAACCTTCTTTACACACCCACCTTACTGCAATTAGCAGATAGATTAGTAATCAAACCAGATGGTGTGCTAGAATATATTTCAGTATCCCTATATTCTTGGGAATATCCTGTTGATTTCATGATTTTAACTCCGAAGAACAATCTAGGAGAACATCCACTCATATTAGGAAGACCTTGGTTGGCCACAGCTAATGCCTTTATTAGCTGTAGATTTGGTGACATGTATATTTCTGATGGTAATTCAACAAAGAAATTTACTCTATATCCTCCAACAAAAGCAATCACAGAGATAGATGACAAAGAATGGAATGATGATGAAGATGATATTTAGCCTCTCTTTACTATTTCAGAAATTAGTGAAGATAGTCAAATTTTAAATACATTGGAAAATTTTGAAATGTATTCAGAATATGACCATGAGCAATTTCAAGAAAAATATAATGTTGAATACTTGTCATCTATACAGATGTCTCTCTATTCTATGGAAGAGTTTGGTAGCTCTACAATTGAAATTTTTCCACGTAGGACATTGAACATAAACAAAAACTTGGAGAAACTACAACAAGAAGAGCTAATCAAAACATTAGAAAAACATTCTGTTGCATTTGCATGGGAATACACCGACATGAAAGGCATTGATCCTAACACTTTTATCCATCACATCTACATTGAGGAAAATAGTAGACCTATCAGACAACATCAAAGAAGGATGAATGCAAATCTTAGGGAGATTGTGAAAGAAGAGCTCCAAAAAACACTGAATGTAAACTTCATTTACCCAATTTCAGATAGCCAATGGGTTTTTCCTTTGATAATTGTGCCTAAAAAGAATGGTAAATGGAGGGTGTGCATTGACTATCGAGAACTAAATAAAGCAACCCTTAAAGATCATTTCCCTTTGCCTTTTATAGATCAAGTGTTAGATACATTAGCAGGTAAGAAGTATTTCTCATTCTTGGATGGTTTTAGTGGTTATAATCAAATTCAGGTAGCACCTAAAGATCAAGATATGACCGCATTTACTTGTCCATGGAGAACGTATGCCTACTGAGTGCTTCCTTTTGGGTTATGTAATGCACCTACAACATTCCAAAGAGTGGTAATAGGAATTTTTTCTGATCTGATACATGATTGTGTGGAGGTATATATGGATGATTTTACAGTCTATGGGAATACATTTGAAGAAGCTTTGGAATATTTGGAAAACGTTCTTAAAATATGTAAGGAAACAAACCTTTCACTAAGGCATGAAAAATGTTTTATGATGTTTATAGAAGATATTGTTTTAGGACATCATATTTGAGGAGATGGGATTAAAGTTGACAAATCTAAAGTTGAAGTCATCTCTAAATTATCAATTCCAAATTGCCAAAAGGATGTTAGAAATTTTATGGGATTTATAGGGTATTATAGAAGATTTATAGAAAACTTCACTAAAATAGCATCCCCACTCTTCAAATTACTTACCAAATATTGTGAATTCAATTGGAATTCTAATTGCCAGTTGGCATTTGAAACCTTGAAAACAAAAATTTCTGAAGCACCCATTTTAAGAGTTCCAAATTGGAAACTCCCTTTCCATATTTCAACAGATGCTTCAAATACAGCTTTGGGAGCTGTATTGGGACAAAACGATTTAATTCCTTATGCCATTTACTATACAAGTAAGAATTTGACTCCCATTGAGTTAAATTATACTATGACTAAAAAGGAATTTTTAGCTGTTATTCATGCAATTAACAAGTTCAGACACTATAAAACAGGCTATGAAACCTTTATTCATACAAATCAATCTGCAATTAGATATTTGATGAATAAACCTATTACTAATGGCAAAGTTACAAGATGGCTTTTACTTTTGCAATAATTCAACATTACTATGCTAGATAGACTAGGAAAACAAAACACAATTGTTGATTTCTTGTCCAAGATTCAGAATATCAAAGAAGATTCTTCGGTTGAAGATAAGTTTCCTGATGAATATATTTTTGCAGTAACTACTCAAACTCCTTGGTTTGCATCTATTTCTAACTACTTGGCCACAAGAAAGTTACCTTCAGATTTTTTTTTTCCTAGATAGAAAAGAAAAATTATTCAGGGAAGTGCAATATATTCATGGATCACTAACGAATTGTATAAAACAGGGCAAAATCTTATGATCAGAAGATGTGTAAGGGAAGATGAAATGCGCAAGATTCTTAAGGCATGTCATGATGAGTCGTGTGGTGGACACTTTGCTAGCAAGAGGACAACCTATAAAATCCTTTCTTTAGGATATTATTGGCCATCCATCTTCAAAGATGCTAAAGAATATGTCAGGAGATGTGACAACTACTAAAAGGTATGGAAACCTTCTCCCTCAAATGAAATGCCATTACAAACTCAGGTACTCATCGAACTTTTTGAAAAGTGGGCCTTAGATTTTGATGGACCAATTAATCCTCCATCTAAGTAGAAAAAGTATATATTGGTATGCATTGATTATGTCACTAAATGGGTAGAAGCCAAACCATTACCTTTTGCTAATGAAAAAACTGTAGTTAATTTTGTTTTTGAGGACATCTTCACTCGTTTTGGTGTTCTAAGAGAAATTGTGACAGATCAGGGATCTTAATTCACATCTAACCTGGTGGAAGGGCTTGTGGAAGAATACAAGATCAAGCATAGGAAATCTACTCCTTATCATCCACAAGAAAATGGTCAAGTGAAATCTATAAATAAAGTGATTGAAAGAATCCTCACTAAGACTATGCATCTACATAGAAGAGATTGGGCAGAAAGGCTTCCTGAAGCCTTATGGGCCTATAGAACTACACGGAGGAACACAACGAGACATACACCCTATGAACTTGTTTATGGGAAACAAGTTATGTTCCCTATAGAGTTCCAAATCAGAACTTTCAAGATGGTAGTCCAATTAGGGCTAGATTTATTGGAGGCACAAAAGCATAGGCTGGAGTAATTAAATGAACTTGATGAAATCAGGAAAGAAGCAGTTCAAAGGACTAGTATAGTCCAACAATAGAGGGCTAAATGGCATGAAAAATATATCAAGGACAAGAAATTTCAGGAGGGAGATTGGGCACTGTTATTTGATTAAAATTTTAAGGATTTTCAAGGGAAGTTTCAAACTCATTGGCTTGGGCCATATGAGATTGAAAAAGTCTTTAGTAATGGAGCAGTGACGATCAGAACAATAGATGAAAACAAAACTCCTCTTCTTGTGAATGGTCAAAGATTAAAAATATATCAGAAACCCATTTCAAAAGAGGAGTTTATTAAGATTTTCCAAGAAAACTCTAAAATGAAGCTAGTGAAGAAGAACTCTTTTTCTCCACTAACTTATTCTTTATTTTTTCCCTATAATTAATATATATATATATATATATAGATATATATATATATATATATATATATATATATATATATATATATATATATATATATATATATATATATATATATATATATATATATATATATAAAATAAAATGTATAAGGTTGAAAACCAATCATTGATTGGCATACTTATACAGAAAATATAGAGTGAAAATCCGAGGTTTTTAACACTCTATATTTTCCATTTTCTTTCTGAATAAGTAGTGACAAGGAGCCACAGTCACTTTGTAGTTTAGATTCTGTAAAATTCATCATTTCACCTCACCCCACTCCATTATATTTTATAGTCTCACTTCACCCCATTATCATATTTCATCAATAAATTTCTTCTTTTTCAGTATTCATTCCATCTCCATTTCATTTATCATCTTGTCTTACATTTCATTTCATTTCTCCTACATAGCCATTTCCATTTCATTCATGATCCATAAGCCATATTTTACTTTTTGTTTCACGTTCTGCAGTTGATTCTGTTCTGCAGCTAATCTGATTATGCAGCTACAATTTGTTTATCAGTTCAAGCACAAGTGTACAGTTCATAATAAAATCATGTATGTAGGGAATTTAAGAAAACTCAATTTTGAAGACCTATCATGCCCAAGGTACCTGTGGATCAACATAAAAAAATTAGCGAGTGAAAGGTAAAGGTTCCAAAGGTAAATGAAAAAATTTATTTCAAAAAGCAATTTGAAAACATAAGTTTGTATATTATGTATAATCACATGTCTCCTTAACCAAACATCATTTGATTTGACCACCACGATGTCTCCGCCATATCTTCCAACTTTAATAACAAATAGTCTCAATGATTCTTTCATAACCAATCTTCGCTTCAAACTCCATAACATGTAGTCAAATAGTCCTCCACAACTACACCTGTTAATGGTCAAGATGACGATGTGACCTACCTTTTTACGACTCTCTAAACCCTTACTGTCTATTTATTTCATGCCAACTCTTAATTTTTCTCTCATATCCACGCAGCCATTTCATATACATACAATCTTTCCATTTTCATATTTACATAGTCATTTTGTTTCTTTACACACAACATTCATTTTATAGACAATGAGAGTAATTTTGAAGGATAACCGAGAACAAGGGATATGGGGCTTATTGTCAAAATAGAGCCCATAGGGGTAAAATATATGGAGGGGTATCCACAACTTAAAGGGATGCTACAGAAGGCCGGATGGTTAAATTTTATTGAAAAATTTGATGGTTACCACAAGGAAATTACCAAGTCTTTTGCAAGGTCATTTGATGGCACAGAAGTGGAGATAGGAGATATCAAATTTGTTGTCACAGAATCCTTCATAGTAGAAGCAACAAAGCTGCCAAGATAAGGAGAAAGATGGTTTAAAAATAAGGAATTTCATGGTAAATCTTGGAAGGTGATCCTTAGAAACCCAGGTATGGATGTTACAATATTTAGAAAGGGAATTCATATTTCAAAACTCAAGAACAAATGGAGTAATATGTTGTTAATATTGCAAAATTCATTACACGTGAAGAAATATTTGGGTCTATGTATGTTTACCATATACACTTATCAATGAACTTTTTAGAAAATGGAACCGTCAACTTTCCCTCCTTCCTTCTAAACAGTTTTAGAAGGATGGCTACAAATGTTCAAAAGAAAATTGAATCCATAGAAACAACTATGTATCATCATGGATTAGTGAAAATACTAGTTGAATTCCATTTTAGAAGTATAGGGGATACATGGGAAGATTTCTTGGTAAGAAATTTTTCTAGGATGCTCCAGAGTCACCTGAGAAGAATCATGGCAAGAAAAGTAGGAGGAGAAAGATCAACATTCAAACCTCCTCACAAAAGAAGGATGCAGAGACAACTTCTAAAGCAGAGGATAGGAAGCAGAAAGTAAAAATGAAAGAGAGAGCTAAAGAAATCGATAAAGACATTCCTAAACCTTCATCACCATGAGAATATGAATAGTTAATATCTGAAAGATTTACCAAGATTAAGGAGCAAATCAATAAAAATAAGGGGATAGGAAACAACAAGAAGGACACAAGGGAAGAAACCATAAGCTTCCAAAATCTGATAAGGAGCTCCAGACTCCGAGGTAAGGTTAGGAAGGTAACATCAAAAGAATCCAGTTTATAAACTTAGAGGAAGAAACCCCAGTTTAGTCTCATGATAGTATTCCATTTGAACACAGTCCACAAGACTCCCCTCGACATAACTTTGAAGGTAGCCTCTCCTGGCATAGATCTAGTACAACAACAAATCTATGACTACATGTAGTCTTTAGATAAAAGGACTACTTCAATGGATCCAAGTTCCTCAACCAATCTAGAACAACCTGTCAATCCACAGGAACCTCTGACTGACTCACTCAAACAAGAAATCTACGAGTTGAAGATATTGAATAGGAATATTCTGAAATAAAATGAACCCCTAAAGGAACAAAGCAAATTGGATAAATCCATTCATGACAATACCATACTGCACTTGGGCCTATGGTACAAGAAAAATAGGAAGTTGAAGAGGAAGAATAGAAACTTGAATAAAATAGTGATCAACCTCAAGTACAAACTTCTCATGAAGAAACCAAGGCTGGTTGTTACTTCAAAGAAAAGCAAGAGAAGAAAGTTAGATGTATTGGCAGAGGTATCTGAGCAGATGCAACAAAGGAAAAAGTTCATAGTTTTGGCAATATTGCATGGGGACATGCAATGATTTTGCAGTGGGGGTGTGTTGAGCCTCAAAACTACTCTTTCCATAGCAACCCTTTTCATTCTTTTCCTTGTTTTTTTCATGAGAGAGATGCATTCTCATCACCAATGACTAGTATATCTTAAGGAGGAGATTTAGTGATTTACATATTATGCTTTTATGTTTTGTTGTTTGAATAAGTTTTTGTATATTAGCTACGAAACTTATCCTATTCTACAGCTAATCGGCTATTCCGCAGCTACTTTCATGCTTTAACAGGTTCTAGGTGTCAAAAGGAGAAATTAGCTACATGGGTAGCTTGGAAATCATCGCGACATGGACCCTGTCCTATTCACTTAGCCCAGGTCGACAAATAAGATGGCATAAGACTATGGTTGATGAAGAATTCAAACCCAGAGACTGAAGGTAACATGACTATGTTTCGTGGTAATTAACACGATTCATAGTGATGGGAAGCGTTATCTAAAACAACTACCTGTACCTACGGACTCCAACAACCACCTGTACAACCAAATCCAACAGCCACCATGTCTTGGATTTATGTCTCCGGCAACCGAGGAAGAGATTCTGCATACCTGTCTCCTACGTTTTTGACTATAGCATGCTTTTCTCCATAAAAAGTTACATTGTTTTTCTTATAAATACCTGTGTAAAGGACAATAGAAGTTAGTGGTGATAGTGATAGTTTTATTGTGAAATCAAGTTCTGAACTCTGTAATTTCTGGGCATTTTGTGTCCCTGTTTTTAATATTAATACCACATGTTTTATGAGAATCTGAAGGAGTTTCCTTGGAGTTGATTAAGCAAGTGTAGCCTAACCAGTTGTAGAGGCACTGAAAAAGATTTCATTTCATTTTATTTTCTTCTTCTTGTTAAGTGTAAATTCATCATTTTCTTTCAAAGTGTTTATAATCATTTTCTTACTAACAATGTCTATAATGCAGTTTCCATCATTTTCTTATTAACAGTGTTCATAATTTAGAGTAGCTTCCATTTTCTTGATCTATTTCTATTTTTTATCGGTAGTTAGAAGATGAAGCTCAGTAATGTAATCTAGTTTTCTTCATTCACTGTTTTACTAGTCTTTAAATTCTCAGTTAGACTGATGAGTGTCATTTACTATCTTTGCCATTTAATTTTTAAGTTTACTAACTCATGGTGTTTTTTATGCTCCTATACCAATAGGTGTCATATTTCATGATTGACTGAATTAGCTCTGCAATATTTTCATACCTTTCCTTTTCTATAAAGGTTTCCATATTATGAAGATTTAAAATTTTTTAAAATGAAAATAGGGTATACCCTGAAAGAAAAATCAAAGGGTGAAAAGATAAATGGTCAAAAGGAAAAAGTGAAAGAAATGAACCCCAAAGAAAAAGGACCAGGAAAGTGTGCAAGTCCAAATGCCACTACTATTTCATGTTCTGTAAATAAAGTTTCATGTACAACTTGTGGAACTTTTTGTCACAACTGATGAATGGCCAAACAAATTAATATTGATCAATTCATGTTTCAATTCCCTATTTAGAGATAGAGAATAAAATCTGTCCAAACTGTTTAAACTTGGTAAGTAAGTAGATAGGTAGAGAAGCAAAGGACCTCAACTATTTAAACTGAGCCCTTGGAAGAAATAAGGGTAGACCTAGGTAGGATTTCCATGAAAAGAAAAGAAGATTTATAAGGGTTTGTTAGTCTAAATGCACCCATGGAAGAAGAAGAAAAAATGTTAGGTATAATAGGCTGGGTAGGCAGTTTTGGTGTTGCAGAAAGAAACTTGTGATAAGTTTTGTCTCTCAAAATGTTAATCTTACCTTTATCACAGGTACTATGACAGAAGCATGACTAACTCCCCTCCACCCTTTTCCCAAATCACTTACTAACTCTTCCCCCATAAATAAGATCTGCTTAATATCCCTCTTAAATTACTCCATCTTACTTCACAAAAGGCCTAAATAAAACCACATTTTTAATTAGGCACAAAGCCACATTTCCTGTGTAAAACCCTTTTCATTCCCTTAGCCTAAGTTTTTTAACATTAGACTTAGCGCTTGCTTCCAATCATATTTCATATTAACCAATAACTTTATTATATAAATCCCTTGTATAAATTCCCCTTCCCCATATATTATTAATACATTAAAATCCCTATATTCTAATATTCCTGCCCTTGGTTGACATACAACCATATATCTGCTTATCGGGATTTAAAGGTTTATTTGAGACTTTTAAAGACCTAACCCGCCACACCCGCAATAATTAATTAACATCTGGTTAATTAATAACTTAAACCACAACCTGATAACCAATAAAATCGTGCCTGATATCATTAATGGGCCCCTGCGCATTAACCTCCCTCTACCTCCATTAACCGCCAACCGTTAGATCCTGGCCCTCGCATCCGATGGCTGAGATCTATATTGCGACCCCCTCTGCCACTGAAGTTTACCATCCAGGGAAAGGGTGGTATTGCACCTGTACCGTGGACATGTGGTGCATTCGCACCGTGCTCGCTGCCTCTCCACCCAAAACCACTCTAGCCCATAAGCGGTGCGGGGCAAACAGCTCCCCACCCTCCCGCTGGCCCTCAGCTAACGTCATGACCACGTCACCGAAACGTCACCCTTCCGTACCCTTCGCTGCATGACAAAGTGTCCCATCCTAGTGATGTCATTTGTTCATTAAATGCCAAAATTACCCGCCAAACCTGAAATTTCGTTAAAAACGTTGAGATGTCATTTTCATTGCAATTTCTCTCTGTTCACACTCCCATGCAAAAAACAACGACTGGAGCTGCTGTACCAGCTTTTCAAGTGCCACCCAACCGAGGAGACCTTCATCAACACACTCTACAATCCATTATTTAACCTGCAATCACTCAGTTTTCATCCACAGTCCAGGTATTTATCGTTTTACCTGCAACCCTGTAAATTCCTCTCTTTCACTGAAAATCTCACTTGTGAAACCAAAATCGAGTCAAGAGCAGTTTGTTTAGCCCACAAAAACACTCCCAGACCTATTGTTCAGTCCAATTCTCCACAAAAATTCTAAAATCCAGTTTTAAAACACAAGAACCAAACACAGAAGCCCCCGTAGCCCTCAATGTCGCACCCATCAATGCACCTCATAAAGACTTGAACTTTCTACCCTTGGTCAACAAAGATTTCCAAATAAAAGACTTAACTGGTGACAGGAATCATCTACAAAGCTTCTGTCAAACAAGAGACAACCATCTATGCAACCCTGCCATTTTTGGACTATGGGAATCAAACCTTCCCATGTACTTTATTCCCTCAGTCCATGTCTTCCCAGACATCATTCACCAGTGTTGTGCCAATTATGACCCTGTTCATAGAGTTGTTATGTCTCCTTCCAACACTGTCCTTTTCTCCATAACTACTAAATCCATCAATGAGATGTTACATTTTCACTCCACCTAGCCTCTGACTCCGCTTTCCATGGGATTTTTACTTGAAAAAGCCTCTCAATTGCCCAACTTAGAGATAAATCACATTGCCCAGATGTTCATGATACCAACGCACCAACCTACAGGCCCTCCTCCTTATTTTCACCCCTTTTTCATTGAGACTGGAAAACTCATTCTTGACATGATATCCTTGATTTTTGGATTTAGATCCAGTGAATTTGTGGATGATATCACCCTGGTTCTATTATCTATATTTACTCCAGGATAGCCCCCTACTGTCAAGTATGATTATGCCACATTCATTGCCAATCAAATCCATGCTCAGTTCATGAATTTGGAGAGGGAAAGTGTCTTCAAATACACATCTTATATATACCATCTGTTGTTGTATTATCAGCCAAATAGCTTTCCATTTCCCATCAGGAAATTAGATTCAAAAGGAAACCATAGGCCTATGATCTTTTGGAGTTCAATCTTCCATGACTATGACTCCCCTTATACCTATTGTGAATTCATTGACTTATTTGTACACCCAGCCTCCACTCTGTTGATAGGAGCTCCCCCTCCTAGAAATTCTGATGATATGAAGAAGATTTTGCAGCTCTCCAAAAACTACAGAATAGGTGACTGGTACCTCTACCAGAATCACACAGAAATTAGAATATATGGATGTCAACTTTGCCCCTTCAAGTTGCCTAGATATGTGTCCATGAGGTTATTTGCATTAGAATATTTTAGGCATCTCATCCATGCAGATTTAACCCACTTTTGTAATGTAAATAAGAAGGCTCAGTTGAGAATTAAAAAATAGTTATGCCCTTATGTTATCCATGATAGGGATGCATGGAAAGATGATGAACAGATTTTATAAGACCACCTCAAATTGAAGAAGAGTTTTGGGTGGGTGCCATATCATCCATGTAGTTTCGTAAATGACAGAAGGGTGAGGTATAGGCTGTCAATGTACATACATCATAGGATCCCAGAAATTGAACAGTATGCAAAGCAAGGAGAATGGGTAGAAGGGACCTTAGTTGAAGAAATTACTGAACAGGAAAAAATGGAAAAGCTATGAAAGATCTTGAAAAAACTCTTGATCTGGACTCTTTTGGACAGGTATCTTTCAAGTTGCCTCAACAACTAGCAGTTGAAACATCTTCTGCTGGAACTTCTTAGTAGCATGTACAGAGAACCAGCACATCAATCACAGGCACCTCAAAGGGCAACGAAGTGGAGACTATAGAGTAGCAAATAATGATCGATCAACCAGGGGGGTCTAGAGAGCAGGAACAAGTGAAAATTCCTCCAGCCCAATCTAAGGTAGCTGAAATCCCAACTCTACAAACTCCTCTAAATGAGGAAAAAAGTAAGAAGAGAGACAGAGAAGAGCCCACACCTATCAGTGGACCTGCCGAGAAACCAGGTGCAAAAAGGCAGATATTGGATCCTCTGTTAGAAAAGGAAATCATTGAAGAAACAACAGGTAGCCTAAGAGGTGAGAGGGTAATCAGCCAACAGACTTCCCTAGTGGTAGATCTAACAACTAGCTCACATACGCAAGAGCTAGAAAGGCAGCATAGTGTTGAGGTGTAATCTACTAGGCCACAAGGCAAACAACCCTCTGACATCAAACGAACCTCACAGAGATAAATGCCAGGAATGATCCCTTGAGAATTGAAATTTATAATCAATACTTAAAAATGGCCCCCTCAACTCAGCAAAGATTGATGTCTGCATATGGCATCAAAGAAGGCAAAATGATCATGAGTTATTCTAAGCCGAACGTGTAGCAACCCCGGTCTGCAGCAGATTATATCAGGACAAACTTGTAGGTCTTAGCTAAAGATATTCACCCCTTGGACCAGGTTGAGCTCCACAAGCAGACTGGAGAAATGGTTTATTCTACACTGGCTAACAAAGCAATGCTGGCCCACCAGTTGCAGAGTTCCTTAGACAACACAACTGCTCAGTTAAATTGGGAAAAAGCTTCTTTTGTGGCCAAAGATAATAGAATCAAATCATTGGAAGAGATCACTATGGATCTGGGACATGACCCCAAAGATGCCAAGGGAATAAAGGCACTAATCAAGAAAAAGGAAAAGGACATTGCTGCCCTAAGGAAACAGTTGAAGCTACCTCCTTCAAGAGACCCTCAGACTGCAAAAATAATAGAGCAAAAATTAGAAGAAGACAGGATGGACCTGCTCATGGAACTCAATGAAATACTGACTGATACTGAGCAGGCACTTGAAAAATCATTAAAGGAGAAGCAGGGAGAGTCAACCTCCCAGCCTCCTGAGGTAATTCCTACAGTTACAAGTGCATTCCCCTCAACAGCTGGATCGACATTGTCCCCAAGTGTCCCAGCAGCTATAGCAGCAGTAATCACAGGTACAACATCAAAAGGAGTAGCACCAGGCAGCAGTACAGGTATGAGCACAAAAGAACAGATAAAATCCATGGAGGAACTAAAACTCCAAGTGTTAGAGCTGAAGCAAGTAAAGGAGAAATTGGCAAAAGTAGAATAAAGTTATGATAAATCCAAGATGAATGTGGCAGAGAAAACAAGAGAAGTTAAAGCATTGCAGAACAAACTCAGAACATTAGAAAAGGATCTCCCTATGGACAAGCCTCTAGCAGAAATTAAAGGAATCCTTTGGACCAACATCACTCAATCCCTTAGTGATGTTTGGCCATCTATCCAAACTATTTATGAGCAGATCGACTTGGTAAATGCAGCACATGGTGAAATCCAAAATGCAAGAGCTTTGTTAGGACAAATGCCTAAACAAGCCAACAATCTCATTCACTTTTTGAATTATAGAAACAGAGAACAGCTGGAATAGCTCGGCATCCGAGATAGGACAAGCACAATTTTGGATATCAAAAGAGTTCTAACCAAGAAAAATCTAATGCAGAATTTAGAAAAAAGATGCCAGGATATGCAAGTAGAAATCAATTCTTTCATGCAAAGATTTACAATTTTGCAGGATAAAGGACTGCCAAGTCTTTCAGGGAATAATGACAAGCTAATGAGACACACATATTACATACATAAGTTGAACACTTATGCTGTGGATCATGTTAATTCATCAACAAGTGCTTCAAGAGAAAAAGCACTCCCCATAGGCCAAAATCTCTATGATAAATTAGAAAATTTATTTTATATTGAACATGAAGTAAAACATTTGTTTCAGCTCCAGTCTAATTTTGTTAGATATACATAAGCTGATGAAAAACTAAGGAAACTTTAGAGGCATAAGTTTCTAGATCAGCAATGGTGGGAAGATATGTTGGGGATTTTATAAATTCCTCTCGGATAAAGCAGGGATTTTAGTCTATTTTTCCGCAATAAGATAAACAACGATAAATGAAGCTCCAGCGGGTCAAAGTGTATTGAAACAGGACTGAAAACATCTGACAGGGTAGCCAACACAGAATATCAGTGGAAGACCACCGCTAACCGACTCATAGCACCTACCTCCGGTACTTCCAATAAAGATGGAGTGGCCAGCACAACATCAATTTATTGTTCCCCTGTTTTCAAGACTGTTCGTCTCTATCTCTTTTTAAAGAAGCATTAATTGTCATCAGATATTATCTTCTTCAGATATTTTTTAAGTTATTTTGATGTTTCTTTATAAATACCCCCCCAAATGGAGTTTTTGGGGTTGGTTAGTGGGTGTTCATAGTTTCTAACTATAATACTGAAGTTTTTTGGAATAAAAGGTTGTTGGAACCATTTTTGTCTGGCTCACTGAATGAGGAATTGACGATGATGACTATGTTACAAAATTCTTGAACCATCTTATGGATCAATAAGTCCCTTCTAACTTGTGCTTTACAGTTTCTATCTTTATTATATCATCTATGTTTCATGATCTCAATAATAAAGAAAAAGAATAATTCAGAATTTTCTTGACTTCACTCTGTCTTCAATCTTTGTTATTTTCTATGTTTTCTTCAGAATTAGAATAAATAGTGAATTCTTAGTTGCTCCTAATTCCCATGATTCTTTCATCTTGAATATTTGCTAAGGAATTCTTAAATGCTCCTTAGCAGTAATCATCCATTTTCCCTTTATCAAATATGATGAAGGATTCTTAACTTCCCTTCACCCAATTAACTCCATTCCATCTAATTTCAGCATTTAAATTGTTCCATATTTGAGTACCTTGATCTATGATACTTCCTCTGTTAAGAAACCTAATCTAGGAAGTTATCCTTCTTTGACTCCATCATGCCCAATGGACTGAAACTCTTCAGTTTTACCTCACTTTTCTATTGAATCTCCATTCCTCCAACCAAAACTCAAAACAAAATCCTTGCACTTCATATCTAGCCTAATATACCTCAAAACAAATATAAATCATAAAGAGAGAGCCCTCTCTGGATGCAGATTGGCTAGAATCTGTATCTAAAAGATTGGTATGTGGTTAGCTTGGCTGTATTCCCTTTCTTACAACTTTTGGGAACAACCTGAGTGATAACATCATTGGCGACTCCACTGGGGACCTGAATAATTGTTTGTTACTGCTGTTTATTTCATAAGCTATAGATGGAGCCTGAAGTTGGCCAGGTAGCCTTTGAAACTACTTTTGTTTTGCAATTGTAGAAATAAATGAATGCTACTTCAATCTATCTCCAGTCTAGTTTATGTATTGAACAATTGTCTCAAATACTTGATCAGTCCCTTGTCTCAATAGATATTTAGGAAAATTTATAATCTCCTCATCTAAAAATTCCTAAACTATTCCAAGAAAAACCAAAAACATACTCAAAAATTGGCTCCAAAGAAGAAGATCTGTTACACTAGATCAAATCTTGATCCAAATCCCCCACCTGTGTTTGAGAATCCTAATATGATTCCTAAGATCCTTAGAAGCCAACAGAGCTAGGAAAATTCTACTAGTCAACACCTTCACACACATCAGTAGAACCGTATCCAATCTGAGCTTACCCTTGGAAAAACACCAATCCTTTCTGCCATTACTGTAACTTCTCCTACTTCACCATCAGCACTTCAAACCCTCCTTTCCACTTCCCCATCTACAGCGCATATTTCCACTGTTATCCCTGCTCTTCCATCTGTTACACTTATCTCTGCAAACATGGTAAACCAATATGCCCCCTACAATTACCTACAAATCGAGGGGATATGCCTCAGGACTATCAAAGAAAAATCACCTATTTTGATGGTACTGGCACTTACACAGCTCAACAACACACTAAGAAAATGACTGACTATTTTGAAAACTATGAGATTGATGATGATGATGTTAGAATGAAAGTATTTGTTCAAAGCTTAACTGGGGATGTTAGAACCTGGTTTAGAGCACTCCCCGCAAACACTATCGCTGACCTAGAAACCCTTTATCAGACCTTCTTGAATATATGGGAAAAGAAGAAATATCCTCTCCACATTTTATTAGAATATGAAAACTTGAAAAGAGACCCATAAGAAACTGTTCAAGATTATTGTACTAGATTTAATAATGTATACAATGCTATTCCCCAGAATCTTAGACCTCCTCCAGATTTGGCCTTGATCAAATTCCCTGATGCATTTGACTCTTATATGGCATATCAGCTTAGGGAAAGAGCCCCTTGAAGCTTAGAAGACATGCAGAGTATAGCTATTAGTGTTGAGGCCAACCTGATTTCTAAACGAGCCCGAGCTAGAGCTGAAAAGAGGACACCTTTCAAAGAAGAATCTTCTGCCTTTGAACAAAAATTAGATGCTATCATTAAAGGAATGGATAGACTTGGTGATAGAGTAGAAACAATTGAGAGGAAATCCCCTTGGGATGGTCAACCAAGCAATACTGGGAGAAATCCAAACTTTAGAAAAAACCAGAACTCTAATACTGGAAAGGCTGGCCCTGACCAAAACATTAGACCTCCATTCCAGGAAAACTATGCTAAAGCTTCAACCTCCAGTGAACCAATAGAAGATACTCAAATTAACTTAATGGGTCTCAATAGTGAACAACAAATTTTCTTGACCCAAGAAGACCAAGAGGCTCACACTCTTAATCAATTCCAAATTCAATCAGGAGAATCATTTGATTTTAGGGAGGGATATGATACAACCATCTATGAGGTTCACAAGAAATATAATTTGAGGAGTAGAAGGATAGATGTTCCTGAAACTAATAAACAGAAGGATACTAAGCAATCTAGCAAAACTAAAATCAAGAATCCTCCTATACAGCCCCTTCCTAGAATAGATCCTAACTCAAATAGTCCAACAATTGAATATGTATAAGATAATCAACAACCTAATAAACAACCTTCAACTTTCAATCCTCCCAAAGGGAAGGTGGAAGAAACTCTAGAAATTGACATAGAAGTAACTTCAGCCCATAACAACACTCCTATAAAAGAGAAAGACACAGAAAAAGAAAATATCACTGCCCGAAATGCAAAAATTCAAACAGAAAAACCTTTCAACCTTGAGACCGAAATAGGAAAATTAAAGATAGCAATTCCATTGTCAGAATTGGCCAAGCATGATGTCTATAGAGATCAAATTAGCAGATCACTTCAGATTTCAGAAAACAAAGATGTAGTAAATGTCCTTGATGACCAGCTAGAATTAATTTTTGGCCCTGAGGTAAACGGAAAATCAGTAGATGGAGGGGTCCCTCCTTTCTATGTAAGTCTGAACATTCATGATAAAATACTTCATAATGCCATGTTTGATTCTAGTGCTTCTCATAACTTAATGCCAAAATTTGTAATGGAGAAGTTGGACCTAGATATTACCAGGCCATACAAAGACTTGTTCTCTTTTGATTCCAGCTAGGTCAGATGTCTAGGATTGATCAAAGATTTATGTGTATCATTAGTTCAATACCCTGCCAAGACAATTTTAATGGATGTAGTGGTAGCTGACATACCACCAAAATATGGCATGTTGCTGTCTAGATCTTGGGGTGCAAAGCTCCAAGGATCTTTACAACTGGACATGTCCTATGCTACTATTTCAGTATTTCGTCAGCCAAAGAGATTGTATCAAGAAACTCTAATGAAATATGTGGTCAGTAGTCAGGAGAAGCCCTAGAATTTTCCTATCTAGTCCATGCTTTCTAACATGGACTCCTTCATTCTATACAATGCTAAGGTTAATCCTGCAATTAATATCAAGGTTTTACCACTTCAACAAGAAGAGATTATACACCAAAACTCCAGTGTTCAAATTCAAGAAATTTCTGTGAACAATGATATATCAGACACACAAGGGAAACCAGATGAAACTAAAAATCTAGATTTCCCTAGTAAACAAATTTCCAAGACTCCTGATGCTAACTATGAACATGAGATCCTATGGTATTTGGAATTTGATGGATCAGTTAATAAATTAGGGGAAGGAATAGGAATTTGGGTGCACAATCTAGAAAATGATCATGCTAAAGGACATGCTTATAGGTTGAATTTTAGATGCACTAATAATATGGCTGAATATGAAGTTCTGTTGCTAGGATTCAAATTGATTAAATGTTTAGGGGCAATTAGGGTATCAGTATTGGGAGATTCTGATTTAGTCATTCAACAAATGAAAGAGAACTTCCTCACAAATGATATCAGATTAAGATCTTACAGAGGGGCTGCAATTGAAATCCTCAATACATTTATGGAAACAAAGTTGGCAAAAATTCCAAGAAAACACAATTTGCATGCTCACAATTTGGCAACATTTTCTAGCACTTGTAATTTTCCATTTGAACCCAATCATTAGTTTATAGCTGAGACTAAACACAGACCAACTGTACCTGACAATGTAAAAAACTGGCAAGTGTTTGACAATGATACACATATTAACAATTTCTTGACCCTAAAAGAAGAATTTTCTAGCACTAATATAGACACGAACACTGTTGTTGAGGCTCATCAAATAGACAAAATTGAAACAGACATTTCAGCAGAAACTGCAACTCAAATGCTTCACCCAACGAAATTTACTAAGGAAGAGTTGCAAGAGCTTAAAGAAATAGACATTGATGATGCTATTGGAGGAGAATCCAAAGTTATTGATTTAAAAGACAACTATTTTCCCACAGGATTAACTCCTTTGGAAGATTTCTTTGATTCTAATGATATCCCAAAGAGACCTAAAATGTAGCCTCTAAACTCAGACATAGAAGACTGTAACATAGGAACTGAAGAAAATCCTAAAATGATAAAACTATCCAAAACTCTGCCTCCTGACCAAAAGCTTAAATATGTTGAATTGTTCAAAGAATTCCAGGATGTTTTTGCCTCGAGCTATGAAGATCTCAAATCTTACGATACTTCTGTTATTCAACATACAATACCCCTCAAAGAAAATCAGAAACCTTTCAAGAAAAAACTCAGAAGGGTCAACCCTGTACTACTCCCTTTAATTGAAAAAGAAGTCAAAAGAATGTATGAAGCTGGGATAATTGCCCCTATCAGATTTTCAGAGTGGGTGTCCAATTTAGTGCCCACTAGGAAGAAAACAAGAGAAATCAGACTGTGTGTAGATTTAAGGAATGTAAATAAAGTTTCCTTGAAAGACCACTACCCCTTACCTAATATGGACCACATTTTACAAAGGGTAGTAGGTGCCTCTAGAATTTCACTTTTGGATGGGTTCTCAGGCTTCAACCAGATTCTAGTTCATCCTGATGATTAGGAAAAGACTTCTTTTACAATGCTATGGGGAACTTTCAAATATGTGAAAATGCCATTTGGACTCAAGAATGTAGGAGCAACCTTCCAATGTGAAATGGACATAGCTTTTGCTAAAGAAATTCATGATTTTCTAGTCATATACTTAGATGATCTCATTGTGTTTTCCAAATCAGATCAACAACATCTAGATCATCTGAGACAAGTGTTTTTAACATCTAGAAAGTACGGTATTTCCCTGAATCCTAAATAATCCTTATTCGGTCTAGAGGAGGGCAAACTGTTAGGTCATATAATATCCAAATATGGCATCAAAATTTATCTTGATAGAATAGAAGCCATTTTGTAAATACCCCACCCCAAAAATGTCAAATAACTTCAAGCTTGCCTAGGGAAAATTAACTTTTTAAGAAGATTCATACCTAACTTGGCTGAATTAATCAAATTGCTGAAAAATATGCTGAAAAAAGATTCCAAGGTTAAATGGACAGTAGAAGCTAAATAAGAATTTGAAGAAATCAAAATGGCCTTGACCAAAACACCAATCCTTACAAGCCCAAAATTTGACAGAGACTTCATAATCTTCTCATTTGCATCAGAACACACTATTGCTGCTATTTTACTACAGAAAGATGATCAAGGATGTGAAAAACCCATAGCCTTTTTTAGTAAAGCGCTCAGGGATGCACCTCTAAAATACCCAATCATGGAAAAACATGCTTATGCACTTGTGAAAGCCATCAAAGATTTCAGAGTCTACATATTATACTCTCATATAATAGCTTATGCACTAAGCAATGTTGTCAAAGTTATCCTAACCCAAGTGGGGATTGAAGGCAAAAGAGGTAAGTGGCTTACTACTATATTAGAGTATGATATTGAAATAAAACCTACAAAGCTTATAAAAGGATAGGGATTGGCTAAACTCATGACTGAAACCAATTGCCAAGCCCTGGATATCAATGAACTGGATAATGAACAGGAGATGGCGACTCCACAAATCAGCCAGGCCTTCTTACAATCACCTTGGTAAGCTGATATATGTTATGTATCATTAAACTTACAGGCTCCTCCAAGGTTATCCAGAACAAAGAAAAGGTTTTTGAAAATGAAAGCTTCAAAGTTTTGTATTTTAGAGGGTGCTCTTTTTTGGAAAAATCATGAAGGTGTTCTAATAAATTGTCTAGTAAAAGATGAAGCTAACAAGGTTCTCAGAGAATTTCATGCAGGGGATAGGGGTGGACAATTGTACTGGAAATCAAATGCTGAAAAAATACTAAGGGCTGGATTTTACTGGCCCACCTTGTTTGCTGATGTCAAAAAGTTTGTAACTGCTTGCCATAAATGTCAAATTTTTGAAGGAAAGAGGAAACTTTTACCTCTACTCCTTAGACCAATTTCCACTAAAAGACCATTCCAACAATGTGGTTTAGATTTTATTGGGGAAATCCATCTTCCCTCTTCTGGCCAACATAAATGGATCCTGACTACCACATATTACTTCACCAAGTGGATAGAATCCATCCCTTATAGACAAGCCAATGATTTAGTGATCATACAATTCTTAGAAACTGACATCTTGTCTAGATTTGGCTACCCTGAAAAAATTATAACTAATAATGTTGCTGCTTTCAAATCCAAGAGAATGATCAGTTTATATCATATGTACCATGTCACCTTAGGCCACTCCATAGCTTATTACCCTCAAGGTAATGGTCTAGTTGAGTCCTCCAATAAAAACCTGATCAATATTATTAAGAAAGTATTGGAAGAAAACAAGAAAAACTAGCATAAGAAGCTTATCAATGCACTATGGACATACAGATTAACTACCAAGAGATCCATTGGAACTAATCCCTATGAGCTAGTCTATGGTATGGAGGCTATATTTCCTTCCTCCTTGGGAATCCTTGTAATGAAATTACTGCAAGAAGCTAAGATGGAACCCAATGATATTCAAAGAAGGATTAATCAGACCATCCACTTGCAGCAGACTAGGGAAGAGGTCTACAAAAGATCCCAAGTATTACAAGAAAAGCTCAAGAAGATATTTGATAAAAGGACCAAGGCAGAATATTTTTACATAGGAGACAAACTATTAAAGTGGGATTCCATAAGAGAAGACAAAGGCAAACATGGGAAGTTTGACTTCCTATGGAAGGGACCTCTTATTATCCAGGCTTCATAAGGCAACAATACTTACTTTCTGAAAAGCCTGGATGGTACATAAGCAGAAGATGGACTAGTTAATGGTCGGATGATGAAACACTATTTTGATTCAGTCTGTTGATATATCCTGACCCTAACTTGTACGTAGGGAAGTTTAGCTTAGATAGCTTTATACATCAATAAGAATGGGAAGGAATGTACAGAAAATTTTGAGGAACAGTCAGGGAACTTCACCACTTTTTTGTTTTGCCTCATTTTTAGTTTATCATAAGTTGTAGAAGAAGACTTGGGAGTTGAAAACATAAGAACAAACATTCAGACAAACTATCTAAAATAGAGGTGCAATTGTTTGAATAAGCTCAAGAGAGATGTATATATGTTACATGGTCCTTTGTACAGTTTTGTTTACTTACAACAAAGGAAGATTTCAGAGTGCAGCAAGAATTGTACATAAGGCCATCTGACCTGTTGTTCTTGACTTTCCACCAGGGAAAGCCATCCCCAAGTGGAGCTAGTGTTATGCTCCTATACCAATAGGTGTCATATTTCATGATTGACTGAATTAGCTCTGCAATATGTTCATACCTTTCCTTTTTTATAAAGGTTTCCATATTATGAAGATTTCAAAAAAATAAAAAATGAAAAGAGGGTATACCCTAAAATAAAAATCAAAGGGTGAAAAGATAAATGGTCAAAAGGAAAAAGTGAAAGAAACGAATCCCACAGAAAAAAGAACAGGAAAGTGTGCAAGTCCAAATGCCACTATTATTTCATGTTCTGTAAATAAAGTTTCATGTACAACTTGTGGAACTTTTGTCACAACTGATGAAGGGCCAAACAGCTTAATCTTGGCTAGTTCATGTTTGAATTTCCTGTTTAGAGATAGAGAATAAAATCTGTCCAAACTGTTTAAACTTGGCAGATAAGTAAATAGGTAGAGAAGAAAAGGAGATCAACTGTTTAAACTAAGCCCTTGGAAGAAATAAGCGTAGACCTAGGTAGGATTCCCATGAAAATAAAAGAATATTTATAAGGGTTTGTTAGTCTAAATGCACCCATGGAAGAAAAAGAAAAAATGTTAGGCATAATAGGCTGGGTAGGCAGTTTTGGTGTTGTAGAAAGAAACTTGTGATAAGTTTTGTCTCTCAGAATGTTAATCTTACCTTTATCACAGGTACTATGACAGAAGCATGACTAACTCCCCTCCACCCTTTTCCAAAATCACTTACTAACTCTTCCCCCAGAGATATTAAGATCTGCTTAATATCCCTCTTAAATTACTCCATCTTACTTCATAAAAGACCTAAATAAAACCACATTTTTACTTAGGCACAAAGCCACATTTCTTGTGTAAAACCCCTTTCATTGCCTTAGCCTAAGTTTTTTAACATTAGACTTAGTGCTTGCTTCCAATCATATTCCATATTAACCAATAACGTTATTATATAAATCCCTTGTATAAATTCCCCTTCCCCATATATTGTTAATACATTAAAATCCCTATATTCTAATATTTCCGCCCTTAGTTGACATGCAACCATATATCTATTTATCGGGATTTACAGGTTTATTTGAGACTTTTAAATACCTAACACGCCACGCCCACAAGAATTAATTAACATCTACTTAATTAATAACTTAAACCACAACCTGATAACCAATAAAATCATGTCCGATATCGTTAATTTAACGTTAATACGAACGGGCCCCCACGCATTAACCTCCCTCTACCTCCATTAACTACCAACCATCAGATCTCGGCCCTCGCATCTGCTGGCTGAGATCTATATCGCGACCCCCTCCACCACCGAAGTTTACCACCCAAGGAAAGGGTGGTATTGCACCTGTACTGTGGACGCGTGGCGCATTCCCACCGTGCTCGCTGCCTCTCTGCCCAAAACCACTCTGGCCCATAAGCGGTGTGGGGCAAACAGCTTACCGCCCTCCCACTGGCCCTCAACTGACATCACGACCATGTCACCGCCACACTACCCTTCCGTACCTTCCGCTACGTGACAAAGTGTCCCGTCCTGGTGACGTCATCTGTTCATTAAATGCCAAAATTACTCGCCAAACCTGAAATTTCATTAAAAATGTTGAAATTTCATTTTCGTTGCAAATTCTATCTATTCACACTCCCATGCAAAAAACAATGACCGGAGCTGTTGTACCAGCTTTTCAACCACCACCCAACCAAGGAGACCTTCATCAGTGCACTTTGCACTCCATTATTTAACCTGCAATCAAAGTCTAGGTATTTATCGTTTTACTTGCAACCATGTAAATTCCTCTCTTTCACTGAAAATTTCACTTGTGAAACCAAACTCGAGTCAAGAGCAGTCTATTTAGCCCACAAAATATTCAGTCCAATTCTCCACAACAATTCTAAAATCCATTTTGAAAACACAAGAACCAAACATGGAAGCCCCCGTAGCCCTCAATGTCACACCCATCAATGCACCTCATAAAGACTTGAACTTTCTACCCTTGGCCGACAAAGTTTTCCAAATAAAAGACTTAACTAGTGACAAGAATCATCTGCAAAGCTTCTGCCAAATTAAAGATAGCCATCTAAGAAACTATGACATTTTTGGACTATGGGAATCAAACCTTCCCATGTACTTTCTTCCCTCAGTTCATGTCTTCCCAGACATCATTCACCAGTGGTGTGCCAACTATGACCCTGTTCATAGAGCTGTTATGTCTCCTTCCAACACTGTCCTTTCCTCCATAACTGCTGAATCCATCAATGAGATGTTACATTTTCACTCCACTGAGCCTTTGGCTCCTCTTTCCATGGGATTTTTTCTTGAAAAAGCCTCTGAATTTCCAAACTCAGAGATAACTCGCATTGTCCAGATGTTCATGATACCAACGCACCAACCTACAGGCCCTCCTCCTTATTTGCACGCCTTTTTCACTGAGACTAGAAAACTCATTCATGACATGATATCCTTGATTTTTGGATTTAGATCCAGTGAATTTTTGGATGATATCACCCTAGTTCTATTATCTATCTTTACTCCAGGATAGCCCCCTACTATCAAGTATGACTATGCCACTTTCATTGCTAATAAAATCCGTGCTCAGTTAATGAATTTGGAGAGGGAAGATGTCTTCAAATACACATCTTATATATACCATCTATTGTTACATTATTAGCCAGACAACTTTCTATTTCCCATCAGGAAATTAGATTCAAAAGGAAATCGGAGGTCTGTGATCTTTTGGAGTTCAATCTTCCATGACTGTGACTCCCCTTATACCTATTGTGAATTCATTGACTTATTTGTACGCCCAACCTCCACTCTTTTGACAGGAGCTTCCCCTCCTAGAATTTCTGGTGATATGAAGAAGATTTTGCAGCTCTCCAAAAACTACAGAATAGGTGACTAGTACCTCTACCAGAATCACACAGAAATCAAAATATATGGATGTCAACTTTGCCCCTTCAAGTTGCCTAGATATGTTCCCATGACTTTATTTGCATTACAATATTTTAGGCAGTTCATCCATGCAGATTTACCCCACTTTTGTAATGTAAAGAAGAAGGCTCAGCTAAGAATAAAAAACCAATTAGGCCCTTATGTTATCCATGATAGGGATGCATGGAAAGATGCTGAAAAAATCTTAGAAGACCACCTCAAATTGAAGAAGAGTTTTGGGTGGGTGCCATATGATCCATGTAGTTTCATAAATTACAGAAGGGTGAGGTACAGGCTGTCAATGTACATACATCATAGGATCCCAGAAATTGAATAGTATGCAAATCAAGAAGAATGGGTAGAAGGGAACTTAGTTGAAGAAATTACTAAATAGGAAAAAATGTTAAAAGCTATGAAATATCTTGAAAAAACTCTTGACTTGGACTCTTTTGGATAGGTATCTTTCAAGATGCCTCAACAACCAGCAGTTGAAACATCTTCTGCTAGAACTTCTCAACAACTTGTACAGAGAACCAACACATCAATCACAGGCACCTCAAAATGGCAAAGAAGTGGAAACTATAGAGCAACCAATAATGACCGATCAGCCAGGGGGGTCTAGAGAGCAGGAAAAAGTTCAAATTCCTCCGGCCCAATCTAAGGCAGCTGAAATCCCAGCTCTACAAACTCCCCTAAATGAGGAAAAAGGCAAGAAGAGAGATAGAGAAGAGGCCACACCTATCAGTGGACCTACCGAGCAACTAGGTGCAAAATGGCAGAGATTGGATCCTCTGTTAGAAGAGGAAATCATTGAAGAAACAACAAGAAGCCTAAGAGGTGAGAGGGTAATCAGCCAACAGACTTCCCCAGTGATAGATACATCAACTAGCTCACATAGGCAAGAGCTAGAAATGCAACATAGTGTTGACGTGTCATCTACCAGACCATAAGGCAAACAACCCTCTGACATCAAACGGACCTTCACAGAGATAAAGGCCAGGAATGATCCCGTGAGAATCGAAATTTACAATCAATACTTAAAAATGGCCCCCTAAACCCAGCAAAGATTGATGTATGCATATGACATCAAAGAAGGCAAAATGATCATGAGTTATTTTAAGCTAAACATGTATCAACCCCGGTCTATAGCAGATTATATCAGGAAAAAATTAGAGGTCCGAGCTATAGATATTCACCCCTTGGACCAGATTGCGATCCACAAGCAGACTGGAGAAATGGTTTATTCTACACTAGCTGACAAAGCAATGCTGGCCCACTAGTTGCAGAGTTCCTTAGACAACACAAATTGTCAGTTAGATTGGGAAAAAGCTTCTTCTATGGCCAAAGATAATAGAATCAAATCATTGGAAGAGATCATTATGGATCTGGGACATGACCCCAAATATGCCAAGGGCATAAAGGCACTAATCAAGAAAAAGGAAGAGGACATTGCTGCCCTGAGGAAACAGTTGAAGCTACCTCCTTCAAGACACCCTCAGACTGCAGAAATAATAGAGCAAAAATCAGAAGAAGACATGATGGACCTGCTCATGAAACTCAATGAAAGACTGACTGATACTGAGTAGGCACTTGAAAAAGCATTAAAAGAGAAGCAGGGAGAGTCGACCTCCCAGCCTCCTAAGGTAATTCCTACAATTACAAGTGCAGTCCCCTCAACAACTGGACCAGCATTGGCCCCAAGTGTCTCAGCAACTACAGCAGTAGTAATCACAAGTACACCATCAACAGGAGGAGCACCAGGTAGCAGTACAAATATGAGCATAGAATAACTGATAAAAGCCATGGAGGAACTAAAAATCCAATTGTTAGAGCTGAAGTAGGTAAAGGAGAAATTGGCAAAAGTAAAACAAAGTTATGATAAATCCAAGATGAATGTGGCAGAGAAAACAAGATAGGTTGAAGCATTGCAGAACAAAGTCAGAGCATTAGAAAAGGATCTCACTATGGACAAGCCTCTAGCAGAAATCAAAGGAATCCTTTGGACCAACATCACTCAATCCCTTAGTGATGTTTGGCCATCTATCCAAACTATTTATGAGCAGATCGACTTGGTAAATGCAGCACATGGTGAAATCCAAAAAGAAAGAGCTTTATTAGGACAAATGCCTGAACAAGCCAACAGGCTCATTCACTTTTTGAATTATAGAAACAGAGAACAGCTGGAACAGCTCGGCATCCCAGACAGGACAGGCACAATTTTGGATATCAAAAGAGTTCTAACCAAGAAAACTCTAATGCAGAATTTAGAAAAAAGATGCCAGGATATGCAAGTAGAAATCAATTCTTTCATGCAAAGATTTACAATTTTGCAGGATAAAGGACTGCCAAGTCTTTTAGGGAATAATGACAGGCTAATGAGACACACAGATTACATACATAAGTTGAACACTTATGCTGTGGATCAGGTTAATTCATCAACAAGTGCTTCAGGAGAAAAAGAACTCCCCACAGGCCAAACTCTCTATGATAAATTAGAAAATTTATTTTATATTGAACATGAAGTAAAACATTTGTTTTAGCTCCAGCCTAATTTTGTTAGATATACAGAAGCTGATGAAACACTAAGGAAACTTCAGAGGCATAAGTTGCCAGATCAGCAATGGTGGGAAGATATGTTGGGGATTTTATAAATTCCTCTCAGATAAAGCGGAGATTTCAGGCTATTTTTCCGCAATAAGATAAACAATGATAAATGAAGCTCCAATGGGTCAAAGTGTATTGAAGTAGGACTGAAAACATCTGACAAGGCAGCCAACACAGAATATCAGTGGAAGACTGTCGCTAACTGACTCATAGCACCTACCTCTGGTACTTCCAATTAAGACAAAGTGGCCAGCACAACGTCAATTTATTGTTCCCCTGTTTTCGAGACTATTCATCTCTATCTCTTGTAAAAGAAGCATTAATTGTCATCAGATATTATCTTCTTCAGATATTTTGTAAGATATTTTGATGTTTTTATATAAATACCCCCCCAAACGAATCATTTGGGGTTGGTTGGTGGGTGTTCATAGTTTCTGACTGTAATACTGAAGTTTTCTAGAATAAAAGGCGGTTGGAACCATTTTTTTCTGGCTCACTGAATGAGGAATTGATGCTAATGACTATGTTATAGAATTCTTGAATCATCTTATGGATCAATAAGTCCCCTCTAACTTGTGCTTTACAGTTTCTATGTTTATTATATCATCTATGTTTCATGATCTCAATAACAAAGAAAAAGAATAATTCAGAATTTGCTTGACTACACTCTGTCTTCAATCTTTGTTATTTTCTATGTTTTCTTCAGAATTATAATAAACAATGAATTCTTAATTGCTCCTTAGCAGTAATCATCCATTTTCCCTCTATCAAATATGATGAAGAATTCTTAACTGCCCTTCACCCAATTAACTCCATTCCATCTAATTTCACCCTCTAAATTGTTCCATATTTGAGTACCTTGCTCTGTGATACTTCCTCTGTTAAGAAACCTAATCCAGGAAGCTATCCTTCTTTGACTCCATCTTGCCCAATGGACTGAAACTCTTCAGTTTTACTTCACTATTCTATTGAATCTCCATTCCTCCAACCAAAACTCAAAACAAAATCCTTGCACTTCATAGCTAGCCTAATATACCTCAAAACAAAGCTAAATCATAAAGAGAGAGCCCTCTCTAGATGCAGATTGGCTAGAATCTATATCTAAAATATTGGTATGTGGTTACCTCTACCGTATTCCATTTCTTACAACTTTTGGGAACAACCTAAGTGATAACAATGTTAATGAATGTCTCTAAAAACCCTTCAAGTTGATAATTCATCCTAAACTAAGTGGTTGAGCATTTCATTTATGGAATGAGTCTTTGTTGCAACTCTGTATTTTCTTTCTTTTAGATTAATGAAGTACAAAATTTCTCAAATGTCATCCCAAGGAGACCTTCTCCCAAAATTGAGAGGCAGAGTAAGTAAGTATTTCATTTAGTTTTATTTCTGTAATTAGTTAGGAATCAGTTACAAATTTCTCTTTCAATTATTAAATCATGATTTTGAAAAACAAGAATAGAAACTTTGTTTTGATTTCTTGCTTCAGCTTTGCTTCCAAGTCTGTCTCAGCTTTGTTTTCATTTCTTTCTTAAAAGCTATGTTTTTATTTTTAGAATTTTGAGTAGTCCTTACAAAAGTTAGATTTAAGTTTTCAATAATTACATTGTAAATCATTAGGTATTAAAAGACCAAAGCCCCCCAAAACAACATAAAACAAAAAAACAACGAAGTAAGAAAGGTTATCTAGCACAAAAAGTGCACTACACTTCATCAGTTTATGATACCCAGATTGATAATTTATGTAGAGCAATTTAGGACACTAAATTGACCAAACAGTCACCAAAGGTGGAATTTCCAAAAGTATAGGTGTTGTAGTGACATTGAAAGTCCATCACCAACAATGATTTATAATGACGGATAGCGACTGTCACCATTTCATATGAGAAATGGTGACGGACCATAGCCTATGTCACCAAAAACTAAACGTCACCAAAGGTGGCATCGCCAAAAGTATAGGTGTTTTAGTGACATTCAAAGTCCATCACCAATAATGATTTATAATGACGGATAGCAGCTGTCACCATTTCATATGAGCAATGGTGACAGAACATAACCTCCGTCACAAAAAATTGAATGTCACCAAAGGTGGTGTTGCCAAAATTATAGATGTTATGGTGGCATTCAAGGTTTGTCACGAATATTGATTATAATGACAGATAGTGACTGTCACCATTTCATATGAAAAAAATGATTTATTGTGATGGATATTTCATGGTCATCACTATTGGTGTATATATATGGTAACATTCGATGACCATCACCAAAATCTGCATTGCCAAAAGTATAGGTGTTGTGGTGACATTCAAGGTCCATCACGAATAATGACTATAATGACAGACAATGATTGTCACCATTTCATATCAACAACAATGATTTATGGTTACAGACCTTTGAGGATCATCACTATTGATGCATATATATGGTGGCGTTTGTTGACCGTCACCATTTCATATTTTGGTGAGGGTCAAAAAATGTCACCAAAGCTCATTGGTGAAGGTCAAAAGAGCCTTCATCACCAAAAATTGATCGTTGCCATTCCATATGGATGTCAGAGCACGATGGAATCGAACCACCAACCTCCTACATGCAAAGCAGTTGCTCTTCCATTGAGCTAGCACCCTTTAAAGAATCAGAATTTTAAAAATTAGACCTTGAAACTTCATAAATTGTAAATTCTACAACTTTCAATAAATTAAAGTCTCGGAAATATTTTACTAAACAAGAAAAGCAACATCGAAACTACAGGTCCCTACCTAATGGTTATGGAAGTTATCAAAAGTGGGTGGAAGGAAAAATAATTATGTATAAGAGAATCAATATGTTCAGTTGAATTATCAATTAGAAGTGAAACTCTGAAGACATTTATAATCTACAAATGACCTATAACTAGCAAATGCACCAAATATTGCAAAGGAAATGTCATAAGTGAATAACATGACAACAACCAACAAATAAAATAAATTGACATGGAAAGAAAGAAATAGCTTCACCTTCATTCTTGAGCTACTTCTGTTTATTTGAATTTGACTCATGACATTCTTTATCTGAAAAGGAATCAAAATCATCACTAGTATTAAATTCATCCAACACAGACTTTGAATATTCCACTGACATCTGCATTTTTGTTGCCATGCCTGAAAACCATGGAGTTTCCTGTTGATAGTAGAATAAAATGTGTGTTTGCTTCTCAAGAGCACATTCCTTATTAACCATTGTTACCTGACAAAAACCAAAGAGACAACACAATATCAACATACACAAAATCCCCTATCGAAATATAATCATAACTTAGCAAAGAAGTCTAAAAGATGTTCTTAATTAATAAACTTTATATTTGGAAATATTGTTTCTTTAGATTTTAAAAAGACTATGTTGTACAACACTTCTGTCTATTTATCCAGGCAATTATATCATAACATATGTCACAGAATAGAAATCTGCAGTACCTAAAGTAAAAAGACAAATTTTCTCAAAAAAATAGATTTAGAAAAGAGCTTTGAAAACTATAAGTTTGTCATCATGCAAGTTGTGCAGGCTATGAAAGTAGCCATTATTTCATAATGGTTGATGTTTTAGCCCTAACAATTATTGTGACAACCACAATGAGCTAATCAATATAACATCTAATTATGTATTCCAGTGTGTAAGATTATAGCGACAACAAGGTAAAAATACCAACACTTGAAAGGATATGTCAAATACTTAAGAAGTTTTTAGTTTACATATAAATAGAAAGGTATAAAATCATGTTTATACAGAAAGGGATTAATAAATATGGGAGATACTGTAGTCAAAGTAGTGAGACTTTTGTAAAGGTAATTTAATTTTCAAGGCTAAAAAATGATGTCTACCTGTAACAGCACAACACCAACTCCATCCCCAAAAAGAACGCAAGAGCTCCAATCTATCCAATCAACATATCTAGAAAGAGCATCTACTCCAATAACCAATTTTTTTTTAAATCCACTACCTATCATTGTTCCAAGAATACTAACCATAAGTAAATGAATTATACAAAAAAAATTGGATTTATCAACAATCGGAATAGAAACAACAATTCACCTTTTAGGAAACATGTAGTTGTTACAAGACCCAACAAAAATCCATTACAAGAAGCTGTAATGTCGAAAGCCAAGGCTTTTATACAACCCAACTCACTTTGCACCTGATATCAAAATTGCATTTTTTTCTAATATAGAATCATGAGTATGAATAATTAATGCAAAAATTTACAAAAAATATCTAAAATCTACATGTAGTAAACTGTATTTGTTAAAATTATACAAATTGACACAAAAAATACCAATTTAATATGGTTAAGGGGAAAAAAGTTATGTCCTAAAGACATAGGCTGTCAGCATGCAAAAACTTAATCCTAACAATAACATGAAATCCAAAAAAAATGGAACTTCTGAGAGTTGAAAACGAAATATTTTATAGACCCTTGGTTGGAAACAATTTAAAAACTAGAACAATTATATATTTCCATAAAATCAACACGTGCACAATCATTAATATCAATTACTTTTCATTTGGATATCACGAGGCAATCCACTTTGTGGTGGCTACCGCATGCAATTTTCATTCAAACCCAATAGGAATGTATTTGTAGAAAGATGTTCACATACCAACATAATTATTGATATAGATGGAATACTTTGTGGTACCATTTTATTACATATGTGAGAAGCAAATACTACTAATAGAGAACTGGAAATTTTTTAAAAACATAATACACGCATGCACACAAGAACAAGTTTTGAAGACACCAAATCATGCAAGTGATTGCAAAATGTATCCCAATGAGAAACTCTTACAGTGAAGTTCTTTGATTAAGTCCGTGCAAATACATTTGAAATTGGTTACTACCTTGCATAGGTAACAAATGTAGCCTTAGTCACAAGGCCCACAACATTGAAGGAAGCTCATTTGTTGAAAATTCAAAACATTAAACCTAACTATTGACTAAAGTGTGGTTTACTGACCATGGGACATGTGACTTAAAGGACCATCAAATTCTACTGAATGATTAAAATAGAATTTGCTTAACTGTGATATTTCATATGTTGTGTCAGTTAGTCTAGTTAGTCATATGAAAAATATGCTCACTTTCTCGTCTTGGTTATGGTCTGCTTCTAGTTTGCCTGTGTTCTAACCTCCATCTAGTCTCAATTGTTTCAACCATTTGTAATTTTTTGTCTTTATGCAATATGCAAAGAGGTTTTCAATACCTTTGCAGATCAAATAGGGCATGTCTAGATCACCATATATAAAATTCTATAAATTTTATAGAATTTTATATATGGTGATATAAACATGCCCTATTTGATCTCCAAAGGTATTGAAAACCTCTTTGGATATGCTAGCAAGTGGCAACTCTCAGCTATGAGGGTTTCACTGTCCAAGAAAAAATTCAACTTTAAAAAAGGAACAACAAAGTCTCCTTAGGGAATGAAAAAACAATTACATGCTTATTTTCTATACGTCTTATAGGTTATTTCCTTAATGATTTTTTGATCAGATTTTGAACTGCTATGAGACTCAACTCAAATAAATTCATGAATAGGTGGCTAAATGGTAAATATAGGTATGCTCCAAAAGGATATTGACAGTGATGTTTTTTATAAAAAGTTCTCTTCAGTCACTAAGAAGCAAGCTAATAAAATAAGGAAAATAGGGATGCTTAGCATGTGGAAAATAAGGATGCTTTGCATATATTATGACAAGGCACTATAAACTAATTGCAAGGAATAACATACTAAAATATGATAGAATGATCATCTTTGACTCATAGATTTGCAAATAGGAGGCACAAGTTCATTCAGAAAGCAGAAGGATTTTCACAAGGAAAGACAAACTATTTGTGAGAAGCAAGAGACTAAACGAGGATAACAATCATATGCTAAAAAGTCAGAATTTTCACAACATGTACAAATTCCTCCGCATGCAACAATTTTTTTTTGAAAAGAGAAATTATATACAAGACCTACACTATATAAGAGAAATTATATACAACAAGGTCCCTGAAATTTTCCAGGAATGTCTCGAGTATGGCTAGCAAGTCCCTTCATCCCCAATGAAATCCATCACATAGAGGGACATTTCCTTACTCCCCAAATAACCAGAACAGTGGGTATGATATTTTCTTTTTCTTTTTTTTTTTTTTTGTGGGGGGGGTGGGGAGGCGGGGGTGGGTGGCGCGTGGGCAATAGTAGCAAAGGATAATGTCAACCATTTTATCATCAACTTGTAGTAAACATCTTTAGATCCATGTTTAGCTCAGTTTTGTTGAAATTTGAAAATGGACAATCCAAACTAGAAGCAACTAGTTCTAGTATTGCTTTGAGAATTTCCAGTCAGAACCCACCCATGAAACTAGAATTGATTGGTTTTTCCCAAAACTTCTAGTTTAGGAAAAAACCGATCAAACTAGACAATTTGACCAATTTTGTACCATTGCAACCCCAACCCCAGAAAAAGGAAAAATAAACCTACAAAAAATCCTAAAACTGCCATAAACCTCATTTCCCATCTATTTAATCATTCCCCCTATATTTGCTTCACAACCTTCTCATTGATCATTTGAGCAGCAAAGAGCATTGATTCAACAATATTCTTGTGTTGATTCATAGTGCTTCTCAGTCTGATTCAGAGAGTTTCATCCAATGATTTGGAGCACTCAAGATTTGATTGGGGAGTTTCTTGGATCTATTACTAAACCTAATTTGGATTAAGACTTGGAGTATTGATTTGAAGATTTGATTGGGGTGCTTCTTGTGTTTTTGGTAATGTTGTAAACATCATGTCAACAAAAATATCACCAAGAATTAGGAAAAGAAAATATTGACAACATCAGGAAAATATCACAAAATATAGGCAAATTTAAAAAATATAAAATTATTCAAAGACACAAATAATTGACTTTATGCCCCTCCATCGATGAGTAGGGAAAATAATTTCATGCATCTCATGATAATATCGAGATATTTACAATATTCTCATGTTATTTTCGAGAATGAAAACATTGCACAGTTTATCGGCAATAATATCATTCTGGGGTAAAATTTGTGACATTGCAATAATATCAGGACCATGATAATCACGATGTTTGCAACACTGGTTTTTGGAGCTACTCCTTTACCGATTCTAGATGTTGATTCAATTTGTTCCTGCAATTGATTTAGATATACTCTTGGAACTGATTCAGAGTGAAGACTTGGAACTTGTAAAGGTATTTACAAATATTCTTCAAACCCTATTTCTCTTAAGAGAGTTTGTTAAAAAAATCTAGAAATTAAATGTAAGGCTTTATTTGCAAATTATTTGTGGTAGAAAAAATGCATTGGCTCCCAAACGTAAAAAGGATCCTACATCGAACCATTGCTAAATAGTTGGGGATGAAATGGTATGCAACTATTGTCCCATGGAAATTTTTGAGGTGGTGGTTATACATAGACTGAGAATCGAAACAACACCTAGAAAATATACTAGGGAAAATTCAATATTTATCTAAAAACTTAGCTGAATTATAATTTGACATGCAAGCTGCTATTGAAAGCTATAACATGAGGAAAAATATATGCAAGAAGAAATAGGAAGAAATGGAAGTGAACATGATAATGAAAACCATAGTTCTAAAGACTCCACTACTCATCCTGCTAGGGATACCTTTAGAATCCCAATCCATCCAAAACATGAGGGTGATTATGGCACAAAGAACACAATCCTAACAGGAAAAGAGTTGACTCAATATTTGTATCCAACAGGCAACAACACCCTTAGTTCTTAGCCCTTCATTGATAACAAATGGAGGAAGTTGCTTGGGAATGCATGGCTACATGGTGACATGATGCAAAGATAAATTACAATCTAAGTTCAACAAGATACAAATAGGGATTTGGACATAGATTTGCCAATTTTTTTAAAAGCTAGGATCTAGATATGGTAGGAAAGTAGCAAGTAAAAAAATATTTTGTAATATATATAAAGAGAGACAATTAAAAAAAAACAGTCAATAATCAAAACCATTCAGGAATGACAAGAGTAAAACTACAAGTTTATAACCAAAACCAAAAAAGAAAATTCTAATGCATGTTACTATTAGCCATCCATTTATTATAACTGATAATTTGATAAGTCATAATCATCATTGACTATTGATAATTTTGAAGACCATCTCGGCATGAGAACATCGCAATTCATAACAATATTTTTGTAAGCAGCATCCACATGTCCATATCAACAGTGAATAAAGGGGTGTCTTGAAGACTATGGTAAGGCTAAATAATAGTGTTAGTGAAGTGACCAACATTGTAGCACATAAGGGTAGAATAGACATTGAGAACAAACCTTGAACATGATGATAGATCAAACCTTCTCAAACCTTGACATTGTACAAAACATTAAGTAAAATTATTGGCCTCCAGTTTCTCACCATATCCCTTTCTATTCCTTTAAGAATAAGCTTGATCAAATTTACATTTACCTGCTCCCCCATGTGCCTATTTCCAAGGATTTTCAACGCAACCCAAGGAAACACTTACATGAATTCAAGACACATTTCTAGCCATTGAAATGGTAATTATAACAAAACAACCCAACATCAAAGCGATTCCCTATAGTAGAAACTAACATTAACAAGTTAACGAATAAATGCATGCAGAACTTCACATTTAACTTCAATGTCACTACAGTTCATTTTTAGGTTAGGCAGATTCTTCTCTTTTAATCAATGCAACAAAGGTAATGAGTTTAAACTTTAAAGGCATACCCTTATATCAAATTATACACAAAAATTGTCACAACAAAGCCCAAATGTTGGCTACAAACATCATCTCAAAACAAAAAACACAGCAATACAAGGAATTTTGATATCAACAAAATTGTGGATTGTATAATTTGAAAATCCAACACCTTTGAATTGAGATTAGCCTAGAAAAACGCAATTTCTCACCAAGCCAATCAATACATGATAAAAAAAAATTGTTTGCCACTCAATGAAATGCATCTAAACTCCATGTTAACTGCTATAACATCAATAAAATATGATACCATCATGATATAGATTCTATAACTAATAAATTCCCATAAAAATGCTAACGATATAACATAATATCTCTAGTCCGAGTAGCTCCCATATTATGGAAAACATTAACTCAAACAATTTTAACCAAGAAGAAACATGGGGAAACAAAAAAATATGGAGTACAAATACATTAAAGTGTCATAGCAAAGTTAATGATAATTATTTAGCTGTATATTGAATAAATATCATATAATACTTACTTAGGGAGCACCAGCAAAAAGATCATCTGGAGTAGATGTACATCAAAACCAAGTCAACATCCTATGGCTTGACTTTGGCCATTTCTAGGGCTCTTCTAGATGACTCTATAGCTAAACCAATTAGTGTTTCATCACTTGCAAAAAAAGTAAGCTTAATGACGTTTTATTCCGTGTAAGTGAGGAGGTTTTGGTGGACCTTTTTTTAGTATCCACAAAAAATATCAATTCTAGACTTTCCTTCATCTATTCCTTCCTTTGAGTACAATTGTTAAATCCCCATTCTTACACAGCAAGCCTTATTTCCTTCCATATGCAAGAGCTCCTAATTAAGTGTTCCTTCTAATGATGCTCCCTAATTCTTCATTAAATATGAGATATAATACTACTCAAAGTCTCAATATTACGGGAAAATATGTTTTCAACTTATAGAACTTTAAATGGTCATTCCCATTAAAATACCTTCAACAATTTTGTGGTCTTTGTTATTTCTAAGGCCTTTGGGATGGCACATACAATACCAAGCCCTGTTGGCTAGGGATAAGATTTCTTAACAGCCTGTTAGTGCTACATCCACTTATGTTCCCAACATCAACATCAAAGTTGAGGTGCCTCGTTTGATTAATCCACAAAAACTAAAATGATTCGGTTTCCTAGTGAAAATGTGTTTGTAACAACACTTTCCCAATAATTATAAAACCTAAATATAGAATTTTGGTAGCTACCTCACATAGAACTTGTTAGCAATTTGGAATTCCAACATCTCTATCCACTTTCTTAATCTAACAAATAGGATTTTCTAGCAAGCAATCACAAAAAATGTATATTTACATAATGGAGAATTTCTAGCATTAGCTGCAACAGTAATCAACAATAAATATTTTATAATAGTTGTAGTTATCATCAAATAAGTAAGTGACACTTGGAGTGTTACTAATAACTATAGTGATCCATAGAATTAGAATTTGGTTGTGTTGTAACTAGGAGTGAAGGTGGCACTTAAAATTTTGGGGCACAAGAATTTGCTCCTGTTATCAGAAAAAGATGCTTAGATGCATTATTTCCATAATTAGGTGATCTTCCAACATCATCGTTATTTTCAAACAAAACACCTTCCCACTTTTCCTGTTGCATGTTAGTGCTATTGAAATTTTCTACAAGACTAATACTACTGATTTGTTGCAAATTAGAAGATGAAAGATGGGGCATGCCTAGTGTTTTTCTAGGCATGCCACCAATGGGAATGGAAATGGAGACTGTAAATTTCCCATTTCAACCTTAGTAACACCTTCTGTGCCTACTTCCATGACACCACTAGCACTAACCGTAGTTAAGTTTGTACATTGAGCATTTTCCAAAGAAAATCAATTGCTTCCTCTACCCTGGACCTTAGAAATCCCATTTCAACCATCATAGAAATGGAAGCCTCATCAAGTGGATGACATCTAAATCATTGACCTGTGCTTCCAGGAATACTATTTCTACTTCCTTTAACATCACCTATGCTAGTGTATACATGGGTAATAGTGGAAACAACAAAGGTAATCAAAGATGGACTACAATGAAAAAAATTGGATTGCTCTAGATAGGTAGAACAACATTGAGAACTTGAGATTGTAGAGTGCATACAAAAACCTTTGGATCCCTTGGAACAGTAACAGAGCCTCCAACAAATGGTTTCACTAACTATGATGTAGAGGGCACAGTTAACAACGAAGAATAATTCACAAGTTGCTCCAAACCTTGCAATAGCTTTGTAATGCCTCTAACAACCAATGTACATGCTCTGGCTTGTCATTTTTTGTTTCCTTTCCTTGTTGTGAAATAAATGGTACTGTCCACAAAGAATGACATGTTGCTTCAAAAGTAGTCAAAAGGCTTTTAATTGTACCATGAGCATAGAAAGAATTCACTACTAATGTATTGCACATTCGCTTATGGTTGTCATATATAATTGTTGTCATGCCATCCACAACTTTCCTAGGGTAGTGACACTTTGAAGAAAGTGATGACTCAAACTCAGATAAGCTATAGTTCTCATCCACATCAAGACTGTCATGAAATTTTTTTACAAGAGTAACCACCACACTTCAAGCTTCAAGCATGCTATGGTGCTATCCAAGCCTCCTAAATCCCTAAAGGAGGTTGCAGAAACAATCTGTCCATGAGCTCTATGCTAAGAACAAGGGTGAGTGGTAGTACCTTTATGCCATATGTGGAGAGAAATGGGATGAAGTGGCTTCATGATATCTCATGTTGATGGCCTCTGTTTCAATAATTTGTCATTGTTCATGCTAGTGACAGTACTTCCTAGTCCCATTGACCTACTTTTTGGTTGTTTATTGTACTTCCTTATCCATATAAGTGGGATTATCAATCCCCATGGAGAGATGCTTGTTTTGATGTCTATTTTTATAACTCTTGCAATTACATCTTGATGTTAGCATTTTGCAACATCAAACATTAGCATAGACCTAGGCTTGACAGTATCACATTTTACTATAAGTAAAATGTTTGTTACAATTATTGGATTGGCAGCAGTCTTGTTGGCTCCTTGCATACATTGACACACATATTTCGTGAAATCCTACAATAGTTGATCTTAGTCAATGGTGTCAGATTTTTACCTGGTTTAGCTCTGATAGGGTTGACCACAGAATTGGGGCACACTCATCTAGCAGGTGCTCTTATTGTTGCAGGTCCATATAGTAGCAGATGGAAGTGGTTTGCATTGGTTCTTATTCACATCACAGTGTGAGGGAGGCACAATTAGGTAGGAATGCAAAGTGAAAATGCATGCCTTCAACATTAGCATATTTCCTATTTTGGCACCTTAAGTTAAATTCAGTTCACTACTGTTCCAGATTTAGCAATTTCCAATTTGCTTCAATTCAACTTTTAGTTTAGTTCAATTTCTGATTACATACATGATTTATCCCTAGAAAGGGCACAGATCCCTAGGTTTCTCAAGGCACTGTGGCACTTACATGGTTAAGTTTAGAGTATAGAAAGAGGGTGCAGTTCTCATGGGAGGGAATGCTTTCTTTAGTTCATCTTCTAGTTGGGTTGCACTTGTATTGTAGCAACATAAGTAATTTGCAAGAAGTGTAGAAGGTTTAGGCATGGACAAGCTAATTTCCAAACTTGATACAACCTTTGCAATGGTGTCATGCCTTTCCACCAACACAATTTTGGGTGTTAGGTTGTATGTTGACAGTGGAGACTTATGATGTATGATAGCAAACATATTGGCCTTCTTCTGGTCAGAGGAACAAGACACTAACAAGCAACTGGAACTTGGTGATGATGGCAAGTACCCAACATCTGGGCTGGGTTTTATCTCATTTTGCATGCCAATAAGAAAAGTTGTGGAGTTCCATGCTTGGGTCATCATTTTATTAGTCAAATTCCCCATTGTGGACTCCTAGGATTAATAAAGAGTCATTAGAGTTATGAGACCCTTCTTGGGCTTTCGAACGATGTAAAAAGAATTATTTTTGAGTCAAAAATGAATTATGTAACCTCCACACCAAGTCGGCCTCAAAAAAGGCAATTTGACCTCATTGGAAGGCTATATATACAAGGCAGTTTGACTTCATTTGAGCATCTCATCTCTCTCACACATAGTTCGATATCTGGAAGCTAGAAATTTGGAAAAAGTGCGAAGTTGAAGGAAGAGTCTAAAAGCCTAAAAGGAGTGCGAGTTTGGTCAAGGAGGAAGGGAAGAAAAAAATCAAAGTTTTGGTATATCTGTCTCTCTCTTTCATGTGGGTTAGCTTAGGACATCGAAGTATCCTTATCAAATTCAAAGTTGATGCTAATGTTGGAAGCTAACAAGTCGAAGATGTTGTTGATGCTGGAAGAAGCCAAGTCGAAGCTACTCCTGATGTCGGAAGCTACCAAGTCGAAGTTGTTGCTCATGCTAGAAGTTGCCAAATCGAAGTTGCTAGGGTTGAAGCATTGCTACTAGCTTGAAGGTTGGATCAAAGAAATAGAGGTTGGCTTGGTGTGGAGGAGGTCTTTGTCTAGGTTGAAGAGTCTCAAGGAAAGCAATTGAAGAAAGAGATTTTGACTGGGTTTTCCCCTAGATAGGGGTTTTTCCCTGGCAGAGTGCCTACATCTTCTGTCTTGTGTTTTTGTGATCTTCATGCACACATAATTTTGTAATTTCTTGATGAAAGATAATATAACAAATAAGTAAAAGAAGCCAACATAATTCTCAAGTAAATGATTACTCCCTCTATGAATGGGATTGAATACTCCAGGAAGCTGTATCAAAAAGATCTTCTACTACTTATTCAATAAAGTTAAAAGTCAAGGGTTCTTGGCTGCTCTTACAATGGAATTGGGAGATAATAAAAGCTATTAGAGGCCTGGGATCAACATCATTAAAGCTGAAGAATGGAGCTAAGATGAAGAAGGAGGAATAAGAAAATTTAAGGATCTATTGAAAGTAATCTAAGGAACCTCAAAAAGTTGATTAAAGGATCATATAAGGAGACCTTATAAGGAAAGAAGCTTACTATCTTCAAGGACAATGTCTAACACAATAAAGGAAGAGAACAAATTAGAAGAATCATTCGATTACAATGCTTGGAAGAAGAGGATAGATCTCATCCTCGAAAAGAATAAAGTCTTGGATCTAGTAAAAGGAAAAGTGAACCTTGTATCCAGTCTCTTCATTCCTTTGATGTTTGAGAGGTGGAGTTGTCAACCAAGTAGACCTTGAAGGTCCTTGTAGGGCACATTGTCTATTAGTAACTACAACTTGCATTATTGGGGTAAGCATCTATGGTTTGGGTTTTAAAAGAAAGGTTGTAAGGGACTTTCTAGAGTCTCTATAGAAGCAATGAAATCTCCCTAGTATCTTGTATTAGATGGGGCACTTGAAACATGAAGTGCTCTTTAGTCTCCACCTCCTAGAAGGAGGAGTGTCGACAAATCTTGTCCTCTTAGGGAATCTAATGATACATATCTTGACACGTAAATGGTGAGAGCATGATCTTAGTTGATGATGGGAATCATGTGTCCATGGGATTAGTGCCTTCATATGTAGTTGGACAAACAATTGACTTTTAATTTGCAAAAAATGCTTAGCGTGAAATGCTAGCTTAGATATAAAACATTGTGAGGGAGAATACTAGGTGATTAGAATGTACTGCCATTATATGTCCTCCTTGATTGATTCATTATTCTACACCTTGGGGGGGAGAATTCAAGGGAACCTATAAAGTAGGGAGTCAATAAATGGAGATAATGGAAAAATGAAGAAAAAAAGTGGCCTCAAAGTCTCAATATTTCCTTCGACCAGAATGACCCAAGGAGACCAGATGTTTATAGGAAAGGAATGGAGAGACATATATGGATCTATCTCCCAACTCAAGGTAGAGTCTCAAAGGGCCCAAAATATAACCTCTACACCAAATTATTTTGTGGGTTGTTCCCTAGTATTAGAAATAAGTTAGAGTTTCTTCTATTTCCTCCTCGAATAATTTTATGCAAAATTTCAAATTGGTTCCAATATCAAAGCCAAGTTGCATAAGACCATTCAATTCTTTTAGATTAAGGGAATTCTGTACTCATTTTCTTTCTACTAATTACTCAGCCCAACAATATTGGGTAGAACAAAGGAGAAACCAATTCTGTATCCTCTACCCATTGTATGAAGAAGAAATATGGCACCTATCATAGGAAGCTTGCCCATTCCAATGAGGAATGTCAAACATTTAGGCCAAAGAGCTCCGAAAGGAAAAATACTTCCTTTCTAAGAATTATTAAGAGGTTGGAGACTTAGAGGTTGATGTCAACAATCCTAGCTACATTGATCCAAACTTGATGCTAATGCCCAAAGATAGCCTTACCAGCAACAAGGAAGCTCTTTGTACATAGAACTGTCAAATCAAGCACAAACTAGCATATATGGTAATTGATAATGGAAACCAAAATAACCTTCTCTTGCTTCAATTGGAAAAGGAACTCAAGTTACCAACCTCAACTCATCCCAACTCACATTAGCTTGGATGGGTCAAAGATGCACATTAGCTTGTGCTAATCACTTGATTTCATACATGTAGATTTCACTATACATCTGATGTAGAATGAGTAGTCTCCTCTAGTCCAAGAGTTTTTCAATAGAAATCTTGATCAAGACTCAGTTCCTAGTAAGACCATCTCAAATTTTAGCTCTCCAAGGACATGAATAGTGATTAGTAACATCTCTAGAACTTTGAATCTACATAGTGACAAGGAGAAAATCATACATCATCAGGACATCAAAGGTACATTAGTTTAACTTGATTTCTACTTTTTCTCAGTTGAAGGAATTGCCATCAATCGAAGTTTTCTTTTTTCTTTTTTCTTTTTTTTTTTCCAGCTGGTTCAGGGACCCTGGTCAGTTGATCCGCTACTCCAGGTTCGAGAAATCTGGGTGGACCCCACCCGAAGGGGGTCCACCCCTCAGTCACCATAGACCTAACCCCAAGAGCTTTCTGGTTTCGACCCTGTGACCTCCCATTGGCGAGGCCCTGACTTGAGCGATTGAGCTAACCCTTGGGGCTATCATCAATTGAAGTTAGTGTGTAGCTTCATCATTTTCAATTTATTCATTAGAAAATAGAATGACTTTATTGTAACAATTGAGACAGTGTAAGGATGGGTACAAGTCAGAATTGTGACATCCAAGTCACAGATCTATTTCAAGAATAAAAGTATCACATTCATTCTCATCACAGGACATTCATCCTATAAAAGGAAGAAAAAGCTAAGATATTGAACAACATTCAAAATCCATCATGACCATTACAATCTAGTCAAGGATCTCTCCTTCAAAATTTGTAGGGTTTCTGGAGCAGCACATTTGCCTCAGAAAAGAGCAGCATGCAAAAGTAGTGGTAGCAACACCTTCAGACATCGTGGGTACTGAAGATTGTGTAAGTCTGCAACAAAAGCACCCTTATTCAAGATTGACTATGAATCAAGAACTCTTGATCCTTAAAGCAAATATAAGGTTGAAACACCTTGTGATTCAAATCAATATTTGTTGTGGCTAGTTAGCAGAGGATTTCAGAATGATGGTACTATATAACCTGGAAGTGTTTTCTGCTTAATGACAACTTTCTTCATGAACAGAGTTGTATTAACAGTAGATGAATGTTAAACATGGCTCTGACCTCTAGGATTATTGTCATAATAGCATCATTGGTATGGAGAAACCTTGCATGGCTTAGATGGCAGTAATATTCAACCATGTAATCCTATCTTGATGTCCTACATCATATGGTCTATTAGTTGATTGGGCAGACCACGTAAGAGAGACTGCCCATGCATGCGATTTGGTAATTGGAAGTTTGCTGCTTAATAAATCTTAAAAATAAGGAGCAGATTTATGAAGGCCAGATTTATGAATGTGGAACTAAATTGTAATGTCGCCGCAATTCATGAACAAGATGAGATCACACTTCTTGTCCTCTGTTCAGATTTGGTTCAATAACTGGTTGTTAGGGTTGTTTGCTTATGGTGCCAAGATCACAGTCCAGCAGAGGATTGAAGTCCAATTCTATCCTTACAGTTCTGTTCACTGAATTTTTATATGCTAACATTGATAGCAACACTCTATATCTTTCAATGTGCATACACAACATTCTGTGAAAAAACCTCTTTCATTCATGCAATATATTTACATATGTGCAAGCAATATGCAATTACTTTTCACTGTCAATGTATTGACTGCCACATTGAGACTCAAAGCAGTAAAATAAGGCATGATATATAACGCAGTAAGATAAGGTAATAAATAAGGCATGAAAGCAGTAAAATTAAAGAAAAATACTCCCTCTCAAAGATTTGCAGAAAATTAACTGAAGATTTTAAGGGCTATTTGGACTAGTTATAGACCTAGCATACCATTATTATGAATTTGAGGGTCATTTCAAAAGGTTTTCCTCTCCCCTTCCATAGAATTATATCACCTTTACCTATTACTAACAAAGTAACTTAGGAAATACCTTGTGTCCTACAAAAATGACACAAGTAATGACGATACAATTGTGCCACCATGGTGAACATAGGTAAACTTGTAAGATTAACATACTTTATGAATGTTAAGGGAGGTTACCTATATTATGTGCCTAATGGATCTTTGGAATGATCCTTCATTATAAGTTGGGCACCACACATTGGAACCTGAGCACTATGCATTGGGATGCATGTACCTACATTAGGATCTGTGACAAATTACTTGGATGATGATATGGACACCATATCATCACAACAGGTGTGCATCAACATCATGTACAATGGAATCATAGGGAGTACTTACGCCATTATATTTTGGTTTATCTAGCACATGTGAGCCCCATTTTCAAACATGGGACTTGTATGATGTATTATTGAGCTAGTATGTCTCAATCACACATGTGAACATTACTAGGCTCCACTTTCTCTCTCATCATGTGCCTCTAGATGTTTCTAGAAGGGGAGCTTTGATTGTCTGACCCACTTTTCATGCATGAGATCTCTTTGAGCTTCTAGAGAGGGAACACTTTCTCTCTTGTCTCTCTCCAACGTGGGAGACTATTTGTACACATTTATGAGCTAGTTATAAGCTAGTTAGTGGAGGCACTAGTGCCTTGACCCTTACATATGGGAAAGGAAAAGGTTTGTTGGCCAAAAGGAGTAAGACACTTTTGTGTTTGACTATTTTGACCTTCACGTGTGGGAAATGGTTGGAGTGCACCACCTAGCATATAAGAGAGGTCCACATATGTGAGGAAGTTAGTTGGGAGTCAGTTATTTACCACTTGTATTGAGCACACCATTTCATGATGGCACATGGTTTTGTAATGATGGCTTAGGAGGCCTCTCTTCCTATAATAGGATGGCACCCCTCTCATTTTTACATGGTTGGAAATGGAATAAAACTCTCATTTGCTCACTATTGGTATGAAATTTTTCCTGTCTCTTAAGCATTTAGTCCCAAGTTATAAATAGAAAGGATTTTGGGCATGCACATTACATTGAAGGAAGAAGCCAGTGCAACATCAACAAATGCAAGTAAGATATGGAGTGTTCCTATGTTATTTCATTGTGAAAATGTTTAAGCTAAATTTTGAGTATCGGGGTTGACTATTTTCAGAATTTTAATTCTTTACTTCATATTTGAGCTTAGAAATTTTAATTTTTTTTAGTTATATTACTTAGGCTAGATCTAATACTAGTCTATCCTCTCTTTGATTTCTATACAATCCAGCTTCCTAGAGTGATGTTTTCCAAGCATTCACCAGGGAATGTGTAGAAACTTCAGAAATACAAGGCAAAAGGGATTTTGCTTGAGGGTCAAGATAAGACTCCATGCCCAATGGAGGAATTTAGGGCCTTTTCTTTTCTTTTCCAATCGTCTCTTTGAGTTTTTCCTTTAACTTCTGTTTACATGCAGCCTAGGACTTGTAGACCTTTACCTTTATAACTAAGTTTCCTTTTTCTTGTTTTAATGAGCTAATTTATTCATCTTTTGCTACAAACATATTTTGTTATGCAGATCGACCATAAGAGATAACATAATCTCTAGATTGATTTGTTGTTTGTATAATATTCTCTACAGACTGTCCATTTAAAAGGGGCTCATTCCAAATTGGCTTGCATTCCATTTCTTTGATCTAACGACTTATTGCATTTGCCCAATTTTTTTAACTTAGGCCCTATCATGCTAATAGTTTTTCTCAAGGTTTATCATTTGAATTTAGCATAAATGAGGTTTTTATTTGATTTCCTTGCACATATCTTTGCATCTAACACTAAGCATAAATAAACTCAAGGAATTCAAAGTTCAAACATCTACTGAGTTTTCATGCCTAGAAATGAATGGCCAACATTACCACTTGCTCTCTGATCTGAGGTTATATGCTAACATTACACCATTGACAAGTGGAAAATCAATTTGAAAGAGGATAATGATATAACTATTGAGAGCTGTAATTTACACATTGGTATAGAATTTTCAAGATTTGACTTTGCATTCTCATATTTCAATTTTTCATGGTATACTTGGCATAATGAACAGTATGATGTCTATCTAAAATCCACATATGAATGCCTAGGTGTCTTGATCTCGGGTAATGGACCATCATACACAATTATGTGTACTCTGGAAAAATCAAGAGCTACGTAAATTATGTAAGATATCACAAGGCCAAAATAAAAAATAAAAAAAAACATGAAAAATGCTTGCAAAATATAAAGCAACCAAATTCAGTGGCATACCTATAAAAGTGAAGGCAGTCTTGGTGTAATGAATGACCACACAACTCTACTTGCTGCAACATGATTAGAGAAACTAAGCTCTAGGAATTTTCCAAAGGATAAACCCCATGCAGCATCTAGACATGACTACCTGTCGGGTTGCTTCTAGAACTCAATCTTTCCTTTCACATTTTAAGCACCTATGCCACATTCATAATTTCCCTTCACTTTCATCGAGTAATGTCAATAGTAAAGGATACAGGAGATACAGAGTATGAGATGATGACATGGACACCATATCATCACAACAGGTGTACATCAACATCATGTACACTGGAACCACAGGGAGTACTTTACGACATTATATTTTGGTTTATCTAGCACATGTGAGGGGTGTCCCCCTTCTTGAGCCCATTTTTCAGACATGGGACTTGTATGATGTATTATTGAGCTAGTATGTCTTAATCACACATATGAACATTACTAGGCTCCACTTTCTCTCTCATCAAGTGCCTCTAGATGTTTCTAGAAGGGGAGCTTTGATTGTTTGTCCCACTTTTCATGCATGAGATCTCTTTGAGCTTCTAGAGGGTGCACTTTCTTGTTGATTTTTGTGTAGCTTGGGAGGTACTCCAAGCCCTAGTGTTTGAGGGTTGGAGGTCAAAGCGCCACAAGTAGACTTGTGGGCTTAGAACCCAAGCCTAGGGTTTTGCACCCATAGATGTTTGGGCCAAAACCGTGATGATTCTTCGACATGTGATGGATGAGGATGATAGCTCTTGGCGAGACGATTCTAATGCAATGAGAATCATCTAATTTCGAGTTTTCGTTGAGGAGTTATGAATTTTGGAAGTCTAATGTTGGGTTGGCACCATATGAGTTAAGGTTGGCTTAAGTTTAGAAAGCCTCCTTGACAGCTGGACAACCCTAGAGTGAAGTTGGAAGGAGCCCCTCTTTTGGATATAAATATAGGGTGATATGTCAGGTTATTACACATCCAAAGAGAGCAACATTAAGGTAGTGTTAAGAAGGAGGGACAACAACTCAGTGAAGAGGGAGATACCTCTGTTTTGCCACAGGAGAAGAGGACATAATAGTGTGAGGGCTTAGGGCTAGTTTGGGTGCCTCTTTGACTGCGTGGAGGGCTGTCTCATGCCACAGCAAGGCTGAGTAAGGCAAGGTGTGAACACAGGTGAAAGGAGAAGGGATTGGGCCTGTTTGAAGGTTCAATTGAGGGTGGAAATTCCCAAATCTAGGCTGTCGTATACCTGCAGGTGGAGATCTAGGGCAACCGCAATACTTGAAGGAAGACCGAGGCTTGTTTGGAGGCTAGGACAGTAGAAAACTGCCTCGGCCTCTCAAGGAGGGACAGCCGCACTCAAGGGAAGTTTTTCTGTGCTATTTGATGTGGGTTATCATGCTAGAATAGGTCGTGGAGATCACAGACCTGTGGAGACTATTGGAGAAGATGTAACTAGGTTCAGTCTTCATATATGTAATTTTGATATTTGTACTTATTCAAGAAAAGAGAATTTATTTTGACATTATTTGTCAACGAGTTTCTTGCTCATTGAAAATAGGTCAAGCACATTTTGAAGTGCTTCTAGGGAGTCAAAGTCAAAATGTAATTATGATGAGACCCTTTGAGGGCATGTTACATCATGTATGATGTCATACAAGGTCATGGGAACACCTCCAAGGCAAGTCAAATCCTCTCCTAGCAGCAACAAAGACTACAAGTAGCAAATAATGAAGAAAAATGAATTTAAAAGCTGAACTATCAAGTCGGCTTTAGGGACAGTCATGTTGGCTTGAAGGAGGAGGGACAAACCTCTATAAATAGAGGTTGTCTACTCCTTATTTGAAAACACCATCTTAGCTCAAATCCGCATACATGAAAGGGTTATAAGGACAAAGAAAAGAGGAGATAAAGGGTCTGAAAGGGCAGCGTAGCAAGGAGACCAAGGAGGATAGGGCTAATTTAGGCCTAGTTCAAGAATCCAAGAGCTAGAAGGAGGGTTGAGTTCCCTTGCTAGAGGGTCGAAGCTTTAGGGGTTGTTTGCAGATTGTTTGAGGGTAGAAAAGAGGTGAGGTATGACTATTTTGGAGGGTTGTTAGGATGCCGCAGGCCTAGCCACACTAAAACAAGGATGCATGGAGGCTTGAGAGGCTATTATATGCCCAGAATGACAACACATAGAAGCAACACCTTATCTTGATTAAGCCACAGTTATTTGAAGGGTGTTTTGTGGGTTTATGAAGAGTTGTTGTAGCATGCATTTGCCCTAACCAAGGACAATAGTTTAGGGCATCAACATAAGAGACCTAATTCGAATGAGAAGTTGGGTCTACAAGGTCTCCTAAGGATATGAAAGAAGGATCTCTTTATAGAGAAGAAGGGAAGCCATAATATTCTAGGGTTTCCGAACTTAGAAGATAAAGTGCCGGAAGAAGTGCCAGAAGATGTGCCAGAAGTGACAGTGTAGAAAGAGGAAGGATTTGACTCATGCTTGGAGGATATCCAAGTCAAGGGTCTAGGGTTTGGTAGTTGTTCAAATAAGAATATTCAATAAGAGAAAACTTATGAAGGGTTTCCCTCTCAAGAGTGGAGAGGGTTTGTCCCTGGCAAAGAGCCAAATTTTGTGTTCTTGTTATTTTGTTTGGGTAGCAGTTTGATGAAGCACACACATATGCACTAATAAGAACAAGAAGAAGTATAAGTTAACTAAGAAAAAGTAAAAATACTTCACAAATTGTTATCAAGTCTCAAAGAATCACCACATCACTACTTTTCCCTAGATTCTCTAACAAAGACTAGGCAACAGACCTATGGATACTAGGCTGTAGACCTGTGGAGACTAGGCCGCAGACCTATGGTGGCTGTTTGGAGGGCTAAACAAACCAAATCTGGGTGCTCTAGGTGCCTATCAAGACAACGAGTGGCAGAGGCTTGTAGATTTGAGGAGGCCGCAATCTTTGGTGGAGGTTTTGATCTCAGATGGTAGGTTGTTGTGGGCTGCAAGGATGCCCTAACCAGTGACCAGACTTCAGTCCATGAACAACAGATGAATGGTATATTATTTCTCCAGTTTTACCATGTGTTGGGTCACAGTTTGTGACCAATATTGGATCAGCTAGTTTGTATCTTGTGGGAGCCTTTTGTTGGAGTTGCCTCGGGCATGAAGGAACTCCAACTAGGAGCAGATCGCATGGTTGATGGTGTCCTAGGAGAGGACAAGTTGTTGATGCCCAGATTTGTGTAATAGCTCCTCTATTGCAGAGAAAAGGGCGGAATGGTGGAGTCTATGGGCAGCCATGTGTAAGGGTCTTCCAAGTGTGGGGATGCCCTAACAAAGTGTAGATGCTACAATGTGGACTTGGTCTCTCGTGGACTGTTGGAGGGAAGCGTGAGAGAAGACCAAGTGTGGACATGATTGGGCACTTATGGTCTGCTGGAGGACAACATGATAGTGTCCAAGTTGGAGCCCGGTGAGAAACACCTTGATGGAAAAAGGTGGTTGCAAGAGAGGTAGTGGTTGAGCTCAAGGGTTTGATCAACCAAGAGCAGTTTGTGGAGCTCGAGACTTGTGTGTGGAGAAGGACTTCTACAACAGATGATGGGCAGTCCTCCTAGCCCATGTTCATTGTGGGAGATGGAAATCTTGCAGTGATAGGTGGCAGCCCTCTGTGCCATATGTTGGTCTTCATCGGTGCAGCGCAAGAAGACTGTAGTGGGCTGAAGTCCCTGAGTAGCTGAGGAGTAGCAGTGGGAAGATTGAGAGTTTTCACAAGTGGAGCTATGAACAACTCGACAGGAGTCTTGATGTGTTGTGGCCTTGATGGATGAAGGCACAACTAGTGAACAGATTGGATAGCTGAGATTCAGTGGTCAGATGGACTTGGAGTGTTTACAGAGGTAGGAGATGTAGATCGGGAGCTGAAGGACCAAGAAGGTACAAGGTACGACCGAGATGAGTTGAGAAAGCATGCGACAGCCAGATGGTTAGAGTATCTTGTTCAGGACAGATTGGTTGTCGATGGACTGACACCAAGTCCCAGTTTTGTATCTTGTACTAGTGGATGTATGAGGGTCATTATCCCTGGTATGGGAGCCCTAGACTGGTGTATTATATGTTGTTTAATATAATGAAGTTGGGTTATTGTACAAAATTGTAAAAAGTTGTCCATATTTTGTGCATGTGTGATTTACTGTTGTTTATATTCCATTGTGCAAAGTAGTATCGTTGAGATTCTTGGTTTGGTAGCATTAGAGATTTTAAGACTCTATCCTAGACCCAAGGTCATGGAAATTCAACATGGTATCAAAGCATATCTGAGCTACTTTGAGGGACAGTGGATCAGAGTGTGCACAGTGAAGCAACTCAAAGGGATTTGTTGGTGTCTAGATCATGGAGGATAGGGTTCAGCTGAAGACATGGAGATGTGGTCTCGATAGACTACATGATGAGATGGGCTAGGAGTTCTGGTGGATCAGTGGTGAACCTGGTGCAATTCAGAGTGTTTTGTGGCGGTGTGTAGATCGTGAACTTCCTATGTCTTGTCATGGATGGTTGGGATAGGTCAAGGGTTTCTTTAGCATGAACGAGATCAGGTTGATTGAGATGGATTCATGTGATGGACTATAGGTTGGTAGGCTAGAGTCTTCATCAGAGCGTGATGTTTCATGTCTGAGATTGGTGGGATTTTCATAAGTGGCATTTGATCCAGGAGGATCAGTGCTTGTAGGACTGAGCTAGTGGAGATCATGTAGGCTCAAAGGGGATCTAGCCCTAGAGGGAGCAGCCCCTATGGAGGTTTCGAATCTTCAGGTTCAGATGTGATGAGGTAGAGGCACTAACGAGATTGTTGGATTCATTTTACAAGGTATGCTATAGTGATGGATTCTAGATGGGCTAGTGTTGTCGGATGACGATGGTTACTTCCTAGTCTTGGAAGTACCTTCCTCACTAAGAGGGAGTGTTGATTTTTGTGTAGCTCGGGAGGTACTCCAAGCCCTAGTGTTTGATGGTTGGAGGTCAAAGCACCACAAGTAGACTTGTAGGCTTAGAACAGAAACCTGAAGTTTTTCACCCATAGATATTTGGGCCAAAGCTATGATGATTCTTCAACATGTGATGGATGAGGATGATACCACTCGGCGAGATGATTCTAACGCAATGAGAATCATCTGATTCTAAGTTGTTGTTGAGGAGTTATGAATTTTTTGTTAAATTTAGGTATGTTCTATGCTCAGAGCAAATTTACTTCAATTTTCCATATTAGCTCAATATCAATTCTAGATTAGCAATCACCTTTAGCATGATAGTAAAATCCAGATAGAACATAAACATAAATCGCAGAAAACAAGCCAAGAAAAGAGGACACAAGATGTGGCACCAGAAAGGGACAAACCCCAATGTAGGGAAACCCTTGATCAATTCTTCAAACATTCTTCAATAGTTCAGTAGATAGAGAGATAGTACATATACATCAAAAGTCAACACTTTGACTTGACAAGTTAAGATTAGAGATCTTCACCATGAAGATAACATAATGAGGTAGTTGATTTGAACTCAGGTGAAGGCATACTGCTTCAACTGATCCTCCAAGTTGACTCCATCACCATGTTGCACCCATCACTGTGCTGCACCTCATCATCATGCTGCACCTAACACTATGCTGCACCCAATCACTGAGCTGCTCTCATCACTATGTTGCTCCCATCACTAAGCAGTACCTCATCATCATGTTGTACCCATCATCAACAAGCTGCTGCAATGCATCATGTCACTGCTATACATCCATGCCCATCATCATTGTGTTGCACCATGTTGTGCCATCATTACAGTGTTGCACCATGTTGTGCCATCATGTTGTCACCTATCACATCATTAAGTTGCACCACTGTTACTATGCTGCACTTCATTATATCACCCAATATACTGCATATATGCTACAACTATTTATACTACTAGCCTTAGCTGCTTGCTATGGCTTACAACCTAGTAGAGCAGCTAGGCTATAGTTGCAGACTCCTTCAACAGGTCCATGTAAAAATCTTTGCCCTCAGTCCTTAATATAGAGACAGCTGCTCCCAAACATGCCTAAGTCATGCCTTAGAACAACAGTCTTTACTATTGCTTCCAAGCTTCCTTTGTTGTGACTTAAGGCAGTATATATATCCTTGACTGTGGCATATCCTCACATTATGACTGTGTCCTTTTTGGAGCATCCATTGACAACATACATATGCTTCTCCTTGCTGGGTATAGAGGACTCTTGTAGGATAGCATGAAGGGTCCTTAATCTGTGTTAGGGTTGTCCTCCTTCATGACTGTGTTAGGCCCTTTTGATGACTGCGTTAAGGTTAGGGTCATCCCATAATAGCTAGGCCTTTGATCTGCAACCATGATTCTTCTAGGACTGTGGCTATAGTCCTCCCAATAGGATTGTGGCTAGGGCTTGTACTCACAGTAGTTAGGGCACATAAAAACCCTCTTTAAACTACGGCTTAGAATAGTTTGATAGGGTAGCGTTAGGGTTGTGTTCTTTCCAATGTATGAGTGGAATAAGGCCAGCAGATAGGACCTGTGTTTAACCTCCTTCCATGACTGTGTAGAGCCTTCTTCATCACAACTTCTAGGGAATCTCCTATTAGGGCAATGTATCACCTAGGGCACTCCCTCTAGATCTCATCTTCATCAAACCCAAAATAGAATGAAGAGAGATCACAAGAGTGAGTGTGTGTCAAATGACTTAAAGTCTTCTTCTCTTTATACTAAAATGTGGAGGATTAGTGGGGGCAATTTGGTTGTTAGTTGACCTAGACAAATTGTCCCATAACACAAATAAATTCATATCTCCATGAATACATGTCAGAATCATTTGATATTTAGATCAATCCTACACCTCTCGACGAGAGGAATCCAAGAAAAATATAACTTTCCATAAATAAGATGACCCGCATGGAGTTTGGCCCTAGTTGCAAATTTTTGTGTAGCTTGGGAGGTACTCCAAGCCCTAGTGTTTGAGGGTTGGAAGTCAAAGAGCCACAAGTAGACTTGTGGGCTTAGAACCCAAGCCTGGGGTTTTTCACCCATATATATTTGAGCCAAAACTATGACGATTCTTTGACATGTGATGGATGAGGATGATAGCTCTCGGTGAGACGATTCTAACGCAACAAGAATCATATGATTCTGATTTGTCGTTGAGGAGTTATGAATTTTTTATGTCTAATGTTAGGTTGGCAGTGGCATCGTATGAGTTAAGGCCGACTTACGTTTAATAAGCCTCCTTGATAGCTGGACAGTGCTAGAGTGACGTTGGATGGAGCCCTTCTTTTGGATATAAATATAGGGTGATATGAGAGGTTATTACACATCCAAAGAGAGCAACATTAAGGCAACATTAAGAAGGAGGGATAACAACTTAGTGAAGAGGGAGATACCTCTATTTTGCCACAGAAGAAGAGGACAGAATAGCGTGAGGGATTAGGGCTAGTTTGGGTGCCTCTTTGATTATGTGGAGGGTTCTCTCATGCCACAACAAGGCTGAGTAAGGAAACGAGTGAATGCAGGTGAAAGGAGAAGCGATTGGGATTGTTTGAAGGTTCGATTGAGGGTGGAAAATCCAAAATCTACGCTATCACAAACCTGTAGGTGGATATCTAGGGCAGCCACAATACTTGAAGGAACACCAAGGCTTGTTTGGAGGCTAGGATAGCAAAAAAATTCCTTGGCCTCTCAAGAAGGGACAGTCGCACTCAAGGGAAGTTGTTCTAGGCTAGCTAACGGGGTTCTCATGCTAGAACGGGCCAATGAGATCATAGACCTATGAGGCTAGGCTACAGACCTATGGTGGTTGTTTGGAGGGCTAAATAAGCCTAATATGTTTGTTGTAGTTTCCTATCAAGATAACGAGTGGCAGAGGCTTGTATATTTGAGGAGGCCACAATCTTTGGTGGAGGTTTTGATCTCAGATGGTAGGTTGTTGTGGGCTACAAGAATGCCCTATCTAGTGACTAGACTTCTGTCCATGGACAACAAATGAAAGGTATGTTATTTCTCTAGTTTTGACTTGTGTTGGGTCACAATTTGTGACCAGTATTGGATCAGTTAGTTTGTAGCCCATTGGAGCCATTTGTTGGAGTTGCCTCGGGCATGAAGGAACTCCAACTAGGAGTAGATTGCATAGTTGATGGTGTCCTAGGAGAGGACAAGTTGTTGATGCCTAGATTTGTGCAATAGCTCCTCTATTACAGAGAAAAGGGTGGAATGGTGGAGTTTGTGGGCAGCCATGTGTAAGGATCTTCCAAGTGTGGGGATGCCCTAACTAAGTGCAGATGCTATAGTGTGGACTTGGTCTCTCATGGACTGTTGGAGGGCAGCGTGAGAGAAGACCAAGTGTGGATGTGATTGGGCACTTATGGTTTACTAGAGGATCATGATAATGTCCAAGTTGGAGCCCAGTGAGCAACACATTGATGGACAAAGGTGGTTGCAAGATAGGTAGTTGTTGAGCTCAAGGGTCTAATCAACCAGGAGCAGTTTGTGGAGCCTGAGACATGTGTGTGGAGAAAGACTTCTACAACAGATGATGGGAAAACCTCCTAGCCCGTGTTCATTGTGGGAGATGGACATCTTGCAGTGATAGGTGGAAACCCTATGTGCCCTATGTTGGTCTTCATTGGTACAACGCAGGAAGACCATAGTGGGCTGAAGTCCTTGAGTAGCTGAGGAGCAAGAGTGGGCAGATTTACAGTTGTTCATAAGTGGAGTTGTGAACAACGTGACAGGAGTCTCGATCTGTTGTGGCCTTGATGGATGAAGGTACAATTAGTGAGCAGATTGGATAGCCGAGATTCAATGGCCAGATGGACTTGAAGCATTGATAGAGGCAGGAGCTGTAAATTGGGAGTTGAAGGACCGAGCAGGTACAGGGTACGACTGAGATGAGTTGAGAGAGCATGTGATAGCCAGATGGTTAGAGTATCTTGTTGAGGACAGATTGGTTGTTGATGGACTGACACCAAGTCCCAATTTTGTATCTTGTACTAGTGGATGTATGAGGATCATTATCCCTGGTATGGGAGCCCTAGACTGTTGTACAATATGAGGTTGTCCATATTCTATGCATGTGTGATTTACTGTTGTTTATATTCCATTGTGTAAAGTAGTATCGTTGAGATTCTTGGTTTGGTAGTGCCAGAGATTTTAAGACTCTATCCTAGACCCAAGATCATGGAAATTCAACATTTCTCTCTCCTCTCTCTCCAATGTGGGAGACTATTTGTACACATTTATGAGCTCTTTAGTGGAGGCACTAATGCTTTGACCCTTTCTTGACCCTCACATGTGGGAAAGAATAAGGTTTGTTGGCCAAAAGGAGTAAGACACTCTTGTGTTTGACTATTTTGACCCTCAAGTGTGGGAAAGGGTTGGAGTGCACCACCTAACATCTAAGAGAGGGCCACACATGTGAGGAAGTTAGTTGGGAGTCAGTTATTTACCGCTTGTATTAAGCACACCATTTCATGATGGCACATGGTTTTGTAATGATGGCTTAGGAGGCCTCTCTTCCTATAATAGGATGGCACTCCTCTCATTTGTACATGGTTGGAAATGGAATAAAACTCTCATTTTCTCACTATTGGTATGAAATTTTTCTTGTCTCTTAAGCATTTAGTCCCAAGTTAGAAATAGAAAGGATTTTGGGCATGCACATTACATTGAAGGAAGGAGCTAGTGCAACATCAACAAATGCAAGTAAGATATGGAGTGTTCCTATGTTGTTTCATTGTGAAAATATTTAAGCTAAATTTTGAGTATTGGGGTTGACTATTTTCAGAATTTAATTCTTTACTTCAGATTTGAGCTTAGAAATTTTAATTTTTTTTAGTTGCATTACTTACGCTAGATCTAATACTAGTCTAGCCTCTCTTTGATTTCTATACAATCCAACTTCCTAGAGTGATGTTTTCTAAGAATTCACTAGGGAATGTGTAGAAACTTCAGAAATACAAGGAAAAAGGACTTTTGCTTAAGGCTCAAGATAAGACTCCATGCCCAGTGGAGGCATTTAGGGCATTTTCTTTTCTTTTCTAATCATCTCTTTGATTTTTTCCTTTAACTTCTATTTACTTGCAGCCTAGGACTTGTGTATATTTACCTTTAAAACTAAGTTTCCTTTTTCCTATTTCAATGAGCTAATTTCTTCATCTTTTGTTACAAACAAATTTTGTTCTACAGGTCGACCATAAGAGATGGCATAATCTCTAGATTTATTTGTTGTTTGTATGATATTATCTACAGGTCATCCATTTAAAAGGGGCCCATTCCAAATTGGCTTGCATTCCTTTTCTTTGATATAAGGATTTATTGTGTTTGCTCAATTTTTTTAACTTAGATCTTGTCATGCTAATAGTTTTTCTCAAGGTTTATCATTTGAATTTAGCATAAATGAGGTTTTGATTTGGTTTCATTGCATGTATCTTTGCATCTAACACTAAGTATAAATCAACTCAGGCACTTTAATGTTCAAACATCTAGTGAGTTTTCATGCCTGGAAATGAATGGCCAACGTTGCCACTTGCTCTCTAATCTGAGGTTTTATGCTAACATTACACCATTGACAAGTGGAAAATCAATTTGTAAGGGGACAATGATCTAACCTTTCAAATGTATCCATACACCTCAGAGTTATTGAAGGTTGTAACTTTATCTTCATATGTAGACGACATGTTTTATGCTTCGAATTGCAGCGAAAGCCTCCAAATACAAATCAGGAGAAGAATATGAAATGGGTGGTCCAATGGACTAAGAATGAATTCCCACATATACACATATAACAAGAGATCAAAACAATTACCCAAGCATATTGCTTGGGTTATTTCCCGGTAGTCATAGCCTATCTTTGTCGAACCCGATTACCTTGTTATGATTCCTTGAGAACGATTTCCTGGTTGTTACCAATTACATTCTTGTTACCAATTCCCTCCAAATCCAAATCAGAAGAAGGATATCTCAATTAAATCTTGAAAAAGAGCGAACCTAGATCTGATATAATAAATTCATGTAAAAAATCTAGTCGAATACATAGCGCAACAAGAATTGAATAGCATAGAAGGGTATGGAATCTACTGCGAAATCATAAAGATTATGAGTAGAGAAAGAGTGAACTAAGTCCCAAACCTGGCGAGGGAGAATAGTGGGCGGGAAAATAAATTTTAATAAGTCCATTTAGATTTTAGAGTAGCTGCCAAATTAGATTTTAATAGGTAGTAGAATATTATAGACCAACAGCTATGGTCGTTAGGTTTTCATTAAGTTTATTTTTATTTGAGCAAAAGGAGGTCATGTCACATAGAAGTGATATCTAATGATGTTGAAGATAAGTACTAATGTAAGCCTCTTGATAGGCAGTAAAATCTTATAGAGCAATCTCTATGGTGGCTTAGGTTTTTATTAAGTTTATTTTTGTTTGAGCAAAAGGAGGTCATGTCACATAGAAGTGATATCTAATGATGTTGAAGATAAGTAATAATGTTAGCCTAATTAAGAGGCATCGATAAAAACTATATGATGCCTCTTTAATATATGTAAGTATGTTCATATAAGGAGGGAAAATGAATGAGCTTTACACATGAGGGAAATATCTATTAATTTTTAAGGAAGTGAAAAATATGCTTAAATTTGTAAATAATGTTATTAATAAACTTAAATAAGTAGCTTATTATTTTTTAGGAAGTTCACTTGGAGCTTAAAAATACTTTATTAAAAGTTAGCCATAACTTAGAAGGCCTTCACATGTGTTGTTAAGAGAGACATGGGATAAATTTTGACTAAAGGAAATAAGGGGTACAATAAGATCAATGTATAGCACCTACTCAAATCACGAAAAATATACCCAAACTATCAAGATGACACATTTCTATGAGCAAAATTATGAAACACCATGGAACAACTTAGATTAAAACTTATAGCCAAAGCATTAAGAGTTAGAACAGAGTGTTTAAGTGAACACAATAAAAATAGTACACATTGGACATAATATCATATACACATGGATCATACATATCCAGCTAAATGTGGTAGCTAAAGGAAGCTCTTCCTACACCTAATGTCCTAGATGGCTAAGGCAAGGTGTGATCAAACCAATGATACATACATTAATTACATATAGATTTGTATACCTTAGATGGAAAATGACCAATGTGACAGGAATCATAGGGGTTGAGATGATAATATATTAATTTTAGTTAACAATGGTATGTTTTATTCTTAACACAATTACTTCAATGTTCCTTAAGCGGCCCAATAGAAATTTCAATTTACATTTCTAGTAGAAATCACATTAACCATTAATCACATTGATAGTAAAAGTAGATAGAACATAAAAAGATATGTAGAAGATAAGAGGACACTAGATTTGGCGAATTCCAGGGAAAAACCTCAATGTTGGGAAAACCCTTTGATCAATTCTTCTTATTATTATATCAAAATTTTAGCAGAGAGAGAGTACAAAAGTCAAATTGACTTGCCCAATTCAAAGTCAAAACAGTCCTGTCAATTTATGCAGTCAAACTTCAGCCATAACCAGAAAGTCAACATTGGTCAAATCAGCAATCAATCATCCTCAGTCAAAACTCAACCTAATCAAGAGGTCAAATTCAACCTAAAATAGCTCGGTCAAACTCGGTGAAAGGAGAGAGAAAAATTGTTATAATTTTTTACGGTCAAACTGCAGTCAACCATGAAGTCAACGATGGTCAAACTACCCATATTCCCTCAATTTTTGTGCCCAAAAATGTGGCGTAAAGAGACAGAAAAAGGAATGTGATGATGCTTCAACCCAATTGGAGAACAACCTCACAATGTAAAAGGAATTTAAACATGACGTAACTTTAATAGTGCCCCACATTCACCCCCTGGCTCACCACTCATGGCTAATTTAAGGTTATTTCAAGCATTGATGTGGATAATATCATTTTATTTTATCTTATGTATATTATTCTACATTGACACAATTGAGTTTAGCAGTTAAGGACTTAAGATTTAGGGGATTTAGGTGTTAGTGGTTAAGGGGTTAGCAGTTAAGGTGTTTAGGCGGTGAAGGGTTAGGGGTTAAGGGTCACAAGTTAAGAGGATAAGGAGTTATGGCTTAGGAGTTGGTTCATGGATTATAGGTTAGGGGTTAGTGTCTTAAGATTTAATGAGTCAAGGGGTTTATGGGTTATGAGTTGTGAGTGTAGGGGTTAAGGGATTATGGATTGGGGGTTAAGGGGATAGGGAATTTAGTGGTTATGGGTTAAGGGCTTGTGGTTTGTGATAATTGGACTCCTAATCTCCTTATCACCACTATTGTTATCACCACTATTGGGGGTTCCCCTATCAATTGATTTTGCTACCTTCCCTCTAGGTCCCCTAGACCCTATTAAATTAAGTCCTAAGGGAATAGGACAATCCATGTCACTTAAAAGGCTCTCCATTTCATAATATACATCTCAAATATGGAGAAGGAGACCTCAACCAGGTCAACATATTTTCAATAGACCTCCCATATTAATGTGTTTGAGCGAGAAAGTTGGAGAATCTTCACTTGTTAATGTCCAGGACGCGGATAAAAACTCAACTTACTCAGTTTCCAATTCTTCAACAACCTAAGCAAGGAAAATTACTAATCAATTACATATCTTAAGCTATATTTCACACTTTATGTGCCTCTTTAGACACCGTGTGTGTGATAGGGAGTGAGTGTGTAAGAATGCACCAAAAAAATTGTTTAGATTTCATATCTCAACCTTTCTAGCAATTTCTTGAGCATAATAAAATTCCCATCAAATGATGGTTTCCCATTTGGAATTTCACAGTAGCATCCTTATGTCTATTATGTGGCCATCTAAATGTTGTGTGCTTGCTTTGGTTGGTGAATTTCTGTGTGTAAATTGTATAGTAGAATGCAATTTGTGGGTTACAAACATAAACCCATTTGCTTTTCCAAATCATCCAACTGATATTTAAATGCCAATGCCACATTCCCAATCTTATTTTGTTTCGACACAGCACTAAATTCGTTTGTTGGCTTATTTATTGGATTTTTGCCAAGGAAGATATGCATGTGCATTGTGTTGGTGGCAGTGAGTAATTACAGTGCTATTATTACAAGTTCCTTGACAAGCAAATTCATGCATATCCATGTGAGATGGTAACAACCACCATTTTTCCCTTTCAAAGGATCCTTAGTTATGTTTCATATCATTGTAGTAGTGACAAGGAAGCTTCCTTATTTGCAACAAGCAGAATTGCTCACTGATGATACATTGACAAAGATTTTTCACCTCAAAGATGTCCTCTTACAGGCATGGCATGTTATAGAAATAGTCTTCTAGTAGGAAAGGATCACAAGGATCCTTGATGAGAAGGTTCTTCAATATATGGAAGAATCTTGGAAAGAGTATATTCCACTAGAAGTTTTTGGATGCAGTATGGAATATTAGGGAAGCAAGCATCAAAGAAGTTTACTAGTTTAGTTGCAACATGAAGGAATAATTGAAGTATTTTATCATATTGAGAAAGGAGCCTCATCATAGACATTTTCTTCAAAGAAAGAGGCAGTTCGTGAAAGAAGTTGACTAGATGACAAAATGAAGGAAAGAGGTATGCACATATTTAGATAAGAGCTCTTCTTTAGAAAGTAAAAATCATGTATAAAGAGATATGGTAGGAAGAGTTGGATGCAAAAATATATTCGAAATCATGTGCATGGTATGTCTTGGTTAAATACTAGATGAAATAAGGACTCTTCCATATGGGTACTCGATGTATAGAAGCATGATGGTTGTGCATAAAACCTGGTGATATTGATCAACATTTGATATGGTCTCTTGAAAAATGAAAATGAGCCATGATAACTTCAGATGGAGATGCAAAGACCTTGATGGATACGATGTTGAAGCTTGCTGATTGATTCGTTTCAGGAACATATTGATTGATGTTTGCAAGCTGAAGAGCATGGAAAAGGGAACTCTGAGTATTATGGGAAAATAAACCAAGTAAAAGGATGTTGATCTAAGAGGAAGCAAGTAGTAGTATTTGATATCATGACTAAAGGTTTTTATGATTTGGTAACTCTAATATTGATGGTTTTTTTGAGATGTGATTTGGCTACATGTTGTAGGAGTACATGCTAGAAAGATAACAATTGAGATAATATATCTGCAGTTGTTTGGATTAACTCGTAAAAAAGGCAAACTCAAGTCTTGGAAAATTAGAAACCTTGGATGCTTGAGCTAATTCATAACCATATTCAGGAGAAACAAATGACTGAAATTATGCTATGATTGGATGGGTTTGTGGAGTAGTGTAAATTGGAGAAAAATTCTCTTACTCCTACCCATACAAATTCATGCTATGTAGCATAGTCCATGACATATCTTCAATCTAATATGTTCAAATCCATGTATGATGTAATTGTCCAGCATAACAGAACTGTCATTTCCAAGGACCGAAACAAGAAAAATTGTTGATTTCTTAATTGACATAGCTTGCACAACTTAAATAACCAATTGTCTCTGCTAATGAAATGATGTTTTTCTTTAATTACAAGTGAAATACTAACACATGCTAGACAGTTCCAATGCATGATAGGCACACCAGGATGTGTCAAGTGCCAAGGTGTGGAGTGAATGCATGCTAGGGAGTGTGATGGCCAAGTTCCAGGGAAACACAAGGGATCACTCATTTCAAATGCATGGAAATGAAGTGTCAGTGAGTTCTAAGAGTGCTAAGGAGGGAGTGAAAAATTATTCTAGCCAGTGCCAAGGCATCACAAGGGAGAACTAGGTCAAAATGCTTGGAAATGAACTAATAATAGTGTGTTCCAAGAAGTGACAATGAATTCTAGGTGTCCCAAGGATGAAGTGTGTTAGGAGAAGTTTAGAATAGGACTTGCAGGAGGCAATCCTATGGTTGTGATAAGGTGTGTACAAAGTAGTTTCAGACAAAGGGAGAATTTGGGTTGGGCACAACATTGTTTTGTCAATGACTTGTTTGGGTTCCCAAGTTGCAAAAAAGTAAGGCTATCTATGAGGGCATGACAACTCGGGAGTGTCAAGGTGTTCCAGGGAATGTCAGGAAGTACTAACACATGCTAGACAGTTTCAAGGCATTTTAGGCATGCGAAGACATGCCAAAAAGTTCCAAGCATCAGGATGTGGCACCAACACATGCTAGGGAGTGTTAGGGCCAAGTTCTAGGGAAACACAAGGGAGCACTAGTTTCAAATGCATGGAAATGAATGAATAAGAGTGTGACAGAGAGTGTTATCAAGTATGAGGTGTTATAAGTGTTAGGGAGTGTTAGGATGTGCTAGGGAGTGCCAAAGCATGCCAAGAAATGCAGGGGATGCTAACACGTGCTACATAGTGCCAAGGGATTTTTAGGCATGCCAGGTGTTATGGCATGTCAAGATGTAAACTTTGTTGCTTAGTTGTTTTACTACCATGGTTGGATGTGAGCCTTGTATTCGTAACTTGTTAAGTCGTATGAGTTGATATTCAACACGAGTAGCCTAAGATGAGTTATAAGAAGTTCTTAGGTGAACAAGGCATAGTCTAGTTGTAGTAATTGTAAAGTGGTCAAGTTGTTGTTATAGTTGAGGCAGGATTTGGTTGGGTTCCCATGTTGCAAAAAAATTAAGGGTAGTTGTGAGGGCATGATAGCTAAGGAGTGTCAGGGCGTGCTAAGGAATGAAAAGGCATGCTAACACATGCTAGACAATGTGAATGCATGCCAAGGAGTGTTGGGGAGTGTTAGGGCTAGGCACAACATTATTTTTTCAATGACTTGGTTGGTTTCCCAAGTCGCAAAAAGGTAAGGCTATCCATAAGGGCATGACAACTAGGGAGTGCCAACATGTGCCAGGAAATGCCAAGAAGTGCTAACACATGCTAGACAGTTCCAAGGCATGTTAGAAATGTTCTTAGGGCCTTCATTTTGAGTTTTTGCAGGAAGACAAGACAAGAACAGGTGGTGGGGACAACCGATCGAGTTGCGGAGCTAACAGTCAAGGGGGGGAAGGAACCAAGAGTGGTCTGGCAATTGCAAAAAGGTGGCGGGTAGAACAAGAGTAACTGAGCAAGTAGAGAGCAAAGGCAACCAAAGGCAAAGTCAGTCGAGAAGGAAATAAGTGGAATTGATAGTATAGGTATGAAGAAGAGGATAAAATGCAAAAGAAATTATGGGAAAGGGTTGGTGATTAATAGTTGTTGATGAACCATGCAAGCCAGGAATCAATGCAACCTTCATGAGTTGCGGAAGGCGGGCACACCCTTGCTCTATTCGTCTCTGATTTGTGGGTTGGGTCATTCTTGTTGTTAATGATCAAGATTTGATCCTTATGTACTTATTTATGTATTTCTTTCTATGAAGCATAATGAAAGAGACGGTTTGAACTTGTGATGTATTGGTGAGTTCTATACCGGGTCTTTAAAACTTTAAAATATTTGTATATATGTTGTATGATTTCCTAAGGTAATGTGAATAGAATAGTATGGTTGGATTACAATAGGTGCTTGATTGTTATGAGTTAATATCAGTTGCGGGTTGTGGTTCACTTGGTGCCTCATTCTACCCTCTCACACTTTAGTCATGACACTGTTGTGGGGAAAAATGCCTATGCAGGACGATCCTATCCACCTAAGGTGTGACAGTGCCTTAGCAACAAACAGATACAGCTATTCTGGTTTCTTCCTTTATGAAAAGTGAAAGAAGAGAGATAAATGGACTTACCGGTGTCTTCTGTTTGTCCCTCGATCCAGCCTCTCTTCTCTTTGTGAATTCACAGCTACTCACCTTCTCGCTCGCCCAGCTTCAACAGGTTCATGCAAGATCATAAGAGAATAACTACTTGCCTTCTTGCTTGTCCAGCTCCACCGGGTTCCTGCAAGATCACAAGAGAATAGCTACTTGCGACAAGAGAAGAACACTACACAAAGACAGATATTCACATTCATAAATAGTTTAGGATTAGAAATAAACCAAATACACTAATGCAATCATACATCAAGAATACATCAGCATATAGGAGAAACCAAGATAGCTTTATTGATGAATAACAAGGTTCAGGAAGAGATACAACCCAGAGGGCTCCAATCCAGCAGCTCCTTCCCAGCAAATGGAATTCCTATCTTCACTCCCTTCAAAGCATTAAGCACCCAATGATTCCAATCTCAAACCAACAGCAATTCTTTGCAATAACAAAATTCCAGCCTCCAGATCTCATGGAGGAGAGATCCATATATAGATGTTTGGAGAGAGGATGAGTCAGCTTGAGATCTGACTAGTGTCCTCTCCCTCTGTCAGTTCTTGAGTCCACTTGGAGGTTCTTGCTTCCACTTGGAGATTTGGAGCCTCTTACTCATCACCAGTCGAATTTCCTGAGGCAAGTGTCATTTTGGAAGCTTCCTGGGTTTTGACACCTTGAGAAATGAGCCTGCCACATGTCCACTCTCATTCAGCGCAGGTAGCCAGTGTTCCATTTGACATTCAACGCAGGTAGCCAGTGTTGGCTTTGACATTCAGCGCAAACAGCGAGTGTAGCCACTAAAATGATCCTAAATTGACTTGTTTTTGAGCAGTTTCTGGTGGAGAACTTCTATGAATTGTTGTGGTTTGTTAGCCTTGTTCCTCTAGGGGTAGGAACAACATGTTTAGGGACTTTGGATCCCTTAGATTATGGACATTTCATGCTCAATTCTGTAAGGCACAAAAATGTCTATAACAGTTTCCCCCTAAAGTATGAGGCTGTTTATCGGGTGAAATGCTTTATCAGGGGGATCCGAAGTTCATCCAATGCTGAGAGGAGACCTATAATAAGATACAATACAATACATTATTTTTCATACTGCCTTCATGATCTAGCTGAGGCGGGCATTCCCATGCTCAGCTTTATAAATTCATTTTTCTGTACATAGAACAGACAATCGTCTAGTGGTAGACTGATAATTTTGATAAAATTATCATCCTTTGAGTAGGATGATTATCTGCTGCAATGATGTACATGTCAATGTCTTTATTTTTCCTGAATATATATCGCAGCCCGGATGGATGAAACTAGATCCGAGGTCTTCAAACGCGTTCGATCTTCACTCTAAGTACAAGTCGATCCATGTGAGAAATGTTCTGAAGTCGAACATGGAAAGACATCGCTTGATTACCGGTCAATGATGTAAACCGTTAATAAGCGCGAGACGAATCACCGATACTGATAATGACCCTCAAGGTACTGCAGTACAATTCACGTGGTGTGAATAAAGGACTTGGCATCGAACACCACGCAAAATCTTTCGTCGAAGGTCATTGATGTATACTTGTCGCCGGAAGTGAGAAACTTGCCATTGAGGCATGCAAGCTTCAAAGTACTGAAAGGGTTGTTCCTAGATCAACTTCTTGGATAATGAGCTGATGTCGACAAGAAGCGATCCGTCAAAGGACGACCTTAATGAATCCCACATCAGTGACGCGGAACGGAGCTAATGATTTTAATGGAGGTGAAAACGATCTGTGACATATGATTCAGGGTGGTGGTCATGAAAGGATGAAGGATAATGTATGGTAGTGGATGGGACACGGTTGAATTTTCTGAACGACTTCTCTTGAACATATGGCGGCACTGATGTGATGGATTGGTAGCATTACCCCAAATATGGATGGTATGGCGAGACCATGGATGTGACTGGTGAATGAAACAACCCAACCCGACTATGGTACCGAGGAAAAGTGTCATGTTCAAGAGTGACTTGCTACCATCAAAGTTTTCTTTAGCTTCTCCCAATTTTTCCCCAGTCATTGCTAACCAATACCTCTTTATTTTTGTCAAGCTTGAGGAGGATAACATATGCTTGTTCTATAACCTGCCCTTCGGGCAAGCCCATCGCTATGTTTTAACGAGCCTAGCGATAGTGAAACTCGTTCTCGTCTAAAGACAAGTTTGTCGTTATTTAATGATTTTAACGAGTCTAACGACAAGGATAACTCGGTCCTTTTCATTTTTAGAGAGTCTGAAAAGGTACATAAAGTTAACTCCAAAAGTCCTTTTTCGTCATCTAATCCCTTAAGTCTGAAAAAGTATAAAACAATACAGAAGGGATGAGTTTTCGATAGTTTTAACGAGCTGAATAAAACAAGCGCTCGATATTTTTGTGCAATAATCCCTCAGGTCCAAAAATATTAAAATCTAGAGGAGGGATAGCTCTTCATGTCCCTTTAATGAGCTGGAAGGCCAAGGACTCGGCAATATTTTCATATTTTACGAGTCAGTTGAAAAGAGCTTAAAGAAGACTCGTCTTTTGAGGAACGAGTGATAAACAGGGTTAGCAGCTGATTCCAGGTACAGGTTGGAATTTTCCAATCACGACAGTGTCACAAGGATGGCTAGGTGAAATCACTCTTCGCAGCTGTTCCTCAAAATGGGTAAACAATCATATGGAGGTGAAAGATCGGCCAAATGAAAAGTGGAGGTGACGGTGCAAACACGACCAAGGCTTTAATGGCTGATGATATTATATTCACAGTGGTTATTTACCAGGATAGTTCATTTTTTAACGAGCTTAAATGCGGGTGGAAACATTTGCTCGATCTTATGTTTATTTTTTAACAAGCATGAACTATGTGCTAAAACTGCTCGGATCTTGCGTTTATTTTTTAACGAGCATGAACTGTGTGCTAAAACTGCTCGATTACCCAGTCATATGATAAGAGTGTCTCATTGGGATTCTATTTTTTTACGGAGCTTCATCTCACAAAGCTATGCCCCGCATCCTTTCTTTATGCAAGTTAGGAAATGGCTAACCCAAAAAACAGATAAATAACCGCTCTTTGCTTGCATTCCAAAAGGTTTGCATGCCCCTAGGTATAAAGTACGATTTCAAGGTTACCTCTACTTCTCTTCCTCCAAAACAATTGTTTTAAAGAGAGAGGCTTACCTCTTTCAGGTTACCCAAAGATTGTCTCGTTAATCTTTCAAACAAAACACTTCCTCAGCAATGTCTACCAAAATAGACAAAGGTGAGCGGCGATGCCTGCCAACTCACATAACTTTGACAAAAGAATCTTATTCTAGAATAACCCCTCTTCCTCTATGGATGGGGTACAGACTAGTCATATTATCCTGTGGAAACCTACTCTATACCCAAAGTTTTCCTGCCGAAGCAGACCAGGATGCATGCCCCCTGGGTTCCAGTCATATCCTCCCGGATTACTCGCGCTCATCAGGAGGACGGACCGTGGGTTGAGACACTTCTTGCGTGAATAGACCATTTAGGGATGGTACATGACTATTTGTGATGCGTGATCCGGGAAATGAAAGTTGGTCCATGAGCTTGACCATTCTTCCTTCATGCGGAAAACACATTACTCTAAAGAGTGAGGAGACAATAGCTCCCATGCAATATATATAGTCTCGTCCAAGGAGTATGTTATAATCCAAGGGTCCTTGAATGACCATCATGTTCATTTGAATGGTCTTCCCTTTCAATGTTATAGGCACATTGGGGAGAATCCCTAAAGGTCGACTGGTTCCTTTATCAAAGCCTGATAGATTTCTCATTTAAGGCAAAAGCGCTGGCGAACCAAGCGCTTTCCAAGCAATAGAGGAAAGGATACTCACAGATGCCCCCTCATCAATGATAGGGCTAGCCATTACCATTCTGTATATTTGAACGATAATTCTGAATGGTATGCTTGCTGGCAACCGGGGTCTGCCTAGTTGGTTCCAGTCAAAGGACACAACCAGTTTGCTTGGTGGTGGGACCGAATAGACGGCCAGATATCGCTCTGACGAACTTCCTTCCTGCGATAAAGGAATGGGTGCATTGCCCCCGTGTTCGCCCGAGTTTGTGTTGATGAAGAGAATTTGGACGATGTCGTCTTTATTCTCCTCTGTGATGGTATCATTCGAAGATAGAGCCTCTGAAGGCAAAACCGGGTCAACTGCCGTCTCAACCTTTTGACTTTCGTCAGGCATGGATCCAGACGGTTCTTCTTCAATGATAGGTGCTTCGGCTGACCACCTGGGTGGGCCAGCCGGGTTTTCAACTAGTAAAGGACTTGGCAGGAGTTTTTGATATCCAGGAGTAAGTTGCGCTCGTAAAATCGGGAAATCTTCCAGAACTCTTTTAGCCTCGTCTAAGAAGGGACAACGGTGGATGGCGTGGTCGCCTTCACACAGTTTGCAAGGAAATATAGCTTTCCCTCTCTGTCCTGGGACTTCACTTTCACTAGTCGACGGTGAGCTGTCAACATGGCTAACAGAGGTTGATGCTACCGAATTGTGCAAATGGGGAGACCGGTCCCTTAGTATCCAAGGGATGCAGGGACAATCTCTGTGGAAATGATCTCCCTTGCATATGACACATGGCGATTTAGGCCTGCTCAGTGCTGTGTGTGGATTTTTGTCAGACGACACTTGTTTGCCCCCAGTCGCCTTTGGCTCCTTCTTCTTCTTCTCTTTATTCTTCTTTTCCTTCTTCTCCTTAGGAACTTGGTTTTTTGTTTTACCAGTTCCGTCAAGCGAAGAGGAAGGAGGAGAGGAAGAGTTAGATGAGGTAGAAGGCTGGTTGGCAACTCTGGTCTGGTCTAACTATTGACTCGACTGTTCAGGAATGGTGGTGTTCTGAAAGACATTGGTTGAAAAGAGCCAGACCGGCAGGCCAATTGTCAGTCCTGGAAGCGACAATGTGGCCATATGGGGCGCACCAACATCTCCCCAAGAGGAGAAGGGACTAGGATTTCCACCAAGGGGAATTCCTTGGTTGGTGTGCTCCATTTTTTCAACCTAAAGATCAACGCAGGAATAAAGGGTGATTGTTCCGTTTAAAATAAACTTTTAACGACGCTTAGACATAACTTGCTTTTTCAGTTTTAAAGAGTCGAGAAAAAGCTAAAGATGACTCTAGTCTCCTTCGATGTTTTAACGAGCCCGAAGTGACAAATGCTTGGATGGAATTTTTCCGTTATAGAGTTTGAAAAAGGCCAAAAGGAATTGCTCTGGAGTTCTAGGCAGAGGGTGTGCCAAACTTTTTGCAAAACCGCAGAATACTTTTTAGGGTACGGGCGGTTGATCTTCCTGAATGCTGTGTTCAGTGCATTTCGATCAGTAGGGCGGTCGACACGACTTCCTAAGGATAAAGGTTGTATGCCTATAGGGGTCTCCCAATATATATGCGACGGTACATGGGAGCACAATCTGTACTGGCGCTATCTTCCCTCGGGAGGAATCACCCACCATCCACGAGATCGACAGTCACCAGGCTTAACGACGCCGGAACACGTCTCTAGCCTAGACCTCTATGTTGTGCGTTATGTTGCAAAGCGTTGTTAAGTTCATTCAATTTATTTTAGGTTGATCTTTTTAGAAGTCTGCCTTTCAAGGTTCACCACGATATGTATGATACAATTCCTAAATGCAGTCTAAAGATGATAAGCAAGCTTTATATCTTTTTCAACTTTGAAAATCCTAGCTACTAAGGGAAAAGAAAGACACCATCTTTTCTCAAAGAGCAATCAGCACACTCTAATGCACTTTTCCTAAATCCAACATGCAAACTATCAAATGCAAATGCACAATGTAGGTGTTTGTTTTCCACTTTCTTAGTATTGATGCCTACAAAGAAAGCTTTTTGTACAACTTTGAATTTGCTTTTAAATGATCAATACAAACAAGTTTACTTTTTCGAAATCAGAGAGGGTAGAAGAGATTACAACACTTAACGATTTTCGAAATGAAGACTTGTTTCGACACTTAAAAGAGACAAATTCAAACCAATAAGCAAAAGTAAATGTATAATCAATCTGGAAACAGCCAATGAACTCTCTTCTAGGATCACAATCAACAGATTTGAATCAAGGCCTACAGGATGACTATTTCACTCATGCAAAGGAAAACTGTAAATGATGCCACAAACACATAAAAACACTCACAGTCTTTTTGTACAAAAGGAGGCAGAATGTAAGCAGAGAAAAGGAGTTATCAGACTGGTACCTATGATGGTTACAGGCTGCAAAAATCAGAGATCAAAACAAGGAAAAAAAGAGCAGAGAACCCCAGCTGCACAAGGGCAAACTGGTTCAGCAAAACCTCAACACAGGGGTTTTGACAGTCAGTGCAGGTAGCCTTCACGGGAACTGCGTTGAAATGCAGAATCCCTTCACTGGGTCTACGCTGAAGGAGAAACTCTCGTTTCCCACAGGTTCTGGGTCACAAATTGCTATTTAATTCATTGTTTTAGGCCAAATAAAAGCAACAAGCAATGTATAATCAAAGGGATGCTTTGAGGGGCTACTAAGATCTATCACAAAGGATCATCAAATCATTTGTGAGTCCATTGCTCAGATCATAGACAAGTCCAGTGATTGGATCAAAGCAACAACTATCTACTTTGCATCTGGGAAAAGCAGATGCAGTTCGATTGTTGCTGTCAAGTCTATGAAACAAACAATGATAGAAACACAAATAAAATGACTAAATAAATTTCCCCAGTGGAGTCGCCAATTTGTTGTGGGGAAAAATGCCTATGCAGGACGATCCTATCCACCTAAGGTGTGACAGTGCCTTAGAAACAAACAGATACAGCTATTCTGGTTTCTTCCTTTATGAAATGTGAAAGAAGAGAGATAAATGGACTTACCGGTATCTTCCATTTGTCCCTCGATCCGGCCTCTCTTCTCTTTGGGAATTCACAGCTACTTGCCTTCTCGCTCGCCCAGCTTCAACAGGTTCATGCAAGATCACAAGAGAACAGCTACTTGCCTTCTTGCTTGTCCAGCTCCACCAGGTTCCTGCAAGATCACAAGAGAACAAATACTTGCGACAAGAGAAGAACACTACACAAAGACAGATATTCACATTCATAACTAGTTTAGGATTAGAAATAAACCAAATACACTAATGCAATCATACATCAAGAATACATCAACATATAGGAGAAACCAAGATAGCTTTATTGATGAATAACAAGGTTCAGGAAGAGATACAACCCAGAGGGCTCCAATCCAGCATCTCCTTCCCAGCAAATGGAATTCCTATCTTCACTCCCTTCAAAGCATTAAGCACCCAATGATTCCAATCTCAAACCAACAACAATTCTTTGCAATAACAAAATTCCAGCCTCCAGATCTCATGGAGGAGAGATCCATATATAGATGTTTGGAGAGAGGATGAGTAAGCTTGAGATATGACTAGTGTCCTGTCCCTCTGTCAGTTCTTGAGTCCACTTGGAGGTTCTTGCTTCCACTTGGATATTTGGAACCTCTTACTCATCACCAGTCGAATTCCCTGAGGCAAGTGTCATTTTGGAAGCTTCCTGGGTTTTGACACCTTGAGAAATGAGCCTGCCACATGTCCACTCTCGTTCAGCGCAGGTAGCCAGTGTTCCATTTGACATTCAACGCAGGTAGCCAGTGTTGGCTTTGACATTCAGTGCAAACAGCTAGTGTAGCCACTGAAATGATCCTGAATTGACTTGTTTTTGAGCAGTTTCTGGTGGAGAACTTCTGTGAATTGTTGTGGTTTGTTAGCCTTGTTCCTCTAGGGGTAGGAACAACATGTTTAGGGACTTTGGATCCCTTAGATTATGGACATTTCATGCTCAATGTTGTAAGGCACAAAAACGTCTATAACATACACACCTCGAGTAAGACTCCTTACCCTCTCTGGGTAAGGTGAAAAGGTCGGCGTTGTTCTAGACTATAGCAGAGCCTTGTTGACCCCTTCTGCCTGAACCCAAGGTCTATTACTTGTTCCCATTTCCATGCCAACACATGTAAAGTTCTAAGGCATGCCAATATGTTCCAGGTGTTATGTGTGGTGCCAACACATGCTAAGGAGTGTTAGGGAGTGCTAGGAAACATAAGGGAACACTAGTTTCAATTGCATGGAAATGAATGAATAAGAGTTTGTGATAGGGATTGTTAGTGAGTTCCAAGTTTTCTAAGGTGGGAGTGACAAGGTATGTTAGGTAGTGCCAAGGCATGCTATAGTGCTAGGGAAGCATGCCAAGAAGTACCAAGTTCTGAGGTGTTCCAATGTGTGCTATGGAGTGTTAGTGAGTCCTAGGGAAACACAAGGGAGAACTAGGTCAAAATGCATGGAAATGAATGAATAAGAGTGCATGACAGGGAGTGTAGTGAGTTCCAGGTGTGTTAAGGAGGGAGTGACATGGTATGATAGACAATGTTAAGGCATGCTAGAGTGTGAGGGAAGCATCCAACTGAGATGTGCCAGGTGCCAGGGTGTGCCAACACGTGCTAGGAAGTGTTACAAAGTGCCATGGAAACACAAGGGACCACTAGGTCAAAATAATACATGGAAATGATTGAATAAGATTTTGTGACAGGAAGTGTTAGTGAGTTCCAGGTGTGTTGAGGGAGTGACAAGATATTCTTTGCAGTGCTAAGGCATGTTAGAGGCTAGGGAAACGATATGCTAAGATGTGCCAAGTCCTAGGGACGTGTGCCAATGCATGCCAGGGAGTGTTAGGGAGTGCAACGCTAGTTTAAAATGCATGGAAATGAATGAATAAGAGTATGTGACAGGGAGTGTCAGTGAGTTCTAGGTGTGTTAAGGAGTGAGTGACAAGTTATGCTAGGTAGTGCCAAGGAATGCTAGAGTGCAAGGGCGACATGCCAAGATGTGCCAGGTGTCAGGGAATGTTAGGGAGTGCCATGGAAACACAAGGGAGAACTAGCTCAAAATGCATGGAAATGAACGAATAAGAATGTGTGATAGGGAGTGTCAGTGAGTTTCAGGTATGTTAAGGAGGGAGTGGCAAGGTTATATGCTAGGAAGTGCCAAGGCAAGCTAGATTTCCAGGGCATGTCAAGGAGTGCTAAGGAGTGCTAGGGAGTGCCAAAGCATACCAAGGAATGTAGAGGGTGCTAACACGTGCCACATAGTGCCAAGGGATTGTTAGATGTGCCAGGTTCTATGGCATGTCAAGATGTAAACTATGTTGCTCAGTTTTTTTATGGCCACGGTTGGATGTGAGCCCTGACATGGTAACTTGTAGCTTGTTAAGTTGGATAAGTTGAAATTATACATGAGTAGCCTAAGATGAGTTATATTCAGTTCTCAGGTGAACAAGGCATAGTCTAGTTGTAGTAACTGTAACTTGGTCAAGTTGTTGTAGTCGAGGTAAGACTTGGTTGGGTTCCTAAGTCCCAAAAAAAGTAATGGTAGTTGTGAGGGCATTATAGATAAGGAGTGTTAGGGCATGCCAAGGAATGAAAAGGCATGCTAACACATGTAGAACATTGCCAATGCATGTTGAGGAATGTTAAGGAGTGTTAGGGCATCACAAAGGAGAACTAGGTCAAAATACATGGAAATGAACAAATAAGTGTGTGTGCCAAGGAGTGTCAATGAATTCCAGGTGTATCAAGGACAAAGTGTGTTAGGATAAGGTCAAAATAGGAATTGTAGGAGGCAAGCATATGATTACAATTATAAGGGGTTGGTCAAACCAATTTCAGACAAAGGGAGACTTTGGGTTGGGCACAACACTATTTTTCCAATGACTTGGTTGGGTTCCCAAGTCACAAAAATATTAAAGCTATCTATGAGGGAATGACAATTAGGGAGTGCCAAGGTGTGCCAAGGTGTGCTTGGATTCTAGTCAAAGTAGATATCAAAGATATTTTATTCAAGGCCATTGAATTGGTTTATGAGGAAAACGTCTAGACCCATAACATTGATTATTGGAAAATCTCATTTCATTATTTCAATTGTTACAAAGTTGGACATGTTCAGACCTAGTGGTTAGAGTTGAAGGCACTTTTCTCCGACAACAAGTAAAGTGTGTGTACTCTCTTTCTTTTTCCCAAGGCTTTTCACTGTCTTGGTTGTCGGACAATGGGTCTTGTCAATAATTAATTATGTCCTGCCATAGTCCACATGAGCTATTCAAATTCTAGTATGAATTTACATGTGACACTTCATTGTCTTAACAAATCCTCTCTAACCAAATCATGAGGTGTTTCCAAGATGGATGGTGTTCCAAGGTAGATATTTAATTTGAGCATGAGTTGTCCAATCTTGTTTTCGTTTTGAGCAGAAATAGTAGTATCTAAGCTCTCATTCTAGCTTTGAGGTAGTAACTGTCCCTAAGTCTCAGCTAAACTCCCTTTAATTTAAGCTTTTTAAGCCTCTTTTGGTCCCCCATGGTTCTAGAGATTTGTCTAAGACAAAGCTCTATGTTAGAGTGAAACAAGATAAGTTTTCAATGGTCATTGGTAAGGATATCCAGTTCGAGGATATCCCAAACTTGTTAGAAACTACTTTTGTAGGAAGATTTTATGGTAAGACAGTGCAAAAGGAATCCCTCACGACATGGGTTTTGGACAATTGGATGTCAACCCTGGGTTATATGTTAGTTTTCCATGGATTTGTTTGTGGTTGGATAGGCTTTCAATTTTGGCTGAGGGTGGACTATAATAAGATGAAGGAGACAAAATGGGATTGGGGGCCATCAAGCCTAGTCCTGGAAACATGGTTGGTGGATTTTTATCTCGCTCACAAACATATCTCGATGCAACAAATTTGGGCTATATTGTTGAGCCCTCCCCTTGTCTTCTAGATAGAGGAGGCCCTTCACACTATTGGCAAGAAGCTTGGTAGATTTATTTCTGTGGACCCTAATTGGTATGTTTCGATTAATAGGCATTAGGTTTGGATTCTAGTCAAAGTAGATATCAAAGAGTGTTTATTCAAGGCCATTGAATTAGTTTACAAGGAAAAAGTCTAGACCCATAAGATTGATTATTGGAAAATCTCATTTCATTGTTTCAATCATTACAAAGTTGGACATGTTCAGACCCAATGGTTAGAGTTGAAGGCTCCCATTTTGAGGAAAAAGAGAATTTGGAAGCAAGTTTGAACCAAAACCTACATTTTCAAATAATCAAAAAGTTCATGTCAGGTTGGAACCTATCCTTAAGGTTTAGTGAGAAGTTCAAGTAAACATTACACCTCCTTCTGCTAAGATTAATTCCCCTTCATATTCTTCTTTGGTTTTATCTCTTCATATAAATTATTTTACTTTGATGGATTTCCCTATTATTTTGCATTCTCCTCTCCATCTTCCCTCTCTTGTCCTTGCCCCTTCTATTCCTAATCGTATCTCCCCCCCTTTGACCTTGAATTGTCAAGCCTCCCTAAAGAGGTTCAAATTGTAGTGAATAAGCCTAAACATTCAAATTTCCCCAACACTCTCAAGCCTAAGGTTAGACTAATGGAAGAATGTTTATCGAAAGGAGGATTAGCTTCAGAACCACAAATCTCAAATGTAGCAGGTTGAAAATCTCACCTTCTTAACGAACAACAAAAATCACGACAAAATATTAAAAAGGGAAAAGGAAAAGGAAAATGAAAGACCTTTCAAAGACATTGGGAAAAATAGGACTTGTAGGAGGCAAGCCTACGATTCCAATAAGGGGTTGGGAAAAAGTAGTTTCAGATAAAGGGAGACTTTGGGCTATGCACAACACTATTTTTTCAATGACTTGGTTGGGTTCCCAAATCGCAAAAGAAGGCTACCTATAAGGGCATGATAACTAGGGAGTGCCGAGGTGTGCTAGGGAATGACAAGAAGTGCTAACACATGTGAGACAATTCCAAGACATGTTAGGCATGCCAAGACATGCCAATATGTGCCAGGTTCTAGGGTGTGGCACCAACACATGTTAGGGAGTGCTAGGGAAACACAAGGGAGCACTAGTTTCAATTGCATGGAAATGAATGAATAAGGGTGTGTGATAGGGAGTTTTATCAAGTTCCAAGTGTGCTAAAGAGGATCAATGCCACCAAATTTAAGCACACTAACCCAAGGATAACCAAGGATCCAGTGACCCAAATTGAAACCAGATACAAAACCCATTTCAAAATACTCAACTTAGATGATTTCTAAGGAAATACATGTGTCACATACTGAATTAAGCAAAACTCATTCCAAAAAAAAAGAAACAACTTGGTTTAATTCTAAGGAAAATATGTGTTGGAGCTACATGCCTGTTTTTCTGTCGACCCCCGATATAAACCTCCACCTATTACTTGGTCTTACATGTATCTAAGGGATACAATATGGTAGTGTTGATGAGCCCTGCTATGGATCCTGAAGTTGTGTTTGTCAAAGATTCAAAATCAACCCCCATTGCATAAAATTCCACCGAATAAGATCTCTAATCTGCTATATATATATATATATATATATATATATATATATATATATATATATATATATATATATATATATATATATATATATATATATATATATATTATATATATATATATATATATATATATATATATATATATATATATATGTCTACTGTGGGGGTACAAAATTAGGTATTCAGAACCCAAAGTGTGAATACAAAAAATTGATGATTGATGCTGGAAGTCCAATAATAAGAAGTTGGGTTGCTCGCAACTAAGATTCCAAATCAAAACAAAAATCTCCTTGAGGGATTAGAACAGAGAAAAATCAACGTGGTTAACTAATCCAATATATGGGAGTTTGATGCAAGTGATGACATCAGCTCTTGACTTACCTGGCTATTAGTTACGACAAAGTTCAGATTGCAGCCGTTGTTGACGATTTTGACGGTGTGGTACATGGTAGCATTGGATGTTTCGTGTCTCAATTAACCAAGCTACAAAAAGTTTGACTGGATCCCTGTGCTGGTTTGGATTGAAGTTAGAGTTTTTTTATGAAGCTAATTTTAAAATTGGGCGGGACTATTTTATGTAACTACATGTAATGGTTCACAACGCTATTGAATGAGGTATTGTGCACTAGTCGAGTAGACTTGGAATTGGAATTCAACATTGTTATTAGATTTATTTTAGATTTGGATTAATCAAGTATTCAAGAATTTAGATAGATTAAATTTCTTTTTATTTTTAATAAGGAGAAAATTATTGATTTTCATTAATAAAAAGTAGATATATAATTTGGTAATTCATTGTTAATGTTTTTTCATGCCATATATTAGATTTTAAAATAAAATGGTTAAATTTATAAGTATCTTATTACTCTAAATTATAGTTCTTTTATTTCTGAAAATTGTCTACTATATCAATTTTCACAAAAAAAGCTTAAAGTCTTTTATGATGACAAATATAACATATATGATTCAAACAAGACAAAAACATATCATGATCTATGAAAATTTTCATGGACGGATGACATATAAATGAGATGAATGAAAACATTTCCAGGGCATCCTTTTATAAGTTTAAACTCCTTGAGTTGCAAAAGGATTCCTTTGTCAAAAACTGAGTAGAAAATCCTCCTTGGCACACAGTTGCATCCCTTCTTTGATAGTAGATCTGCCACATGATTCTACTCTCTATAGACATTATTAGAGGCTAGCCTTTGAAAGGTATTCATCAAATATCTTATGCATTGCATCCAAAAAGGAAGGGAAGGTGGTCCAAATTTTGTTCTTAATTGTACCCAATCTAGGATCATCTTGGAATCTCCAAACACAGGTAAATATTCAATTGCAAGCCAGTTAGAACATAAAATATGCCCCAAGAGTATGATTAGCTAAACTCTAATATTTGACCTTGTGTCACTATACCAACTGAAATGGAAGGTGTTGTCTAGATTCAAAACCAGATGTGTCCCACTTCCACAAACCATGTTGGTGGATGCTACATAGAAAATAAAAAATAAAAAATAAAAAAATAAGTATGACCATAAAATGAGTCGAAAATGTCTTCTAAGTTGTTCATCCTTCATTAGTCATATCTCCATAAAATATGCAAAGATCTTTAAATAGTGTCTCTAGTATCTGGTTCCATTTGTTAAAAAATCTTCTCATTCCTGCTTCTCCATTGCCCCACAAAATATAGAAAGGCATGGAATGATATGTCTTGAAACCTTCAAACCATTGAGTGAGACATATTTAAATGGAAACCATGTTCCAGATTACATGTATTTTAAGTGTTTGAAGAACCCCACTCCATACCGAGATCGCAAAAGGACATGTTATAAATAGATGTTCCACGTCTTCTAAATCTTCATTGCATAAAGAGCATCTTCCAAGATCCTGAAAGCCCCTTTTATGGATATTATCCAAATGTTAAAATATTAGTGTGGACCATCAACAACATAAAACATTTTAATTTGAGAGGTATATCTCATCTCCATGTGTTATGAAACCAAAAAGCATTATCATTCAAGCCACGTCCATGAGAAATATGTTTATAAATCTCTTTAACCAAGATCTGCTCATTATACATAACACCTTCCCATTTTAGCTTTTCTTTCTTCTCAGTGAGTTTTAAACCTGTTAGACTTAATTGTGTTGTGAAACGTGCCCATTCCACAAATAGATCCTCTAGAAATCCAAGTTCAAATGCATTAAGCCAATAACTTGTAACAGAAGAAGATCCTCAATCACAAGAGATTTAGTTCATAAAGTAAAGCCTTTTCTTATGTAAATGCTCAAGGATGCGAATAGAAAGAGTATGTATTCCCTCCACTCCTTTGATATCATCTAGTCCTATTTCTATCCTATTCCCCCTTCCAACCTCCCATCTCAGATTTCGCAGTAGCCAATATTTGTTTCTCATCATGCTTCTCCATATATAAGATGCCACCTTCTTCTTTGGAGCCACCTCTTTAATCCATTCCTTAAGCTGTCTATTTTAGATATTTCTCTTTAATAATCTATTACCAAATACCTTTTCCCTAGAAATTTTTCCATAATTTCTTGACAATTAAAGCCTTACTAAAACATTATGTGTCCTTTATACCCCACCATAAATCCTTCTCATGTCTCGTAAGCACCTCTAAATAGACCAAAAGTATCTTATTTATGGATTTAGGCCTAGCCCAAAGGCACCTAGCTATAATAGCATCAATTCTTTTGGTCTAAAGATACTGAGGGGGGAAGATACTGAGGCTTGAGCCCTCTAATTGCAATGAAATCACCTCCTCCCCATTTGTCATGAAATTCTTTGAAGATGTCAATTGTTTAGGGTTTTGTCAAAGAGTGCAGGAAGTAGGTTACCATGAGCATCTCACAGGTATATTTTCCCTCACCTTGAAGGAAGACAAGATCACCATTGCAGGGACCGACTTCACGTTTTTAGTGGATTCCATCTCTCAAGCTAAAGGCATACCAAACCATGGTGAAAACTGGTTCAAAGGCATGAACCTGGACCTAGAAGAGTACAAACCATACTTGAAATCACAATACAAAGGAGCTCACTCACATGTTTTCCCATTTAGATACTTATTGGAGAGATATGAACCATTGATGAAGGTTGTCATGAAGTTATTCACACGTGAGGGAAGATTTTTTAGGCTATATCAATACCACATAAGACTGCCCATGCACTTTACAGCTACCAAGTCTCTAAATTTGTCCAGTTACTTGTATAGGAGCCTAACCGAAATGTCTTAAAGAGTGAAATTGAAAGGTAAAGTGCATTACCCCAACCTCTTTCACCACAGCCTGATAAAGGTTATAGTACTTCATCAGTTGAAAGAGAAGAACATGACATGGGACACCTTCATTGAGGCAGCCTTGAAAACACATATAACCACTTCACCAAGCTAGCACCAAACCATGTCAGTACAACCCATGGAGGTGGGGTCATCAAGAAAACATGATGAGCCTAAATTTTCCAAAACCCACCTAAGCCTAGCTATCTAGACTAAAATCCTTTACATTCCAGTCATCTCTTGGCTATGATTTCATAGAGAGAGCCCTCTCTAGTTTGGTAGGGCTAGCTACCAAACTAAAATCTTGGTCTATGGTTACCTCCGTCGATCTCCTCATCAGCCTGGGACATTGTGGAGGATAACAGAGGGCATGAAAACTAGGGAGTGCCAAGGTGTTCTAGTGAATGTAAGGTTCCCAAGTCATGGAAAAATGTAATTCTAGTTGTGAGGTCATGACTGCCAAGGTGTGTTAAGGAATGCTATGGCATGCTAACATGTGCCAGATAGTACAAATACATGTCAAACAAGCTAATATGTGTCAAGCGCTAAGGCATGCCAAGATGTACAAGGGTGTGACAATGCATGCCAGGGACTATCAAGGCAACAAAAGGGAGGAAAAAGTTAAACTACAAGGAAATTAGCACATAATAGGGTTAATAAGTCATCAATTTACCTTTTCCATGAGGGGCATGATAGGCACACCAACACTAAGTTCCAATAGGTACAAAGTGCCAAGTTTCAATGCATTCTAAGTGCCAAATCTTCCTCTGTTTCTTCTCATCTAGTTTCCAATAATTGATCTCAAATAAATTGAATATTAAACAATTCCAAAGCATACCAAGTCATCTCAATGCATGCCAAACATGCTAAGACTTGCCAAGTGCCAACACGTGCCAAGTGCCAATGTGTTTCAGGGAGTGTGATGCATGATATGAAGTGGCAGAGCATATCGAAAAGTGATAAGGTGTGCTAGAGAGTGACAATGCATGCTAAGGAGTGTTAGGGAGTACTAGGACAACACAAGGGAGCACTAGGTCAAAACGCATGGAAGTGAATGAATATGAGGGTGTGTTGGGGAGTGCCAATGAGTATTAGCTGTCATGCCAAGGAGGGAGTGACAAGGTATGCTAAGCATGGGTAAGGCATTCTAGGGAATATTAAGGAATGTCAAGAAGTGCTAGAGTGTGTTAGGTAGTTATGGGGTATACTAACATGTGCCAAATAGTGCCAAGGCATGTTAGGTGCTAAGACATGCTAGGATGTGCATGCTGCCAGAGTATGCCAATATGCATCAAGAAGTTTTAAGGCAAGAAAAGGAATAACTAAGCTAAAATGGAAGGAAATTAACACATAAGAGGGTCAGTAAGTCAGGACTTTATCTTTTTCAAAAGGGGCATGCTAGGCACACTAATAATGTGTTCCAATACATGCCAAGTGCTAATGTGTGCCAAGTGCTAATTTTTGTCAATGCAATATTATGCCAAGGTGTTCCAGGACATGCTAGGGACTACAGGGCATGCCAACACATGATGGGGGAGTTATATGTTATGTTAGGGCATGCCAACATGTGCTTGGGTGTCCTACTCATGACAAGATGTTCTAGGTACAAAGATGTTCCAAGAAATTGGAGGTGCCAAGGAATGTTAATGTACTGCTCCAAATCATGTTAAGGTGTGCCATAAGTGTTGAGGGGTGCTAGGTCTCTCTCATTAATAGAATCGACAAAGATTGATTATGTATTAAATAATATAGTTCCTACACACACTAGTGGAACTTTATTTAAAGGAAATTTTCTAGATAATAAACCTAATATAGATGAATCATGTGTTGACTCGTAGGAAAACTATATTCTTATGACTTGAGGGAAATGATACACACTAATTACTTCTTAAAAAATTGACTGACTATTATAACCATTATGACCTTGGACACATAATGAAAAAGATTCCACAACAATGGTCTTAATTGGTTATCTTTTGACAAAAAATATAGTAACAGGTACATAGCGTCATCAAAAACTCATTGGAATGATCAATGATGACGAACATTTTTTGACCATCACCAAAAGTAACCAAAAAGAGCATTGGTGAGGTTCAATAAAAGATCGTCACTAGAAGCGTCACCAAAGAGAGAATTGGTGATGGGCCTTTAATGACCCTCACCAAAAGTGTCACCAAAGAGATAATTAGTGACGGGCCTTTAATGCCCCTCACCAAAAGTGTCATTGAAATGGATTTGGTGACAAACCTTAAAGGATTATCACTATATACACTTACAACAACGATTTTTAAAGACTGTCACCATATGCGACATTGGCGACGGACCTTAAAGGTTCGTCACATGCATGAAGCGTCATCAAAAACTCATTGAAATGATCAATGATTACAAACATTTATTGACCGTCACCAAAATTAACCAAAAATATCGTTGGTGACGGTCAATAAAAGATCATCACTAGAAGTGTCACCAAAGAGAGAATTAGTGATGGGCCTTTAACGAGCCTCACCAAAAGTGTCACCAAAGAGAGAATTAGTGACGGTCCTTTAACGACCCTCACCAAAAGTGTCATTGAAAATGTCTTTGTTGACAAAGCTTAAAGGGCCATCACTATATACACTTACAACAACGTTTTTTTAAATATCGTCACCATATCTGACATTGGTGACGGACCTTAAAGGTCCATCACAGGCATGACCCTCACCAATGACCTTTTTTCTTGTAGTGTGATATCACTACTCAAAAACATATTCAAGGTTTTGAGAATTATTTAAACTTATTTGATGAAGATGATGTTATTATTAGGATTTTTTCTCTTTCTCTACAAAGTAGAGTAAAGAGTTGGTTCAAGAATTTACCTATTGCAAGCATCTCAAATTTCAAACAGTTTGTCAAAATTTTCCTTGATAGATGGATAATCAAAGTCAATCTTCTTGTGAACATAGAAGAATATAATCATTTAAAAATACAATCAGATGAAACAATACAACAATTTTTAGACAAATTTAATCAAGCCTATTATTCAATGCCATCAAATATAAGTCCTCCCCCTGATTCAACTCTTTTGCATTACCCTTGAAGAGAATTTGATCCAGAGATAGAATTTTAGCTAAGAGAAAGAAACCCATCAACACTGGAACAGATGCATAACATTGCAGTAGATGTAGAAGTTAATCTGCAAATTAGAAGAGAAAAGTTGAAAGTAGAAGCAGAGGAAAACAAAACTGCAGAGGAAAAACTCGACATTTTAATGAAGAAAATAGAGGAAAGGATGCAAAATATCACCATGAAAGATGAATTGTTTGCTCAAAATCACCATGACACATTTATTCCACAACAAGAAGAGATTGAGATTCATGAATAAATTCCTACTAATCCCAACTGCCATAGATCAGAAGATAGATTCATAGAGCAATATGCGGAGGAGCAATCTCCTAATCTAATGTGTATGTTTGATGACATTACTTCTTTTGATGATTTGCCCAAATATGATTAGTATGATGAAAATCATCTTCAAATGCAAACTAACTTTACATAGCAATCAGAAGCTAGTTTGGGCAATAAGGAAATCTAGTTTCACCAGCTTGAAAACAGTAATCATCTTATCCATGTCATCTATGAAAGTGAAGAAGAAAGTGCAGGAAATTTGGAAATAAGTAAAGCTTATTTGCCTCTTCGTTTTGGATCATTTTAGTTTTTAAAGGAAATGTGGTATAAAATCTATAAAGAAAAGGATGAGTAGCTTGTAGAAACCTACGAAGTTCCATTCAATCCTATATGCAATAAGTTGCAACAATCCTTCCAAGTTCTTTATTATCTAATAGTTGATAGGTTGGATGATGAATGCAATCAGAATTTTTCTCCATTAACAGACTATGAGAGTCAAAATGAATATGATAATGTTTTCACCAGACAGACATTTCAATCAGTAGAAGTATCATCAAAAATCTCATCTGAAAGTCTGCAGGGTGTTAAAGATAAAAGTAACATTTCAGTTTCATGGCATGGAAGCCATTTAGAATAAGTGTGCAGTTGCTTAAATCAATTGAACAATAGTATATATATTTTGGAAGATCCTTTTGTATAGCTTTTAGAGTCTACAAAGGAAAGAAAGTATTTCCTTATCTTCTCATTGGTTGAAAAAGTTATATTTTTCTTTAGAATGAGTTGAAGCCTCGAAAATCGTTGCTACAACATGGGGGATGACCATCTAGTCTGGACCTTAAAGAAGCTCCTTTTCTATTTGGGATGGTGGTTCCGACTGGTTTAACTAGGTCCGATTACCTTCTTTCAATCTCCAATGGATTTAAAATATGACTTTCCTTCACCAACGGAGAAGAGACATCAGATCAACCCTCTTGCTGATCAAGGAAGAAAGTGATCCTTAAGCTGATTTGGGGCTCAGCCAATCCACTACTAAAGTTTGCCTCTTTGAGAAGAGGACTTAAAAGAATGTAGATATTAATCTAAATGCAATCTTATTCTAAGATGCAAGCAAAAGTAACTATTTTAATTCTATCTCAATTAGGCAGATATAGATCTAACCCAACCAAGAGCAAGACATTTAAAGTATTGAAATTTAAATATGTCTTTTTTATAATGAATATCAAGTTAATGAAGTTGTTCAATTAACTGATATTATGGATACTACACACATCCTATTGAGACCTCTTAACTGAAATAATCAATCAACAACACTCAGGAAGAAGTTCTCAGAATGATTTTGATCATTTAATCAGTAACTTGAATTATTAAACAATAATATGCGGAAGAAGTTCTCAACATATCACTATTCAACAAATTAGTTTTTAAAAGATAGATTTATGAGTAAATAGTTACTCAAAAATCAGAATTCAAGCCATAAGAGCAGAGAAAAATAATAACATAAAATAGGGACAAATTATCCATATCGACAAAAGTGCACAAATATGTAAGTAAATTGACACAATTCTGTCACCATAAACTGAAACCAGTATTTAAAACAATAGTATTCGAAATACCAATTTATTGAATCCATTTTTCCAACTCCGGTTTCTAATAGTCCTTTACAATGCCTGAGCTTCTGATTTCAAAACCGGAGCTACAATAATGCAAACTTTGTTCGTTATACATAACTCAGAATGTAAAAAAAAAACCTCAATAATCTCCAGATCTGAGATTTCCACTCCCCCCACCTACAACTCTAAATTCCTATTACATAAATTCTTTTAGAATTCTAGAATTGTAGAGGAAGGCTGCCCTTATTACATTTTGCAATTTGCCATTTATAATATCTCCAAAGGTATTTTTGAGAGGAGAATTTGTTGAAGAAAAATCTGCTTAATGAATTTTATTTGCTCAAAATTCCAATCTTTAATTGTTGGAGCATTCTCATTGGTTGATATTTTTTTCTCCATATCTCTTCTACTATTTTCTTACAAAAATAAATCGAAATAAATTAAGATGCAACAATAAAATCAAAATGTCATTTCTGGCATTAAAACAAATCCAATCAAATGCAATTAATTAAATAATTGAAAATAAAATATAAGTTTTCTATTAATGCTTGGGATGGTTTAATTGGCCGAGGATATCATTGACGAATGGATCTGCATTCAAAAGAGGGTTGGACAAATGAAAATGCAGAAAACAAAACTCAGAAAATTGATTTTGTTTTAAAACTTTGGAGCTTGATCTTCTCCCTGATTTTCGACCCAATAAATAACCAAATATATTATTGAAACCTCCTCAAAAATGTTCTTCTTGATTTCATTTTCTAATGAGCCATCCTAGGCCTCATTTGGCCAAGTATAACTCAATCTATGAGCTTCCAAAATTAATGGATTAAATCTGACATAAATCTGGAAATTTTGTTATTGAGCTAAAAAAAATAATTTTTTAATTAAATTCTAATCCTAAATTAGATTTTAATTATCTAATAATTAATTTTAATCTAACTATAAAACAAATTAATTATTTATAAACTAATTAAATAAATAATATTAATCTAATTAATAATTAATTTTAATTAAATTAAATTAATTATATATATATATATATATATATATTACATATTAATTAATTAATTTATATTAAAATTAATTTATTTTTTTTACAACATACATTAATATACATAATCCATGTACTAACTAATTTAAAACAATCGAATGAAGACATGAACTCAAACAAAAGTCAACGTTTGACTTATCGCATCAGAGGAAACCTTGGATCAGTTTTTTTTTTAATTGTTTCTTTAAGAATTTGCGACGCAATGAGAAATCTCCAATGCGATGTAATATTTTTTTATTTATTTTATATATAATTTTTATATTAAATTTTAACTTAATTAACTTAATTATATTTTATATAACAATTAATTTAATTAATTTAAGATTTAATTAAATATCAATTCTTATTTTGGTTTTATTTTATTTTAATGAGGTTAAGTTATGAAATTATTTAAGGCATAATTTTTCTATCTAAGCTACAACTACTTCGATATTAACAAAAAGTAAGCTACATTCATTTTGATATTTCGGGTTTTCGAGATTAATAATCTATTTGAAAATTGGAGTAAATTGCTAAAATCCCGATGTTTCATAATTTGGTTGTATAAGTAAAAAAAATGAAAAATGTTAGTAATAACTAGCTAGGGGTTAATATTTAAAATAAATGTATTATTGAACTAATTTAATTACAAAAGTGGAATATTGTATATTTTATGCATTTTTTAACCCAGATGACATAATTGATTAGACTTCAAAGGAGTGTCATTTACAAACCAGTTGACCAAATGAAGCGAAACAAGTATCAATGGAAAGTTTATAAAAAAATGATTTTAACAAAGCAATCAAAACAAGAATCTAAAGAAAATGAAAAATTAAGATAATCGTGGGGTAATTAACTTAATAAAAATCCTAAAAAGTGTTTAGCCAAAATTTTTATAAAAAGGGTCCCCATTATTTGAAATGAACAAATAAAAAATTTGGGGGGTTGTGTTTTACCACAACAATGGAGACATAGGAGAAAAATAGTTATCTATGTTTGATATGAATGATATTTTCCTAAAATTAAAGTAAAAATAATTAAAGAAGAGAAAATTATTTTTAGAATGCTTGACTAGGTTCATTATTCTGAATAAAAGCAAGAATCATTTTACTGTAATTTTCTTAAAGTTCCTCATAAATTAAAATATTTCAAAACTCTATATCATTCCTTAATTAGTTGTAGAGATAAAGCAGGGGTCACTTTACAACTTATCTTTTAAAATAAACTCATTTGTCACAAGTAGAGCCACTGCTTCTAGTAAACATCTAGAGTCTCAATAGGGTTACCTTTTAATCATCAATGATTCAGAATCTCATCTATTTAAGAATTATTGACCTAGACATAAATCCATTTATATATGTTTATTTTCTTTGTATTTGTTTATATATATATATATATATAGTTCTTAAAAGCCAGTGTCCTGGTTTGGTAGCCAGATAGTTGACAATGCCATTCATTGGTTATAATTGGACTGAACAAGCTGGCTCATGATGAGACCTTTTATCTTTTAAGTTTAAATATATTTTTGGATTACACTTCTAGAAAAATAAGACTCTTTTGGATAGGGAGAATCATTAACTCCTTAAGAGTTAAGAATGACAATTTCAGAGTTAAAGGTACTTTGCTGTAAAGTGTCTTTACTTGGTTAAAAATAACTTTTCTTGATTGATAATAAAATTTGGAAAGATCTTAATAAAATATTGAAATCTCAAAATAATTACAATTTTGATGAAAAAGAAATTTCTTAGATTTTATGATATTTTGTCAACTTCTTTTATTTTGTAATTCTCTTATTTAAGTATATCTACCTTTATAATAAGAAAAACAAACTTTATTAAGAGATTTTAAGAAAAAGCTAATAGTAGACTATTAACAATTTTTCGTGATGTATGCTGACCATTGTTAGGTAATAAGAAGGCATTCCATATAAATCATGGAAGAGTCACCAAAATTAAAACTGCAAACAAAAGGAAAAGAATTCTTAAGGTAAAGTGAAAAAAGAAATCAACGAACAAAAATAAAAATGAAGAAATTTAAAAGTGGAAAGGAAAATCCAAGTTTTGAAATACAAACTCTAACAAGAATGTTTATACCAATGTCTCAACAAAATGAAGTAAAGGAAAATAATCATGTAATCATTCCTTCTTATTTTGAGATTTAGATAAATTATGCCTTACAGGGTTGTAAATGTTTTAGGCTTTTTAGATAGTAGTGGTGATAAAATTCAACCACAATGAAAACTTTTTGTGTGATGTCAATCTTCTTATTTCAAAGCATCATCTTATTCATTTTATAATAAAAGGAATGCTTTAAAGAAACAGATTAAAGGTTCAGAAACTTCCTAGTGTAGTTGTTTCAATGAAGATTATTTCTGCTTTTTGAAATAAAACCAGGAGAAGAATATAGGACTTCAAAATATGATCTGGCGGATGATTGAAAACTTTTATGAAGAGCTGCAAAACAGATTTATATATCAACAAAATTTAAGCAACTAAAGTAACGAAATGAAAATTAATGAAAGTGGGTACATGAATCTTACCATTGGATAATTGCATTTGATCTTACCTGAAAGGTATCAGTTTCTCCAATACTAGCTGACTTCTTCTTTTAGTTAACATTAAAACATGAAGTCAAACTAACCAAAATCTTATAACCCAAAATCATTATTTATTTTATTTAAACTAAAGCAAGTAGTAAAATGTAAAAAAGGAATGCTTTGTGTTCAAGGAAATCGAAATTAAAACAAATGCATCAAAAATGAGAATGAGAATTTGCAGTAATGAATGTTCTCAAAATATTATAAGTTTCATATAAACTCCATGATTTTTATAAATTGTCTAGAATTAAGACCACATTGAAGATAATGAAATTTAAATGTGAAAATAGGGAGGTCTTAAATTTCATATTTAATTATGGAATTATATATTTAAAACTGAAATATATGATAAATCAAAATGATTTAAATATGCTACAAATTTTTCATCAATTGCTTTAGTACCATAGCGGTTACGCAATATTTCTTTTAAAATAACACACCGCCTTATCAGATGATTTGCATTGCATGTTTCTTCATCATGTTTAAAGTTAGAACTGCTAAAACTTCACTTTTGTTGATATGCCATATATTGATTAAATGTTAATGGCATAGAGACATGCGTTGGAGTCTGTTGCATCAGAAGTTGTAATGGCAAAATTAGCGATATGAGAACATGCGATGAGATGGATTGATCACAATATTGAAAAAATTTTATATTGAGGATCGAGAATAGTCATGTCGTACTTTGTACTTCATACATCGCACATCGTAAAATTTGGAATTGTGATATGATAATCAATAGAAATTCGATGAAGCAATTGCGATATCGGCATATCAGAATATTAGAAAATAGTCATGTTCGAAATGCCAATATGATTCTTGCGATAGTGAGAATGCGATGATGACGTGGCTCTTAGGTGGGGTCGACTTTGGACCTCAAAAGAAATTGGCGATCGACAAACTTAAGTAAAGGATGTAATACAACATGATAAGCCGATATGCGATGAAGAATGAACCCGATAAATTTATTATGCCAATTTAATATCATATCGGATCCAAGACATCAGTGATTTTAAAATTATTCCCCTACCATTATTGCGATTGAATGGAAGCGATATTTTTATGAGTTTGATTTAAATTTCATATTGGGTCCCAAATTATGTGGACATCACAATATTGGTAAAGTCATTTTATCGGAGATCGGTGATTCAAGATAATGGAAGTATATTCAATTGAAAACCTCTGATATGTGAAATACGATATAGCATTTTATGAGAGAATGAGTGAGGTAACACATTGAAGATTTTGCATCAGAAATTTGTTATCAGAAAATGCTAAGAGCTACTTCCAATGAAATATTAAGATACAAATGGTTGTGATATGGATGATGTGATATCGAAATGAAATAATTGACAAAGATGAGCGGGATGAGAATATTGAGAATATATATTCACTGTAGTATCAACAATATGAAAATCAAGTTGAAATGTTTCTTATATGAATCTTGTGATACTATTTTAAATTTCAATTGGGTTCTCTAATGAATGAAAGCAAAGTTAAAGAATGCTCAAATTCTAATGAATCACAAATAAAATTTCCTTGAACCTGTTGCAAATTTGAAATGGGTTTGCCGCTTACTTCAAGTTTTGAAAAAAAATGAAAACCTGCAAATAAAACATAAGAAGAATAAAAAATAAAGTAAGGAAAAGAGAAACTAATAATAGATGAAAATGAACTTGTAAATGCGTACCTGGAAGGAAATTCTCTGTAGATTTTACCTCATGAATCTTTAAATTCTTCCTTCTATTTATCAAAATTCTGACTTTGTTCAAAATCATCTTATTATTTATTCTAAATTAGAGTGGGAAATTAACTTAAGGGAAATCATTTACTCATGTTTAGGGAATCTAAAATTCATAAAATTCAACAGAAATAAAAATATGCTTCCTTTTGAATTGTAATAGTAATTATTACCTCTGCTCATTCTAAATTAATCTTGAGAAAAATATGTATTGTTATAGTGACTATTCAATAATGTCTTTAGTAAATAAATATGATGCGTATTGCAGTATCAGATAATAAACTAAAGCTCAGAATGGGATAAAGCCACTAATTGTGGAAAAATATCAACACATATTTGAATGTGTGCACACAACAAAATGGACACCCTTAAGGTCATTTTAAATTTTTTTGAGGAAGATAATATGAACTTCATGTGATTACAACGAAATGTTAGACTGACTAATAATGATTGAATTTGGAATTAAGCTTATAATATATAGTCATATATTTCATGGGATAATGATGCCAAGAAGCTTTGTATCATCAAAACCTTCGATATATAAATTTCAGAAGAAAATCTTATAAGGACATCTCGAAATGGAGAAAATTGAGTATGAGGTGATGGCTTCCAAGTGCGAACTCAATTACAGTCAAGACATTATTCGGAATAGGCAGAGATGTGGTTATGGGTAGAGTTATTGTTGCAAGAAATTTTTTGATTTAGAAATGGGAAGCAAGAATTAGAAATTTTCTGATGAGAGCAAAATATTTCCTTGAACATGCATATGATAAAGGTTGATTGCTTTATATTTGCAGATCTTTTGAAAATAAATTAACTACATTAATTCTATTTCTATTCGAACCATATGCAGGAAAATGACTAGGTATAGTCATATTTCCAGTGTAACCATTCTATCATTTTAATTCCTTTATATGCGCACAGTTCAAATGTTAGTAATAGAAATACAAATCTAATTAAACTAAGAAAATTAAATCTATAATCAGAATGTACAGTTATTGCTAGCAACTAATTTACAATCACCTTCTTTTGAAATGTCTTTCCCAACTGAATTCCAATTGGATCATAAAAACCTGGATGAGTGTCCATTAAGGATTGGAAAATGTTCAAAAGAGGAGATGACAAGCCAAACTATGGATATGAGCTTTCAAATTCAAAGGCTTGGAAAAAGTTGTTAGTGTTATGTACAAATGTTAAGCTATTAACAATCTTCCTTGAAGGAAAATTTTCCAAAAGGTTTTCAAATAGGCTAACGAAAAATGGATGAAAATCTATCAAATAAAATGAAAAATTATTAATTCGATTAGATTTCTCGCCGGATTGTAAAAATACATTTTTTTGTTAGCACTGCCTTTGAGAAGATAGAAGCTTTGGATAAGAGATGAACATCGATTGAAATTGAAATATTAATAGCTTTTGATGTTCGTGGTTATAATATGAAACTTTAATTTCTCAATAGGGCAATGCATCAATTGAGCGTTCAATAGTAAAGTGTTCAATATGCCAGTGGAAAGTATCAAAAATCTAAAAAATAAAATCTGATTTTAAACAAAATAAGTGAGGAAACAAAAATAAAATAAAATCACTAATGGTACAACTAATGTTACAACACAATTGGGATTGTTTTGAAATAATTTCTTTTTCACAAGGATTGACCGTAATAATAGAATTTGAGTAATTTCCAATTCCAACTTATGAATTAGAAAGAGAATTATGATTATGAGTAGGAATGAGAGCTTGATCATGATATGAATAATAAATTGGAATGTTTTTTCAAATGGTGAAATCATGAAGATAATTTGCTGCTCTAGAATGAGGATTGGTTGGAATAATTTCTAAATTGAAACATTCATCATTTTCAGATGTTATTTGAATCTTAACATGAGAATTCTCTTGATAAAAATAGAGATCAACATCCTCAATGTCAGAGTAATTATCATAAACAACTTCACAATATTCTTTGGAATTCCCTTCGATCTCATCCAATATATCAAAACAAGGAGGAATAAAAATTTCATGTTCATTAATGGCAAAAGAATGATCAATAATTATTTCTCTATCTTGATAAAAACTTATTGGTAATTCATTTGGATCATCCTCTTTATTTTCTGAAATATCATTTATACCAAGAGGGCAAAAATTACCATCATAAAAAATATCAGGATAAAGGAAAAAACGTGAATCTGAAATAATGCATTTAAAAATGTCTCTGTTTGAGAACTCTTGTGCATTTTGTTCACTATAAATTTCAGATTCTAGATCATTCCTTTGTGTACTCATGCTTTCTTGAAGAATGTTGCTTTGTTGCTCCTATTTCGGCATTTTTCATAATGGAAAAATTCAGAAATTTGTACAGCAGTTTGCATGTTATTATTTCCTTTGATTGTCACTTGTACTTGATGATTTACAATTTGATTTCCCAAATTCACCACAGTGTATATTTTAGATTTCAAGGTGGCTCTTTCTCTAAAAATGTTGCTATTTTCTTCTTGCATTCGATTAGAAACGTTTTCTAAGCTTTGTAAAACCACTTCATCATAACTTATTTTCACATCCATATTGGAATTCTCATTTATGGTGGAAGGAGATGGAACAAAGCTTGAACTAATTTCATATGGATTAGGAATGGGAGTGTTATAGACATTTTTGTGCCTCGCGTCAAGGAGCAGGGAATGTCGATAATTACAGGGATCCTCAGTCCCTAAACATGTTGTTCTTACCCCTAAAAGAACAAGGTCATCAATCAACAGCACTTCCAATCAGTTCTCCACCTGAAAACACTTCAGAACAGGCTTATTTTGGATCATGTCAGCTGCTTAACTGAGCTTCTGCGCTGTATTGCAACTGTCCCACTCTGTACCTGCGCTGGAAGTCAAAAACAATGAAGGCTACCTGCGCTGGGCGAGATTGGCCAAGTGGCACAGTCATCCTGCAAGGTGTCAGTTGCCCAGGAAGCTTCCAAACTGACACTTGGGTCATGAGATTCGCCCTGTGATGAGTAAGAGGTACTTGATCACCATGTGTAAGCAAGGATCTCCAAGTGGACACAGGAACTGAAGATTAACTGAAGATGGAGAGAACACTCGTCAGCTATATGCCAGCCTCCAGCTGACTCATCCTTTCCTCTTCCCTCCTATATATAGAGCTCTTCTATGAGGTCTAAGGAGGCTGGAATTTTGTATAAGCAAGGAGGTGCTGTTGGTATACTGCCAGGATTATTGGGTGATTGTTTTACTAGAGGTGAAGAAGAGAGTTCTTGCTGCCGAGGAGGTGCTGCTGGATTGGGGCCAACATCATTGGTTGTAACTTCCTCTGGAACCCTGTTACTTTCTATCAATAAAGTTTGCATGTTCTTCTATATACTTGTTTTACATAGATGCTTTTGTGTTTACATGTATATTTGATGTAACCTAATCCATGCTTCAATTATGATTGCTTGTATCTCGTAGTTTGCTCCCTTTTGTTGTGCAGATTCTGTGTGTAGCTGGATCTACTTGGAGAGTAAAGAGCCGGGAACGGGATACAAAGTGAGAAGGACAAGGATCGACTAAGCGCAAGACACCAGGTTGGTTGATCCTCTTTCTATTCTCTCTGTGCTTTCATAAAGATGAACATGAAAACTTTGTCATTCAGTTGTTGCTAAAGTCTGTCACCTTTAGAAAGGGTTAGTGTCATCCGCATCGGATACTTTTCCCCACAACAAACTGGCGACTCCGCTGGGGAGATCCTAGTATCTTGTTGTTGTAGGATTTTGCTATTCATTTCTTGAAGAAAGGAGTACCGAATCGAAAAGCTTTTGACTCTATCAAAAGCGAAGTAGAGGGTTTTGCTACTCTTGCTCCTTTGCTGAGCAAATTCAAGATTTAAAGAGCTAATCTACAGATGAATCCTTACTCTTAGTGATAGATCTTTATCCTCTTGATCATCCCTTAGCCTGTACTTAACCCATAGCATTTTATTTCAGTCAAAACAATACATTTTTGAGCTTTTTATGACCCGGAATTCTTAGCAGATGTAACTCTCGTAAGTCAGTGCAGGCTGTCCACAGGCAGTCTGCATTACAGCGCAGGTACTCCCTTCGGGAACTACGCTGAGAGTGAAACTGGTGAACTAGTACCTGCGCTGGTCCAGTTGGCCTTAGTCTAGCTCAGCCCTTCCTTTGTGTCTTGGCCCTGTTTGCACTTGTTTTTGGCTGATTGCTTGCTGGTTATTGTACTTGCTTTAGACCACTTCTCCTTGGCATTATTCCACCTCAGTTGTGTGATGAAATTGTAAACGTTCTTTCAGTATTTCTTGTTTCAGTTACAATTTCCCATTGTGAAAAGCAAACCTAGTAGCTATGGCCTCTTAGATCCTGAACTGTAAAAGTATCTTTGTGATCTTATGAGTTAGTGTTATTACTGTTCATGGCTGTTTGAGTTTTTTTTGTTTTTCACTTTATGGTTTGAATTCATATATTTTTAGTGTTAAAACAAGTACATGTAAAGCGTCTTTTCATTTAGACAATACTTGTTTGTTTACGCTTCAAATTGAATTCAAAAGTCATACAACAGTTTTCCTTTTGATAGCATCAACATTAAAGGAAAAGAAAAGAAATACATGCATCTTGCATTTGCATTTTTGATAAGTTTGGGTGTCTGATCTAGGAAAAAGTGCATTAGTTTGTGCTTTGTGCTCTGTGTGGAAAGATATTGTTTTTCTCTCCCCTCAATAGTTAGGATTTTCAAAGCTAAAAAGATTGTAAAAGCTTGCTTATCATTTTAGCTGCATTTAGGAATTTGTACCTATACATCTCGTGGTGATCCTGAAAGACAAACTGTTAAGAAAGATCAACATTAAAATAAACTCAATTTACATAAAAACGCTTTGGAACTTAACGCAAACATCTAGAGGTCTAGGTAGAGACGTGTTCCGGCGTCGTTAAACATAGTGACTGTCGATCTCTACGAAGGTGGGTGATTCCTCCTGAGAGTCGGTGGCACTAACACAGACTTGTGCTCCCGCGTACCGTCGCGTATATTGGGAGACCCCTATAGGCTTTTATCCTTTATCCTTAGGAAACCGTGTCGGCCGCCCTACTGATCGTGATGCAGTGAACACAGCATTCACGAAGATCGACCACCCGTACCGTAAAACGTATTCTGTGGTTTCGCGAAAGGTTTGGCACACCCTCTGCCTAGATCTCCAGAGCAGTTTCTTTTGGCCTTTTTCAAACTCTATAACTGAAAAAGTCCAACCGAGCATTTGTCACTTCGGGCTCGTTAATACATCGAAGGCGACTAGAGTCATCTTTAGCTTTTTCTCGACTCTTAAAACATGAAAAAGCAAGTTTGTGTCTAAAAGCGTCGTTAATAAAATTTATTTTAAGCGGAATAATCATCACCCTTCCCGCGTTGATCTTCGAAGTTAGTCCACCACAAGTGGAAGTTCCTGTAAAATCGCTAAGAAATCTTTTGGATAGACTAGATATGTCTGAACAACCGTCGACATCAAGGACTGTGTCGTCCGACACAGCAGCAGCAGAGGCTCCCACTGCTACTCCAACGATGTTCGCTGGTATACCATCTGTCTCGGCAAGTTGTCAACAACAAGCCGGAGTCCCATCAGGGACGATGACATGGTTAGTTCCTATTTCTTCTTCCGGATTATCATCTGGTATTTCTTATGTTGAAACTCGCCAAATTGATCCATTTGGAGGTCAACCTGGGCAATCGATCCCCTTGAGTTCCGGATTGATACCATATGGGGGGCAGTATGCCTTTTCATTACCTCCTCCGGGAGGATGCCCATCCATGAGTTCACAACAAAGTTCAGGTCAAACTGGAATTACATCCAACAGTTGGGTATCAATACTGCCTCAACAACCAGGAGTTGTATATTCTATGCAACCAGTCCGCCCTGTGTCGAATGTTGCCACTACACCTGCTATGGCGAATATGTCGCAAGTACAAACGCCACCTGTTGTAATACAACAACCTCTTGGCTCAGCGACTCAATCACAATCTCAGGGTAGTGCCTCCTTATCTGGAGCGACTCAGACTCAAACAAGTACTGTGACTCCTCATCCTGGTCAATCATCCGGTATTGGTCAACAGCAAATGGTCCAACAACCAGAGCTGCTTCAATCTCAACAACCGCATTTCCAGCAATCATATCAAGGACCTGAGCAACAAGTCTTTGTAAGTAATGGGCAACCATACTATAATGGTTACGCCCATCAACCTTGTCTAAGTTGTCAGCATAATGCTGGTCTGCAAAGACCCATTGCTCAGGCGATACCATCTTATCCTGGATATGCTTCGCCTAACCTGAATCAACAGTTGCCATTTGTAGCAACTCTAGAATTACCAGATCTAAACCGGCTGACGAATGATCCAATTGCTTATGCCCCTTGGTGGCCAACGATTCCACATAAACTTCCGTCAGATATTCCTAAATTTAATGGAAATCCGGGTGAAGACCCATCGAATCATGTGATGACATTCCATCTGTGGTGTTCGTCGAATACCTTGAATGATGATTCGATAAGGCTTCGCCTCTTCCAGAGGACATTGACAGGTCTAGCGGCTAAATGGTACATTGAATTGCCAAGAGCCTCTTTCGACAATTTCAGCTCCTTAGCCACGACTTTCTTAACCCATTTTCAATTACCGATAAGGTATGAAACAGGGACAGAACTCCTCACCAACTTCAAACAGACAACGGCCACTCACATATCTGATCATATACATGAGTGGCGACGTCGTCGTAGGATGGTGAAAACTTACGTTCCCGATCAGCTGTTAGCTGAATGGTTTATAAAGTCGTTACTTCCAGCTATAACAGAAGATGTGGCCAAGGGAGGCGTCGTAACAGAGGAGCAAGTTATTGCTCGTGCCCAGTATTTAGACTTAGTATATACTCAGTCGGGCACGCTCTACGACAAAATACCTGACGCCCCTAGACCTGAATTTTCAATTCCTCCCCCTCCTGGATCGAATACTAACTCTCACGCCAGTAATGGCGTGACTGGAAAACGCAAAATTTCTAATCAAAATGCAAATGAAGAACTTCTTACCTCAGAAGTAAATGCCATGTCTACCGACAAAGGCAAACGACTGAAGCAACCAGGGGGCAAGAAGAAAAAGACAGGAAGAAAAAGGAAACCCCCGACAGGGTGTCATATATGCGATGAGGATCATTGGACGAAAGATTGTCCACATATAGCTGAAGTTAAGAAACTCTTCAAGAGTTCAAAAACCCCAGCAGTGCTGACTGATCCGTTTCCCAATCCAAGTCAAAATCTGGTTGCTAATCAAAATGCTTCCGGATCCCAAGTGCTTATGTTGTCTACCTCTAAGCAACAGAATAATGCTTTGACAAGGAATAAAGATTACCGGAATCCACAGCGGTCGAATAACAAGGCTGATCAACAACCTAGTAGTTCGACAACAACTTTGAACGAAGTTGTGCCACCCATCGTTCCTAAGCCAATAATAAACTCGCCAAAGGGAGTAGTACACAAATCGACATTTAATCCTCGTGCAAAAGTAACACAGGATTATAATATAATAGAGGACATGGCTCAATCATCGTCCGCTATGTCGACACCTGAGGTAGTGCAAAATTACCCCTCCCAAGAGCAAGCTTTATTATCAGCAATAGGTGGGATTGGCCCAATGGATTCCAATCTTGTGGCCTTTGACCATAAAGGATATGACCCTCAGTTACCAGCTCAACTAGCTTTCCTTATTCAAGTGAAAGCCCTCAACAAAACTGTTCATCGAACAATCATTGATGAGGGGGCATCTACATGTCTTATGTCGATGAGTTGCTGGAAAGAATTAGGTTCACCACCCTTGTCGAATTCGTCAACGACGTTAAAAGCATTCGATGGACGATCATACACTCCATGCGGGATTTTAAGTAACTTGCAAGTTGAACTGGGGGGCAAAACAGTAGGAATTGATGTTGAAGTAATTGATGGAAACCTCGATTACAACATCCTACTAGGAAGGCCCTGGATCTATGCCATGGCCGCGGTTGTGTCGACCTATTTCAGGAGGATTGCATTTCCCTCCCAAGAAGGAATTACAATCGTCGACCAACAAACTTTTCTCCCCAACAGTTCACAAGTTACAGGAAGCATTCCAATGATCCATGCAAGGGATCATTTTTTCCAAAATATCGGAGTAGGTTTCCTAAAAGACCCTGCCTTAATGGGTACTTTCGCCCCACCGCCTACAAGTAATCTGGCGGAAGTGGCCACAGTGGAAACCTACAAAATGAAATCTAATCCAATCTTCTGGTTGGATTCGGAAGATTCCTAGATATTTTGTCGGCTCCGAGGATAGTTCCTATCTCAGGTCAACCTCGTTAAAAAATGAAGATCCGAGGATAGTTCCTATCTCAGGTCAACCTCGTTAAAAAATGAAGATCCGAGGACGGTTCTTATCTCGTGTCAACCTCGTTAAAAAATGAAACAAGGAGTCATGAGGATAGTTCTTTTATTAAGTCAACCTCATTAAAAAATGAAACAAATCCCCTTTTCAAAATTCAAAGGTAAACCTTCATTCCAATCACCAAGTTGAATGCAATGAAGCTTGGGGGGCACCCTCCTTTGACATGCGTTATTATGATGATGGGGGCATGTAAAAGATCGAGCAGTTTTAGCGTCATAGTTCATGCTCGTTAAAAAATAAACATAAGCTTTTGAGCAGTGTTTTGGCGCATTCAAGCTCTTTAAAAAATGAACCCAGTGCCGGTAAATAACCTTTTGAGATCGTAAATTCATCAGCCATAAAAGCCTTGGTCGTGTTTGTGCACCATCACCTCCACTTTTCATTTGGCCGATCATTCACTTCCATTTGTGTGTTTACCTCTTTTGAGAAACAGCTGCGAAGAGTGATTTCACCTAGCCATCCTTGTGACACTGCCGTGATTGGAAAATTCCAACCTGTACCTGGAATCTGCTGCTATCCCTGTTTATCACTCGTTCCTCAAAAGACGAGTCTTCTTTGAGCTCTTTTCACTGACTCGTAAAATATGAAAAGTTTGCCGAGTTTTGGCCTTCCAGCTCGTTAAATGACCGGAACGCTATCCCTCCTCTAAATTTTAATCTTTTTGGACTTGAGGGATTATTGCACAAAAGGATCGAGCGCTTGCCTGGTTTGGCTCGTTAAAAGTACCGAACAGCCATCCCTTCTGTATTGTTTTATACTTTTTCGGACTTAAGGGATTAGCTGACGAAAAAGGAATTGTGGAGTTAACTTTCTGTACCTTTTTAGACTCTCTAAAAATAAAAAGGACCGAGTTTTCTTTGTCGTTAGACTCGTTAAAATGATTAAAATAGCGACAAACTTGTCTTTAGACGAGAACGAGTTTCCCTATCGCTAGGCTCGTTAAATCATAGCGATGGGCTTGCCCGAAGGGCAGGTTATAGAACAAGCATATGTTATCCTCCTCAAGCTTGACAAAAATAAAGAGGTACTGGTCAGAAATGACTGGGGAAAAATTGGGAGAACATCAAAGTTTAGAGGTAGCAAGTCACTCTTGAACATGACACTTTTCCTCCGTGCCACATCGGGTTGGGTTGTTTCATTCACCGGTCTCATCACCATGGTCCTCGCCACACCATCCACATTTGGGGTAATGCTACCGATCCTTCGCATCAGTGTCATTATATGTTCAAGAGGGGTCATCCTGAAAGTGTCAACCGTGTCCCATCCACTGCCATACATTATCCTTCATCCATTCATGATCGCCACCCTGAATCATATGTCACAGTTTGTTTTCACCTCCACTAAAATCATTAGCTCCGTTCCGTGTCATTGATGTGGGATTCATTAAGGCCCTCCTTTGACGGATCGCTTCTTGTCGACTTCAGCTCATTATCCAAGAAGTTGATCTAGGAACACCCCCATCAGTACTTTGAAGCTTGCATGCCTCAATGGCAAGTTTCTCACTTCCAGCGACAGGTATACATCAATGACCTTCGACCAGAAGATTTTGCGTGGCGTTCGACGCCAAGTCCTTTATTCACGCCACGTGAATTGTACTGCAGTACCTTGAGGGTCATCGTCATTATTGGTGATTCCTCTCGCGCTTGTTAACGGTTTTCATTATTGACCGGTAATCAAGCGATGTCTTTCCATGTTCGACTTCAGCGTAATTCTCACATGGATCGACTTGTACTTAGAGTGAAGATCGAACGAGTTTGAAGACCCCGGATCTAGTTTCATCCATCCGGGCTGCGATATATATTCAGGAAATATAAAAGCATTTGCCATCTACATCATTGCAGCAGATGATCATCCTCCTCAAAGGATGATAATTTTAGCGGAAGATTATCAGTCTGTCTTCAGACGATCGTCTGTCATATGTACCAAAATGTATTTATAGAAAGCTGAGCATGGGAATACCCGCCTCAGCTAGATCATGAGAATAATGATGAATGAAAGATAATGTATTGTATTGTATTGTATTACAGGGCACTCTCCTCAGCACTGGAACGAACTTCGGACCCTCTAGCTAAAGCATTTCACCCGATTAACGGCCTCATACTTTAGGGGGCAACTGTTATAGACATTTTTGTGCCTCGCGTCAAGGAGCAGGGAATGTCGATAATTACAGGGATCCTCAGTCCCTAAACATGTTGTTCTTACCCCTAAAAGAACAAGGTCATCAATCAACAGCACTTCCAATCAGTTCTCCACCTGAAAACACTTCAGAACAGGCTTATTTTGGATCATGTCAGCTGCTTAACTGAGCTTCTGCGCTGTATTGCAACTGTCCCACTCTGTACCTGCGCTGGAAGTCAAAAACAATGAAGGCTACCTACGCTGGGCGAGATTGGCCAAGTGGCACAGTCATCCTGCAAGGTGTCAGTTGCCCAGGAAGCTTCCAAACTGACACTTGGGTCATGAGATTCGCCCTGTGATGAGTAAGAGGTACTTGATCACCATGTGTAAGCAAGGATCTCCAAGTGGACACAGGAACTGAAGATTAACTGAAGATGGAGAGGACACTAGTCAGCTATATGCCAGCCTCCAGCTGACTCATCCTTTCCTCTTCCCTCCTATATATAGAGCTCTTCTATGAGGTCTAAGGAGGCTGGAATTTTGTATAAGCAAGGAGGTGCTGTTGGTATACTGCCAGGATTATTGGGTGATTGTTTTACTAGAGGTGAAGAAGAGAGTTCTTGCTGCCGAGGAGGTGCTGCTGGATTGGGGCCAACATCATTGGTTGTAACTTCCTCTGGAACCCTGTTACTTTCTATCAATAAAGTTTGCATGTTCTTCTATATACTTGTTTTACATAGATGCTTTTGTGTTTACATGTATATTTGATGTAACCTAATCCATGCTTCAATTATGATTGCTTGTATCTCGTAGTTTGCTCCCTTTTGTTGTGCAGATTCTGTTTGTAGCTGGATCTGCTTGGAGAGTAAAGAGCCGGGAACGGGATACAAAGTGAGAAGGACAAGGATCGACTAAGCGCAAGACACCAGGTTGGTTGATCCTCTTTCTATTCTCTCTGTGCTTTCATAAAGATGAACATGAAAACTTTGTCATTCAGTTGTTGCTAAAGTCTGTCACCTTTAGAAAGGGTTAGTGTCATCCGCATCGGATACTTTTCCCCACAACAGGGAGGAAGAGAACAAATATATTCAAACCAATATAGTGATTCTTATTTTGTAAGTTTATCTGCGACTTTAAATCTTAAACAATTCAAATGAAAACGAATTAAAATCTCTAACAAATTCATTTTCAAACCTTCGTAGATATTCAATTTCATCACATATTTGTTCATAATCATAGCCATCAAATTTACAAATGAAAATTATAACAAACTGATCCCAGCTATGAATTGATCCAACTAAAAGAGTTCTACACCAGTTTATGGTTTTTGCCGCGAATGTGAAAGTAAAAATTCTGCATAAAATGTCTTCATCAATTCATTTAAAATCATAATTTGAAACATTTTGAATAAATTGAAAGACATGATTAAAAGCAGAAGAATTCCTCTTACAGCTAAACTTTACCTAAGACAAGAGTCTTACCACTTCGGGTGGAGTATTGGAAGATGCACGTCCATGGATACAACTCCAAATTGGAAGTTTGAGAGGAGCCATCGTGATTAAATAAACAAAAAAAACTAAAATTGAAAAGACTCCAATGGACAACAAGTTTCAAGCCCTCCTTCTAGCGCCAAAATGTTGAAGCCTAAAAAATTGTGGCTACAACAAGAGGGATGACCACACGGTCCAGACCTTAAAGCAGCTCCTTTTTCGTTTGGAATGGTGGTTTCGACTGGTTCAACTTGGTATAGTTACCTTATCTTAATCTCCAATGGATTTAAAATATGACTTTCATTCACCAATGGAGAAGAGACATCAGATCAACGCTCTTGTTGATCAGGGAAGAAAGTGATTCTTAAGTTGATTTGGGGCTCAGCCAATCCACTACTAAAGTTTGACTCTTTGGGAAGAGGACTTAAAAGAATGTAGAAATTAATCTAAATGCAAACTTATTCTAAGATGCAAGAAAAATGAACTATTTTAATCCTATCTCAATTAGGCAGATATAGATCTAACTCAACCAAGAGCAAGATATTTAAAGTATTGAGATTTAAATATGTCTTGTTTATAATGAATATCAAGTTAATGAAGTAGTTCAATTAACTGATATTACGGATACTACACACATACTATTGAGAGCTCTTAACTGAAATAATTAATCAACAACACTAAGGAAGAAGTTTTCAGAATGATTTTGATAATTTAATCAGTAACTTGAATTATTAAACAATAATATGCGAAAGAAGTTCTCAACATATCACTATTCAAAAAAGCAGTTTTTAAAAGACAAATTTATGAGTAAATAGTTACTCAAAAATCAGAATTCAGCCCATAAGAGTAGAGATAAATAATAACATAAAATAGAGACAAAATACCTATACCAACAAAAGTGCACAAATATGTAAGTAAATTAACACAATTTTGTTATTATAAAATGAAATTAGCATTTAAAACAATAATATTCGAAATACCAATTTATTGAATCCATTTCTCCAGCTTCGGTCTCTAATAGTCTTTTACAATGCCTAAGCTTCTGCTTTCAAAACCAGAGCTACAATAGTGCAAACTCTGTTCATTATACATAACTCAGAATGTAAAAGAAAAACCTTAATAATCTCCAGATCTGAGATTTCTACTCCTCCCATCTACAACTCTAAATCCCTATTACATAAATGCTTTTAGAATTCTAGAATTGCAAAGGAGAGCCGCCCCTATTACATTATGCAATCTGCCATTTATAATATCTCCAAAGGTATTTTTAAGAGAAGAATTTGTTGAAGAAAAAATTGCCCCATCAATTTTAGTTGCTCAAAATTCCAAACTTTAATTGTTGGAGCATTCTCATTGATTGAGATCTTTTTCTCCATATCTCTTCTATTGTTTTCTTACAAAAATAAATCAAAATAAATTAAAATGCAACAATAAAAACAAGATGTCATTTCTGGTATTAAAAAAAATTCAATCAAATGCAATTAATTAAATAATTGAAAATAAAATATAGGTTTTCTATTGATGCCTAGGATAGTTTAGTTGGCCAAGGATATCATTGACGAATGAATCTGCATTTAGAAGAGGGTTGGACAAATGAAAATGTAGAAAATAAAACTCAGAAAATTGAATTTGTTTTAAAAATTTAGAGCTTGATTTTCTACCTGATTTTTATCCAATAAATGACCAAATATATTAGTTAAACCTCTTCAAAAATGTTCTCATTGATTTCATCTTTTCAACGAACTGTCTTGGGCCTCATTTGGCCAAGTATAACTTAATCTATAAGCTTCCAAAGTTGATGGGTCAAATCTGGAAATTCTATTGCTAGATTAAAAAAAATCAGAGTTTTTTAATTAAATTCTAATCCTCAATTAAATTTTAATTATCTAATAAACAATTTTAATCTAAAACTAAAATATAAACTAATTAAATAATTAATAGTAATCTAATTAATAATCAATTTTAATTAAATTAAATTAATTAACTATATATATAGATATTTTACATATTAATTAATTAATTTATATTAAAATTAATTTATTTTTTATAACATATGTTAATATACATAAGTCATTTACTAACTAATTGAAAACAACGAATGAAAACATGAGCTCAAAACGAAAGTCAATGCTTGACTTATCGCATTGGAGGAAAACTTGCATCGTTTATTTTTTTTAAATTGTTTTATTAAGAACTTGCGATGCCATGAAAAATCTCCGATGCGATGTAATAATTTTTTTTTATCTGATATATATATATATATATATATATATATATATATATATATATATATATATATAATATTAATTTAATTATATTTTATATAATAATTAGTTTAATTAATTGAAGATTTAATATTAAATATCAATTTTTATTTTGGTTTTATTTTATTTTAATGAGGTTAAGTTATGAAATTATTTAAGGCATAATTTCCCTATCTAAGCTACAACCATTTTGATATTAATAAAAAGTAAACTATAGCCACTTTGACATTTTGGGTTTTCGAGATTAGTAATCTATTTGAAAATTGGAGTGAATTACTAAAATCCTGATGCTTCATAATTTCACTGTATAAATAAAAAAATGAAAAATGTTAGTAATAACTAACTAGGGGTTAATATTTAAAATAAATGCATTATTGAATTAATTTAATTAGAAAAGTGGAATATTGTACATTTTACGCATTTTTTAACCTAGGCGACATAATTGATTAGACTTCAAAGGAGTGTTATTTACAAACCAGTTAACCAAATGAGGCGAAACAAGTACTAATGGAAAGCTTATAAAAAACGATTTTAGCAAAGCAATCAAACAAGAATCTAAAGAAAATGAAAAATTAAGATAATCGTGGGGTAATTAACTTAAAAAAAATCTTAAAAATCATTTAGCCAACATTTTTATAGAAAGGGTCCCCATTATTTGAAGTGAACAAATAAAAAATTGAGGGGGGGTCGGTGGGGTTTGTGTTTTACCACAAAAGAACCTCAGTTTTAATCACAAACAAGCCGAAGTAGCAAAATTCATCAATATATATAATGCTTGAATGGTTGCATTGGTTGTTTCGTTTTACCTAACCAATAGTTAGAAAGCTGATTAGATTAAATAAGTAGGATAATTTCAGTTTGAATAATTCAGCGTTCAGCAACAAGTTTATGTTAAATCACATTTCAGTTTACAGAGAAGGGTGTATTTTCAATTCAAAAGTTTTAGTCACAAAGATTATACAACAGAGCATATACATGTGTGGGATTGGCCCAATGGATCAAGCTACTAGTCGACGGTATTCTTGACATTTCACAAGGAAATGCCATCCCCAAGTGAAGCCACTGTTAGGTTCATATACCAATAGGAGTCATAATTTTGAATGACTAAGATTAAGGCTTGCAATATTCTACATACCTTTTCTTTCTGCAAATGTTTTCCATATTAAAAAAATTAAAAAATGTAAAGAGAGTATGTTCTGAAAGATAAATCAAAGGACAAAAAGAATAAGAGAAGGTCAAAAAAATGAAAGTATATGAAGCCCAAAAACAAAAAGACCATGAAAATGTGCAAGTCCAAATGCCACTACTATTTACTTTTATGCATAATAATGATTGTGTGCAACTTGTTATTCATGCCACAATCCATGGTAATCAAACAGTTTAATCTGGGTTATTCCATGCTTTCAATTTTATGTTAATAAATTACATAATAAAATCTGACCAAACAGTTCAATCTTGGCACATCATAGTTAGATAGAGAAAATAAAAGGAGCTCATAAGCTGAATTTGAGCCCCTGGATGATATAAGATTAGAATTATATAGATTTACTTTTCAAAAGAAAAATAGATGAATAAGGGTTTGCTAGCCTAAATGCACCCTAAGAAATGAAGAAAATATGTTAGAGGTAAGAAATGGGTAAGTAGAAGAAAAGTTGTTGAACTACCAATGTTACTTGGATCAAAGAACATGTATCATGCTTACATGCATCTTTCAACATGTATGGTCAAATATGAAAGCAAAGACAAAGGTTTACAAGTTCATGTGATTAACTTCCCCTCATTCAATTTCCCCGTTTACGTACTAATTTTCTATTTACAAATATGTTCTAAGTACTTTTAACCCTACAAGTCAAAGAGGCTTAGAAAATTTCTCTGACTTTTGAAGGGACCAGATCCTCGACTTAATGACTTATGGACTCAAATGCTAGAATCCCCTTCATAAACACATCCCCCTTGCATACAAGCCATTTCCCCTCATGACCCTATGAAAACCCCCTTTCTTAAGGTTAAACACCTTTTTATCTAGGAAAACTAATAAAACCCCCATATAAACCCCTTTCCTAAGGGTTAAACCCAATTTACCTAAGGAAAGAAATAACCCCCACCCCCCCATGTAAATCCATTTCACACAAAAACCCACTAAAAAACCTTTTTTATCCTAAGTTTAATTCTAAATGCGCAATCGCATACACTTTACCCCTTTTGACTTAAGAAAAACCCTTGTTCGCTCATTTCATATTAATTAACTAACATTATTATATGACTCCCATAATAACCCTTTTCCCGTAAATATAACTCAATCCCTAATTAAAATACCCTGAACCTTTGGCTTTAATAAAAAATAATATAAAATGCCCATATCCCACTATAACTCAACTTAGTCTACCTAACCCTAGTAAACTAAGTTAATCCCCCATTGGTTTCACTAGACTCCTTAATCCCTCATTAAGCCTAACCCAATCACTTTAACCTGCGATTAAAGCCTAAAATAATCCCATACTGCCCCGATTAAAACCCTTGGCCCCCCTCAATTCCCATTCATTTCCCCGCGTGCAGCTCTCTTACCCGACTACCGTCCGATCGCCTCCCCGTAGATCCAATGGACCAAAGCCAAATCAACGGGCTGGATGGACTGCCTTTACCTGCCCAATAAGGCAGTTTTCCCTGACCCTTGACAACTACGTGTCACGCTCTAACACTCATCGGGTGACCCCTCCTCAAAACCGCCCATGCCTCTAAGGTGATGCGATGCCCCTCCAATACCGCTTCCCCACCATTCCGATAAATCACTTGTCCTTCAAAAATATGAATTTCGTTCCATTTTTCGAAAATCCGTCCGTTAAAGTTTAAACCCCAAGAACTCGTGTTTTCTCGCCATTTCCCCTGTTTTATAGTGTAAACCTACCGAACGCTCCAGCGCCACCCTGCACCTCAGCAAAGCGATTTCACCTCCTTTTGTGCTTAAAACGCTACCCCGAGACCTTTTCCAGACATTCCATTACAGATAGAGCCATCAAGCGCCCTTCATGCAGACCTGGGTTTTCTTAAATATTATTGAATTTTTTTAGGTTATCAAACTACAATCAAATCTTGGATAAACATTTCTGATACTAGTCAAAGAACCTATTTACTCCAAGACTCGACTAAGAAACATGTTAAAATACCAAATTCAGAAGTAGAAGACCAGTTATGCATGCACAGAAGATGAAGACCCTTACTCACAAAGCCGAGAAGAAGACAATTATACAGAGTAGTGATAGTTCGGAACAGAGCAACCAAACTACAGATGCAGATAATTAAAACACGCTAAAACTTGATCGATATCCACTTTCGATTGTTGATACACATATAAAACATAAGAATTTACTGTTGAAAAACACAGTAAAAGGTTAATTGTAACAGTAAAAGGAAAGGCATAGTGAAGGATAAAGATAGGTCATTAGAGTGAAAGAGTATCAATGACAGAGAGTGTCAGATGAAAGACATAAGTGAATAAAGCCTCCAGTGTAATAAATTCAATACCAAAGACCGTAAAGAGCTAGAAATAAACCATAAAAGCCAACAATACCACAATAAAAGGGACAACATGAAGCAGTTCATTAGCTGTCTCTATCTTCATGCGAGAAGATATTTTCTATTTTCCTAGATTAAATCTCAAATCAGTTTGAGATATTTGTAATAACACCTTAGTATAAATACTTCACAAATTGAAGTATGTAGGTTGGATTCTTATAAATTTCTTTAGACTGCTTGATTGAAAGACTGTAAAGGCTATTGGAGCATTGACTGGGCCAGCCAGCTAGATTGGTGAATAAAGACAAGATATTTCAAAGGATTCATGTGCAGAGCGAAGTGTAGACAAGTATTTTTTCATGTTTATGTTATCTCTTAAAGTTTTCATATTGTTGATCTAAATCTAGATGCCATAACTAGAAGTATTATATCGGAATTTGTTTAATTACACTGTTATAAAAGTTAAGCAAATCTATGTTTTCTACAAATAATCTAAGTTAAGGAATTCTTAATTTCTCCTTAGTTTAGGTTGTTTCTTTTAATATATAGCAAAGGATTCTTAATTGCCCTTTGTTTTCGATTACCCCCCTGTTATTCATTTCAATCATGGCCTGAGAATTCTTAACTTCTCTCTCACCCTAGTTAAAAACTTTTCCATCCCTATGGCCTAAAGACCTTCACTCTACTCTGCTATCTTGCCCTTTGAACATTCCCTTTAATGAGTTGATCTAGTTCTGCTGCCTTTCTTTTGACTCCATATGCCCAATGGTCTAGAGATAGCATTCTATCCATCTATTTCAAGGATTCCACTACCCAATCTTAAATACAAATCAAAACCCCCCTTGAAATTTCATAACTAGCCTAATATCCAAACAAACAAAGCTAATTCATATAGAGAGAGCCCTCTCTTAGCATCAGGAAGGCTAGGTCCTGATCCCCAAAAGTGGTTAGTGGTTACATCGGTGATCTCCTTCTTTAACCTTGGGAAAGTACGGGTGATAACACAGGGAATTCCATGAAGTACTAACACATGCTAGATAGTTCCAAGGCATGTTAGGCATCCCAAAACATGCCAAGTGCTAAGGCATGCCAAGATGTGTCAGGATCCAGGGTGTGACGCCAACATATTCTAGGGTGTGTTAGGGCCAAGTTCCAGCGAAACACAAGGGAGAACTAATTTCAAATGCATGGAAATGAATGAATAAGAGTGTGACAAGGAGAGTTAGTGAGTTTTAGGTGTGCTAGGTGTCAAGGAGTGTTAGGATGTGTTAGGGAGTGCCAAATCATGCCAGGGAATGTAAGGAATGCTAACATGTGCCACATAGTTTGAAGGGATTGTTAGAGGTTCCAAGTGTTATTGCATATGAATATGTAAAATATGTTTCTTAGTTTTTTTACGACCATGATTGAATGTGAGCCTTGTCTTTGTAACTTGTTAAGTTGTCTGATTTGAGATTCAGCGTGAGTAGCCTAAGATGAGTTATAGGAATTTCTTAGGTGAACAAGGAGTAGTCTAGTTGTAGTAACTATAACATGGTCAAGTTGTTGTAGTCGAAGCAGGATTTGGTTGGGTTCCTAAGTTGCAAAAAAATTAAGGGTAGTTGTGAGGGCATGATAACTAAGGAGTGGCAGGGCATGCCAAGGAATGAAAAGGAGTGCCAATAAAAGCTAGAAAGTGTCAATGCATGGCAAAGAGTGTTGGGGAGTGTCAAGGAATCATAAGGGAGAACTAGGCCAAGATGCATGGAAATGAAGGAATAAGAGTGTGTGCCAAGGAGTGTCAATGAATTCCAGGTATCCCAAGGATAAAGTGTGTTAGCATAATTTTAGAATAGGACTTGCAGGAGGCAAGCCTATGATTGCAATAAGGGGTTGGACAAAAGTAGTTTTAAACGAAGGGAGAATTTTGGCTAGGCACAACGCTATTTTTTCAATGACTTGGTTGGGTTCCCAAATTGCAAAAAAAATAAGGCTATCTGTAAGGGCATGATAAATAGGGAGTGCCAAGGTGTGTCATGGAATGCCAAGAAGTGCTAACACATGCTATATAGTTACAAGGCATATTAGGAATTCCAATACATGCCAAGATGTGCCAGGTGTTAGGGTGTAGCACCAACACATGCTAGGGAGTGTTAGGGAAACAAAAGGGAGCACTAGTTTCAATTTCATGGAAATGAATGAATAAGAGTGTGTGATAGGTGGTGTTAGCGAGATTTGAGTGTGCTAACGAGGGAGTTACAAGGTATGCTAGGTAGTGCCAAGGAATGCAATGTGTTATGCAAGCATGGAAAGATGTACCAAGTGCAAAGGTGTCACAACGTGTGTTAAGGAGTATTAGTGAATGCTAGGGAAAATCAAGGGGGAACTAGGTCAAAATGCATGGAAATGAATGAATAAGAGTGTGTGACAAGGAGTGTCAGTCAGTTCTATGTGTGCTAAGGAGGGAGTAACATGGTATGCTAGGCAGTGCTAAGGCATATTATAGTGTAAGGGAAACATGCAACCAATATGTGTTAGGCGCAAGGGTGTGCTAACGTGTGCTAGTAAGTGTTAGGGAGTGAAAGGGAAACACAAGGAAGAGCTATGTCAAATTAAAACATGGAAATGAATGAATAAGATTTTGTGATGGGAAGTGTTAGTGAGTTATGGGTGTGCTAAGGAGGGAGTGAAAAGGTATGCTAGGAAGTGCTAAGGTATGCTAGAGGTCAGGGAAACATGCCAAGATGTGTCAGGTTCTAGGGTGTGCCAATGCATGTCTAGGAGTGTTTAGAATTTCTTGGGAAACACAAGGGAGCATGACTTTCAAATGCATAGAAATGAATGAATAAGAGTGCGTGATAGGGAGTGTTAGTGATTTCTAGGTGTGATAATGAGGGAGTGACAAGGTATGCTTGATAGTGCCAAGGAATGCTAGAGTGTTAGGACAACATATCAATATGTGCCACGTGCCAGGGTGTGTCAATGCATGCTAGGTAGTGTTAGGGAGTGCCATGAAAGCATAAGGGAGATCTAGTTCAAAATGCATGGAAATGAATGAACAAGAGAGTGTGATAGAGAGTTTTGGTGAGTTTCAGGTGTGCTAAGGAGAGAGTGACAAGGTTATATGCTAGGAAATTCCAAGGCATGATAGAGTGCTAGGGCATGTTAGGGAGTGGTAGTGTCTACTACGGAGTGTAAAAGCATGCCAAGGGATGCTAACATGTTACACATAGTGGAAAGGCATTCTAAGACATACGAGGTGATATGACATGTCAAGATGTAAACTATGTTGCTTAGTTGTTTTACTGCCACAATTGGATGTGAGCCTTGTCTTGTTAACTAGTTAAATGGGGCAAGTTGAGATTGGACGTGAGTAGTCTAAGATGAGTTATAGGTAGTTATTAGGTGAACAAGGCATATGTTGAGTTTGCATAACACATGAGAATCTATTTTTGGTCTTAGAAGCTTTGATGCAAACACACTCAAGTGCCACAACACATCTACTTTAATGCACAACGAAATCTACACACACCGGGGAATCAACTAGTGCATATGAAAATTTTTAAATTTTTAAACCCTTCTTCATTATATTAAAAACTATAATACAATAGGCTAGAGATCACGTGCTAAGATTTGTGGCCCTTTACAATAATAATGATACAAGGAATACAACTAGGGTTTGGTGTTAGTCCTTTGACAACCAATCTATCCTTAACAAGAAAACACTTGACCTACTTATTGATGGTGGCCACACACAACCCTTTCAGTCCACATGTCCTAAACACATTTGGAAATTCCTCTTGACTCACATTATGCAAATCCCTAATCTACCTCTATCAATGAGCTCAACTCCTTTAGGTTACTGAACTAAGATCAAAAAACTTTTCCCTCTAGTTAACTCCTCTATCCTTCAAGGTTTGCAACACTTAGGGTCTTCGATCAACTGTTCACAACTCCATTTGTAAACATCTCTTTGGTATGCCCACTTTTTCCATACTACTATTCTAAGATGGAAAGTATAGGGCTATGGAGGATACCCTTCTTCTCACTGAATCAATCCTTTGCAATCCAATGAAGTAGGGCTAGTTGGCTGACCCACTTCACTGCCACTTTAGTCCTTCAAAGTTTGTGCATCCTTAGGCCCAATACACTTTCCCTTCTACCACTCTTTTTGTCCTTCACAAGTACAAGACTTAGGGAACTTCTTTGATAGACACCTAACAATCCTCTAGCTGTATTTGGACTACCATCAATTTTCCCAACCACAGTCAATTATTTTACTGATCTAGGGCCCACAACACTGCCCTCATCTAGGGATCTTCAAATTTACCACCTAAAAATTATTTGAGTCTTCTCAAAATCACTGTTCTTGTGTACCAATTTCTTTGTCGTCCAATCCATGAAAAAATATGAACTACTCCTCTTAACATCCTTCTAACAATTTGTAGATGATTGAACTAGGGTCACAAATAAACCACTAATAGTCCATTGACTAATTGTTTATAGGATGCTTCATATCTATGTCGAAAACTATATGGACAGTCCACCAAAATCAACTCCTCTTCATGTCAATCCATTCTTCATATGGCACATTTCTTCTGCTCAATATTCTACTCAGGATCCACCCTCCTTTTGATCTGCTATCTCCACACATACTTCTACAAACCATATTCCATATCTGCAGTCTTGTGGATTACCTCCCAAGCTACACAAACCCATCTCACTAGGCTTGTGGATTACCTCCCAAGCTACACAATTGAACAACATAGTCTAGTTGTAGTAACTATAACTTGGTCAAGCTCTTGTAGTCAAGTAAGGACTTTTTTGGGTTCCCAAGTTGTAAATTAAGTAAGGGTAGTTGTGAGGGCATGATAACTAGAGAGGGTTAGGGCATGCCAAGGAATGAAAAGGTGTATTAACACATTCTAGACAATTTCAATGCATGTTGAGGAGTGTTAGGGAGTGTCGGGGCAACACAAGGGGTAACTAGGTCAAAATGCATGGAAAGAAACAAATAAGAGTGTGGGTCAGGGAGCATTAGAGAATTGAAGTGTGCCAAGGATGAAGTGTGTTAGGATAAGGTCATAATAGGATGGAAAACCTACAGTTGCAATAAGGGGCCTGACATAGCAGTTTTAGACAAACGGAGACATTGTGTTGGGCACAACATTGTTTTTCCTTTAGCTATTATTTTTTTATGAGATGTGGCACACTTTGGCTGTATGCTCATGTTTTAAACTATTCTAGATAATTACATATTGTACATTTTTGTGTATAAGTTTTGGGACACTCATTTTGTGTCAGATTATATCATTTGTGCCTTGTGCATCTTGTGGTTCTTGCAAACACTCAGTTAATTCTCTACTGTTTATATGAATTGGACATACATGTGAAATATTTCCTGTGTAAGATATGTTTCTTAGTTGTTTTATGGCCATGGCTAGATGTGATCCTTGTCTTTATAACTAGTTAAGTGGGACAATTTGATCTTGGACATGTGTGGGCTAAGATGAGTTATAGGAAATTCTTAGGTGAACAAGGCATAGTCTACTTGTAGTAGGTGCAATTGGTCAAGTTGTTGCAGTTGAAGCAGGCCAATGTCACATGAAATGCAGTAGCCAAGGACTTGATTGGGTTCCCAAGTTGTGAAAAAATGTAAGGCTAGCTAGTTGTGAGGGCATGAGTGCCAAGGCATGCTAGGGAATGTTAGGGCATGCTAACATGTGCCAGATAGTGTGAAGGCATGTCAAACATGCTAATATGTGCCAAGTGCTAAGGCATGCCAAGATGTGTAAGGGTGTGACAATGTATGCTAGGGACTGTCAAGGCAACAAAAGGGAGAAAAAAGTTAAACTATAAGGAAATGAATGCATAAGAGGGTTAATAAGTCATCAATTTACCCTTTCCAAGAGGGGCACACTAGGCACACCAACACTAGGTGCCAATAGGTTCTAAGTGCCAAGTCTTAGTGACTTATAAGTGCCAAATCTATTAGAGAATTATATATTATAGAGAAATGGAACACATAATATATTTCAGAAATATAAACAAAGAAAACGCATAAAACAAGAGAGACACAGACATATGTGATTCACCCAGTTTGGGCTACGGCCACAGAGAAACAGCCAGTCCTTCTTTTTATATTATCCAGCAAACTGAAGAGATACAACCTACAGTAGATCTGCTGTAATTCCTTCTTCGCTCTCAATCTCCTCTTTCTTCCTCACTTAGAATATAGATATATATAGACGCAATAAAATTCCGTCATATATAGTGAGGGGTTGCCTTTTAGGGAAAAAACCATAAATTAAACATAACTTCTACTGTCAGATCTCTGCCTAATGAACGGCCCAGAATGACTACGAAATTGCAACATTTTACAAGGCAATTTAATATCTATTTTAGCTTCGGGGGAGCTGCCCCGTATCCCCCTACCAGGGAGGCTCCCAAAGGTCACAGTCACCCCCCCTAGACCCCCCTTGCAATGAATATTTTACAGGTGGCATTGCCACTCCATTACGAACTGAGGTCCAATGCAGCGATACCTTTGAATACAGAAGATAATCAAGCTCCACAACCAACAATCTCCCACTTGGAGACTGATTATAGCAACTCCACCGCTGCTTCATTTGTTGGACAGAGACTCCAATTTGGACCTGGATGTTTCTCATCTTCTTCATCATACTTGAAGACCAATTGAAACTGATAAAATTCTCAGTTTCGCCCTGGTTACAACTTTTATTAACATAACTATAGGATTCTGGAAACTATGTATCCTTTCCAGCTTCAACTATCCATCTTCGAACGCTGACCGTATGAAATGGTGCTTGAGGTGTATATGTTTAGTCTTGGAATGGAATGCAAAGTTCTTTGCAAGATGTATGGCACTCTGGCTATCACTGTATAACTTTTCCAACTCCTGCTTCTTACCCAATTCATCCAAAAACCTTTGTAACCAAATCATTCCTTTACTAGCCTTTGTAGCGGCAACATACTTTGCTTCTGTTGTTGAGAGTGCAACAACACTTTGCAGTTTTGAGACCCAAATGACAGCTATTCCACCTACGGTAAACACATACCATTTTGTGCTTCTCTTGTTATCTCTATCACCTGCCATATCTGCATCAACATATCCTTGTAGAGTAATGTTTGAACCACCAAAGCATAATTCTTGATTTGTGGTACCTCTCAAATACCTAAGAATCCACTTCACCACCATCTAATGTTCTTTTCCTGGATTTTTCATGTACCTACTTACAACTCCCACTGCCTATGCAATATCAGGCCTTGTGTAGACCATTGCATACATTAAGCTTCCAACTATTGATACATATGGAACTTTAAACATATGAGCCATTTCTTCCTAAGTCTTGGGACACTCCTCCTTACTTAATTTGAAATATCTAGCCAAAGGTATACTAACTGGTTTTTCATTCTACATATTAAACCTTTTCAACACATTTTCTATGTACTCACTTTGAGACAATGTTAATTTGTGATTATTCCTGTCTCTAGTTATTTTCATACCAAGGATTTGTTTTGCAGCACCCAAATCCTTCACTGCAAATGAGTTTTCCAATTTTCTTTTGAGCACATTTATTTCCTGCATGTTAGAACGTACAACAAGCATGTCATCTACATACAATAACAATATAATATAGCTGCCATCATTTTTCCTTTTGATATAAACACAATGATCAGAGTGACATCTAGTATGACCTTGTTCAGACATAAACCTGTCAAATTTTAGATACCACTGCCTTGGAGCCTGTTTTAAGACATACAAGCTCTTCTTCAACCTGCACACTAGTTTCCCCTTCCCTTTTACCTCATATCCTTGTGGCTGCTGCATATATATCTCTTCTTCCAAATCCCCATGGTGAAAGGTTGTTTTTACATCTAACTGCTCAAGATGCAAATCTTTAGCTGCTACTGGACTTAAAATAGTTCTGATTGAAGTCATTTTAACAATACGAGAAAATATCTCATCAAATCCTATACCCTTTTTCTATGCAAACCATTCACCACAAGTCTAGCTTTATACCTTGTACTACCTCCATTTTCTTCCTTCAACTTGTAAACCCATTTATTATGTAATGATTTTTTACCTGCAGGAAATTTGACTAAGTCCCAAGTCTGGTTATGTGCTAAGGATTCCATCTCTTCTTTCATGGCTTTCTCCCACTTCTTCCTGGTTTCTATCTGTACTGCTTCTTCATAACATTCTGGTTCACCAGAATCAATAAACAATACATAATATAATGAAGGAGAGTATCGTTCAGGGGGTGTACTTATCTCGGTAGATCTTCTAACACCACTTTCAGGTGTTTGAGGTGCTTCTTGTTGATGTTATTGTTGTTTTCGCTATTGATCATTATGATTTTTAGGCACCATAATTTTTCCTGTGATATCGTCAAGCACTGTGTATTCTCTGTATTATTTTCCTGCAACTGATCCTTATGCAAAACCTTTTCATTGAATATGACATCTTTGCTCCTAATGATTTTGTGTTTTTCATAATCATAAAAGCGATAACGAAAATCATTAACACCATATCCAATAAAGATACATTTCTTTGATTTTGCCTCAAGCTTTGTTCTATTTTCTTTATTAATGTGGATAAAGGCTTCACAACCAAAAGTATTTAAAAAATAGAAGTTTACCCTTTTACCTATCCATGACTCCTCTGTAATACCACCATCCAAGGAACTTGAAGGCCCTCTGTTTATTAGATAAACAATAGTATCTACAGCATCCACCCAAAATTGCAAAGGCAATCTTGTATGCAATCTCATGCACCTTTCACGCTCCATGATTGTCCTGTTCATCCTTTCTAACACACAATTTTCTTGTGGTGTTCCTGGAACTATCTTCTCTCTACGAATTCCATTATCTAAACAATACCTATCAAACTCTTTGTTGCAATATTCACCTCCATTGTTTGATCTGAGACACTTCAACATTTTTCCTGTCTTATTTTCAACCAAAGCTTTCCATTTCTTGAAAGTATCAAATATATCAGATTTATTTCGAATACAATAAATCCATGTTTTTCTAGTTGCATCATCAACAAAAGTAACATGATAACGAGAGCCACCAAGAGATGATACCTGAGCAAGTCCTCATACGTCTGTATGCACAAGCTCTAATTTTTCGCTCTTCTTTTCTTTCCCAACTCTATGGAATCTGACTCTTTTCTGTTTTCCATAAACACAATTCTCATAGAATTTTAAATCAACATGCTTCAAACCTGGAAACAAATTTCTTGAGTGAAGAATCTGCATCCCCTTCTCACTCATGTGCCCGAGCCTATGATGCCACAATGTTGTATCTTCTCTTGTAGAGGTTAAAGCATTAACATAATTAGAAATACCATTGCATAAATACAATGTACCAACCTTTCCTCCTTTCGTTATTATCATGGATCCTTTAGTGACCTTCCAGGTTTTATCCGTGAAAGTAGTTACGTAACCTTCACCTCCCAACTACCCTGTTGAAATCAGATTTTTCTTCAGATCTGGAATATGCCTTACCTCCTTCAATAGCCACTAATTTCCATTTTTCTATTTTATGAAAATTGTACCCATTACAATGATTTTACAGGGTTTATCATCACCCAATCAAACCTGTCCAAAATTTCCTTGAACATAATCATAAAAAATTTTCCTATCAAGTGTGGCATGGAATGAGGCCCTTGAATCTACCACCCAGGCATGAATAATATTTTCTAATGAAAGAATCAAAGCATCTTGCAACACATCACCTGTTACATTCGCTTCATGATTATTTTCTTGTTGTGTGTCTCCTTCTTTTCCCTTTCGAGACATGCAGTTTTTCTTCAGATGTCCTTTCTTCCTGCATTTCCAGCACACTATCCCCAATCTAGACTTGGATCTACCTTTTCTTGACTTAGTGTGATATCCTCGGGTCTTTCCTCTTTCCATTTTTCTTCCCCTAGTTTATGTAGTCAAAGCATTACCTGATGTCTCACCGGAGCTTTTCCATCGCATTTCCTTGCTAAGGATTGCACCGACAATATCATCAAACTTTAAAGTACTAAATCCAAACACAGAGTTACTAATGGCCATAAATAAACCATTCTAACTTTCTGGCAATGAGCACCGAAATAACAGAGCCCTAACTTCATCATCAAAAGTTACCCCTACAAAACTTAATTGACTAGTAACTGTATTAAATTCACTTAAATGATTAGCAACCGATCTACCTTCTGACGTCTTCATATTAAATAAATGTTTCATAAGAAATACCTTATTTTAGGCCGAGGATTTTTCATATAGTTTGGCCAATGTCGACATTAAACCCTCTGTTGTTGTTTCCTTTGAAATATTAAATGCTACCGACACTACTAGGCACAACCGTATTGTTCCAAGTGCATTTTTGTCGAGAATATCCCATTCAGTGTTTGTCATACTCATCGGCTTCTTTGTCTTTCCGCTCAATGGTTGGTACAAATCTCTCTGGTACATCTTCCACAGCTGGTAGTTTTGGTCGTTAATTTTTTCAACCCTAAACCTACCATCTTTCGCCATTGCTCCCACTCAAACCAGGAACCCTTCTCACCTGCGAGTTTATCAGCCAAATAGACCTTCGGCTTTGATACGAGTTGTTAGAGAATTATATATTACAGAGCAATGGAAGACATAAAATATTTCAGAAATATAAACACAGAAAACGCATAAAACAAGAGAGACATAGGTATACATGATTCACCTAGTTTGGGCTACGTCCACGGAGAAACAGCGAGTCCTTCCTTTTATATTATCTAGCAAACTAAAGAGATGCAACCTACAACAGATCCACTGTAATTCCTTCTTCGCTCTCAATCTCCTCTCTCTTCCTCACTTAGAATACAGATATACATAGACGCAATACAATTCCCTCATATATAGCGAGGGGTTGCCTTCTAGGGAAAAAACCCTAAATTAAACATAATTTCTACTGTCAGATCTCTGCCTAATGGATGGCCCAGATTGACTATGAAATTACAACATTTTACATGGAAATTTTACATCTATTCTTAGCTTCGGCGGCGCTACCCCTGATCCCCCTGCTAGGGGGGGGCTCCCAAAGGTCGTAGCTGCCCCCATTGGACACCCGTTGTAGCAAATATTTTACGGGTGGCATTGCCGCCCCATTACGAACTAGGGTCCAATGCGGTGATACCTTTGAATATAGAAGATAATCAGGCTCCACACCTAACAAAATCTTCCTCTATTGCTTCTCATCTACTTTCCAATAATTGATCTCAAATAAATTTAATATTAAACCATGCCAAAGCATACCAAGGCATCTCAACACATGCCATACATGTTAAGACTTTCCAAGTGCCAACATGTGCCAAGTGCCAATGTGTGTCAAGGAGTGTTATGCATGTTATGAAGTGGTAGGGCATGTTGAAGAGTGCTAAGGTGTGCTAGAGAGTGCCAATGCATGTTGAGGAGTGTTAGGGAGTACTAGGACAACACAAGGGACCACTAGATCAGAATGCAAGGAAGTGAATGAATATGAGCATGTGCCAAGGAATGTCAATGAATGCTAGCTATCATGCCACGGAGGCAGTGACAAGGTATGCTAAGCACGGGTAAGGAAGGCTAGGGAATATCATGGAATGTCGAGAAGTGCTAGAATGTGCTAACATGTGCCAAATAATGCCAAGGCATGCCAAGATATGTCAGGTGCTATGACATGTTAGGATGTGCAGGGTGCCAGGGTATGCCAATGTGTGTTAAGGAGTGTCAAGGAAAGAAAAGGAAGAACAAATCTAAAATGCAAGGAAATGAACACATAATATGGTTAATAAGTTGGGACTCTATCTTTTTCAAAAGGGGCATGCTACGCACACTAATAATAGGTTTCAATACATGCAAAGTGCCAATGTGTTCCAATGCTAATGTATGTTAATTCATGCCAAGGTGTTCCAAGGCATGCTAGGGACTACAAGGCATGCCAACACATGTTAGGAAAGTGTTAAGTTGTGTTAGTGTATGCCAACATGTGCTTGGGAATCCTAGTCATGGCAAGATGCTCTAGGTAAAAATATGTTCCAAGACATGCGAGGTGCCAACGAATATTAGTGTGTTCCAAAGCATGTTAAGGTGTGCCAAGACTGTTGAGGAGTTCTAGGTCTCTCTCATTAATAGAATTGATAGAGCTCGATTATGTTATAAGAAGAATTTCGGTGTAAATCACATATAGAAAGACCTTTGTCGACGCGTTTCGAACCAACTTGTGTGGTTCATCGTCAAGACAAGTTGAAGCAATAGATCCATTCTAGCATGTTAAATAGTCTAAGCAGAGACTCCAATGGCTACAAAAGATTAACGGCTAATTTTTTACTCTAGGACCCAGGTCAAATTTTCATTTATTAATTTAACATTATTTTTATTATTTATTATTTTATTTATGGAACGAAGTTAAATTAGGTAAAAATAAACAAAATAAATTAATGGTTATTTTTTTTTTAAATTCATTTATTTCTTTAAATTATTATTATATATATATATATATATATATATATATATATATATATATATATATATATATATATATTATATATATATATATATATATATATATTAAAATAATAATATTCGGTTGATAAGAAAAGGTTAGGATTAACAAAATTATATAAATAAATACCAGGTTAGTATAAAAAGTTAATTTATTTGTTTATTAAATTATTTATTAATTATTATATATATATATATATATATATATATATATATATATATATATAATAATAATAATATTAGGATGTTCATAAAAATAAGTAAATAACATAATTTTAATGGCTAGTATAAAAAGGTAATTTACTTGTAAATTATTTATTAAAAAAGATAATAATATTAATAATAATAGTAATAATAAAACATCAATAAATAAATAAATACTAATAAGATATATATATTAGCTAAGATTATATTTACTAATATCAATTAGGAAAGAAAAAAAATTAAACGGGAAGAGCGACATAGAAACAAAGAAAGCGAAGGACTGGAAAAAATCCAATAGGAAACTAAAGATCAAGGAGGAAAAGGAAGAAACGAAGGCACCAGGGGAATGATGAAAGCACAAAAGATAAAACGGGGGGAAAGGGGAAGAAACACTAAGAAGAAAGGGCAGGGATCCAACATCTATTGATCTTCCAGCCGTCATCTCTGTTGAGATTGTTAGGCCTTCTTTCAATTTCAATAGCTTCCCTGAATTTACGATGATGGAACTGAGCAACTTTGGCAACAACCTTGGCTCCTCTATACAAACTCGATGCTTGGTCTTATCCACATGCTCTGCTAATGCTGAAGAATTGGTTCTCCCATGTGTCAGGTCAGCTGCATGTTCGCAAATTCTCTGATGGATGGAGCGCCCTGTTTCCTCGATATAGGGTGTCCCACAAGAACAAGGGATCAAATACACACTCTTCATGTCTTTAGGATCAACAGGATCTTTCACCGGTCGGAGGGAATTACAAATGGTGCTGAGGGACCTGAAGGTTGAGGGAATATCAAACCTCCTAAGGATCCGAGCAATCTTGTCTGTGGTTCCCTGGACACAGGGAAGATGGACACCTAGTCGGTGCTCCTTTGGTTCTTTCTTAATTAACGCATTTCTAGAGGCTTTAAGGAAAGCCTTCCGAACAAGGCGCCTACTATATCCATTCTCCACAAAGACATCAAGGAGATGGGATCTCTCCTTATCCAAGCTCTCATTATCTGAAATCCTAAGGGCACGAGTAGCGAGGGTGTTAAGAACACCCATCTTCTGAGCTGGGAAATGATGGGAATTGGCATGAAGATACTGCTCAGTATGCGTTTTCTTTTGGAACACAGAGTGGGAGAGAGAACCGTCCTTATTCTTAGAAATAATAATATCCAGGAAAGCGAGGCAACCATTGACCTCTTTTTCCATGGTGAACTTGATAGCAGAGGACTGACCGTTGAGGTGATTGAAGAAGTGATCCAGCTCCTCTAGGCCATGGGACCAGATGACATTAGTGTCATCTACATACCTCTTCCAAAGCTTGGGAAGGAGACGAGCAGAGGCTAGACCTTTGGCTTCGAAATCTTCCATAAAAAGATTCGCAACAATCGGGGAGAGGGGGGAACCCATGGCAACATCACAGATCTATTCAAAGAACTCACCCTCAAAATAGAAGAAAGTGGAAGTGAGACATATCTCAACCAGATGATCGGTATCGAGATTTATTTATTTATTTATTTTTATTTTTTTTAATAAATAATTTACAAGTAAATTACCTTTTTATACCAACCATTAAAATTATGTTATTTACTTATTTTTATGAACGTCCTATATTTTATATATATATATATATATATATATATATATATATATATATATATATATATAATGTAATAAACAACTAAATTAACTTTTTAAACTAACCATCATCATAAGTATGGTATTTATTTTTATTAATCCTAATTTTCTCTTAACAACTAATATTATTATTTTAATTAAAATATATATAATAATTTAAATAAATAAATGAATTATTTTTAAAAAAACTAACCATTAATTTGTTTTATTTATTTGTACCTAATTTAACTTAGTTCCATAAATAAAATAATAAATAATAATAATAATAATAATAATAATTAATGAATAATTTAATAAACAAATAAATTAACTTTTTATACTAACCTGGTATTTATTTATATAATTTTATTAATCCTAACCTTTTCTTATCAACCGAATATTATTATTATTATATGTATGTATATATATATATATATATATATATATATATATATATATATATATATATATATAATAATTTAAAGAAATAAATGAATATTTTAAAAAACTAACCATTAATTTATTTTATTTATTTTTACCTAATTTAACTTGGTTCCATAAATAAAATAATATATAATAATAATAATATTAAATTAATAAATGAAAATTTGACTTGGGTCCTAGAGTCAAAAATTAACCATTAATCTTTTGTAGCCGTTGGAGTCTCTGCTTAGACTATTTAACATGCTAGACTAGATCTGTTTCTTCAACTTGTCCTGACGATGAACCACACTAGTTGGTTCGAAACACGTCGACAAAGGTCTTTATATATGTGATTTACGTCGAAATTCTTCTTATAACTATGATGGATCACAGAAGCCTCAATTCTACACTTGATTATGTATTAAATAATATAGTTCCTACACACACTAGTGGAACTTTATCTAAGTGGAAGTTGCTAGATAATAAACCTAATAGAGATGAGCATGTGCTGACTCATAGGAAAACTATATTTTCATTACTTGAGGGAAATGATACACACTAACTAGTTCTTAACAAATTGACTAACTCTAACCACTATGGCCTTGGAAACATAATGAAATAGACTCCATAACAATGGTCTTAAATCATTATCTTTTGAAAAAAAATGTACTAACAAGCACATAGTGTCATTAACAACTCATTTGAATGATCAATTGTGATCAATTTTTTTTTACCGTCACCAAAAGTAACCAAAAAACGTATTGGTGAGGGTCAATAAACGATCATCACTAGAAGTGTAACCAAAGAGAGAATTAGTGATGGGCTTTTAACGAACCTCACCAAAAGTTTCATTGAAAATGGCTTTGGTGACAAACCTTAAAGGACCATCACTATATACACTTACAACAATGTTTTTTTAAGGACTGTCACCATATGTGACATTGTTGACGACCTTAAAGGTCTATCATAGGCATCACCCTCACCAATGACCCTTTTTGTTGTAGTGTCTACACACTTGTGAGGTTAATTTTTTGTTTCAAAGAGGAATTTCGGTTGTTACGGGGAGATTATCACCAATGGCATGAATCGTTTAACCATCCCAGCACCACCATGAAAACTACAGGTTAGATTACTTGCACTAGAGGATTCTCTTACTCATTCGATTTCTTGTTAATTATGTTTTGTTGTGATTTCCACTGCCTAATGGAACATGTTTTTACAATAGAGGTTGGTCCTCCTACTGCACTTAGGTTGCTGGAGAAATTTCTATAGATTGCACACATTTAAGGTATTTCTCTCTACTTCCTCAGAGATAGTGTTTGTTTCCCTTATAATTTCTTGGCTTCTCGGTTTAATATGATTCTCTTATTTGTGCTTCGATTTGTAGGATTTTTAGCGACGAGTTTACTTCATCTTATAGGTTTGTTGTTTTCCCCTAAACTTTTGTTCAGTATCCCACTGTCTCATTTTTGAGTTTGATAATGTTAATTTCATTTACTTTGGCTCTACACCTTTCTATGATTTGTGGTGTCCACTAAGGGTTTCACTCTGCTCCTTTCTAGATATGAATGTGCTTACTCTGACTCGAGGAGGGTTTTCCCTTTTGATCTCGTGTCACAAACAGGGGGTTTAAAATCTCAGGGAAGACTTTAATTTCCTTTGAAATGAGTTAGGGTGGATTAGTTAGCCACATGGCTACAAGAATATCTTGTTTAACTAGCCATGTGGCTACAAGGTTTGGTTCCTGCTCTATCAAGTTATTTTTGTCATTGGAATTACAATATGATGAATATTCACATGTTGTTTGTAGAACGACTAGCATTTTGCCGTTTCAACGAGTTAAATACTTGTGTACTTAACTATTTCTTTTGTTGAAGGATTACAGCCTTAACACCTCCAACCGTTGTTTCAGTTTATCAAATGAGTCTTTAAGCGTTGTTAAATTGTATGAGTTTTCCTATGGTTAATACTTTTCTCTGTATTTCAAAAATATTTCCATGTTCCATGTTATAGCTATAATGATATCATATAATAGTGTTATTGATTTGATTTATGGAAATTTCTGTTCTGTCAAATCTTGTTTCTTTTTGTGTTCTTTGAATCTTGCTTGTCAACGATTTGAGATTTCATTGTTTATTATAAAGAATGTAAATCTTAGTGCTTTACTTGTAATAAATGTGTTCCCTCGGAGGGTAGGGGGACTGTCTCTAGGCTGTCATAATGGCTCAGCTAAGAGATGATCGAAATAGGAAAGTTAGTGTTTGTTGTGGTAAATTCCAATTTAGAATAGTAAACAAAGTGCTTGAGGATTATGAGGTAAATTGAAAGTTAACCATGAGTTTTTATGTCTTTATATGTAATTCATGAGCTTAAAACATGAATTAAAAAAACATTGAACAACAACATAATAGTAATACACTCAGCAATTGATAAAGGATTTCACCACTCATGGGCTACGTCTCCTTGGTCTAACTTCCAATGGTTTGACACAATTTTATTATGATCAAAATAATTCACTGATAAAGAGTACATAAAGTGTGCTGACCAAAAGAGTGGTTAGTTTCCCCTTCAAGGAAACATTCTTCTGCAAAGAAATCTCACTCTAAAAACATGACAACCTACAGTTAGTCATGAAACAATAAGCAAGAGAAGGGTTCTCAAACCAAGACCCCATACTCCATCTGACAATGAGCATAACAAGTATAAAAATTCACTTGAAGTACTAAAAGAGAGATTTCCTCAAAGGCACAATGAGAAAAGAGAAACATGAGATACACCATAGATGTCTTAACTGCTGCAAAAAACATATGAAGGTTGGAAAACCCCTACAAGGTCCTCTCCATTCTCAAAAGCCTTCAAAAACTAATTCAACCTCCTAGTTGATCATAGTACCCATAGACGTAAACTTGCAAAAGGTCTCTTCAGAAGTGCTCCAATGGCTTTGAAACATATTCCATTAGCTTTAGAAGACCCAAAAATGCATGTTTAACCTCTTCCTGCTACTAAAAATACCAAAAACTAATGAAGATATGAACTCTTCTCTCTTTTACCTAAATTTTCAATTAACCTCCCTACAATTCGGCCCAAACCCAGCATGGGCGCCCTGAATGCAAAACTGCTCCTTCAAACCTAGCTCAATTCTCGCTCAGTGGGCGAAATTGTAGGACTGTTAATTTTTCTAATAAGCCATCTAATATCTACACTCTTGGTCACATGGGCACCATAAATGGAGGGAAAGGTCCCCGAGGCTAGCCCTCTAGCGCTAGTGGTAAGCTTGGTGTTTTCTCGAGTGCATTTACATGCGCGGTTAAGGCACTAGCAGTCTAGTTAAGCATTGGTAGTCTAGTTAAATGCTAGTGGTTAGGCAGACCTTGGGGTTTGAGAGCTCACATTTTGGTGGCTTAGGCGGAGGTAGTTACAGTTAAGTTTGACGGTTTCGGTGTGAATCTTATCGCCCACGGGTTTGGTGGACCGTTCAGATAATACATCGGCGGTTGTGTTCATGATTACCGCCATGGGGGCGAGCTATGGCCTAGCCCCTGGTCCCCCTACCCATGGTACCATGGCACAAGGATGGACATGGGATAGGCCTTAGCCCCTCTCCCCCCCCCCAAACACTATTTGCGTCACCATAATAAATATAATAACTTCGCCCATGTTATCAAGCGACATGGTATGGTGTAGTGGTAATGGTTGTGGTTTTCTAACTGGAGGTCTAAATTTTGAATCCCATGGAGTTAATTTAGACTCTTAACAAATTTTTGGTGGCCCCCATGTTGCCACATGGTGACCTCTGGTTGGGCCACATGGCAGCATGTGTTGGCCACCATGTCAGTGCCCACCAACCCAATAAAATCCTACCAAGTGGCATGGCATGATTGGTCTACCAAACCAGTCAACCAAGTTAACCATTCCCACTCAGCGCCACATCAACAGTACAAACTATTGACTAGACTGCCATTTGTTTGCAAAAATTCACGTATTTTGAAAAATGAACATAACTTGTTTCTAGGAGCATACAATGTCTGTTTCGCCCGAAACAAGTTGCACCAAATTCAGGATGAAGAGCACTACATGACCGTTTAGGTTCCACACCAATATGAAAACTTTGAATTTTGATCAAATTTTTGAGCTCGGGATCAGGAGACTAACCCTGAGTACCTACCAAGTGGCAACTCACAGGAAGTTTCTATTAAATAACTCATAACCCTGCTACATGGGTTTCACTGACTCCTGGGCACTATTCATTGTTTAGTAATTTTTGACCCTACATACTATTCTATTTTCAGTATTAACAATAACTCAAAATTAACAGAAGTTCTACGAATTTGTTTTTTTTAATAAGAAGACAAATAATACGATATAAGATTTATTTTTTGATTTCCTCAAATGTTGCACAATCACACTGAAAGTGATGTCTTTCCTCCCTACCAATGAGACCAGTCTCTGCACTGAGCCTCCCCCCGAGCTCTCCTCATAAGTAGGTTTTATTTTAAATACAGTACTGCATAGATTATTTTTAACAACTTTCTGGTCCTAACCAGGTTTAGCCATAAATAGTTGTCTTGGCACTAACTCCACCTGGTCAACCAGCATGGACATCGATTCTATGTTCCTAGAGTTCCTCTTCCTTAGGTCACCTCAGGTTCCTTGTAACCCTTTTGGTTTCCTTTTTTCAGAGTTTTTATTTCTCTAGAAGAGGTTATGGGTACCGCTTGACCCATAATTGTCTAACTTCCCAAGCTTATGAGGTGCATTTGGCATGACTTTCCCAATGTGACTTGTGCATAAGATAATTAATTAAAAACTTATAATTTTCAATTTATTATTTGACCTTTATAAGGTCCGCATCACATAATAATTTTTTTTAACCATAGTAACTTATTATTTAAAATATATGAGGGGATATTATATCTTCCCCTTCTCAAACAAAAAATCGTCTCGATGTTTTCACATCTCACAAATTTGGGAATGCTTCTCTCATGAACTTTTCATCCTCCCAAGTGGCCTCATCTAGTGAAAAGTGCTTCAACTGCACTGTATCTTGGGTGATAACTCGCCTCCACAATATTACTTCTCTTTGATTGAATATACACTAGGGCTCGACCAGAAACTCGTTGTTCAGTTCGACCTACAACGACAATTGCAACTTTATCAGTTCATTTTGTTTTATCAACTAGCATACCCATAACATACATATCTCTCTCTCTCTCTCTCTCTCTCTCTCTCTCTCTCTCTCTATATATATATATATATATATAGATAGATAGATAGATAGATAGATAGATAGATAGATATATATATATATATATATATATATATATATATATATATATATATATATATATATATATATATACATATATATATATATAGATAGATAGATAGATATACATATATATATATATATATATATATATATATATATATATATATATATATATATATATATATATATATATATATATATATATATATATATTCTTCAATTATATACCTTCCTTCCTAGATCCGTCATAGAAAATCAATATGTCATTAATGAATAATAGATGGGATAAATAATAGGAGTGGTCAATTTTAATTCCTTTAAAACTACCAAATCTCATATCTTCCTTTAGTTCCTTACTCAAATTTTCTCTATAATAAAAGGATGGGGACATATAGAAATGGAATATAGGTTCATGGTTTCCCTAAATTTGAGTGCATACAACATAGATCCATCAAAAAAATATCAATATGTCATGAATGAATAGTACATGGGCTAGTTAATAGGATCTATCAATTTTAACTCCATTGAAAGTACCAAACACCATAGCCTTCATTAGCTCCTTTCTCAAACCTTCTATACAATAAGAGAAATCAAGTGGGGTAGAGGGTAGATATGCATTAAACCCCTCTTACATATAAATAAATATGTTGTTGACCCATTTATCAATATATAAAAATAAATATTCTTGACACAAATGATAACTAGTGTTCCACGGGGATGCGTTCCCTAGGGTAGGGTGCACGCACCCCTCGCACCCAACGCACTCAGGACGGGGAGTCTACTGGGGGTGTATTTCCCCATGCACCCATTTTTGGGAGTTTTGGAGAGATTCAAGGGGGTGTTTCCCTGGTGAGGGGGATGGGACTCCCTAAAAGGGGTGCGTATGGGTGTCCCCCCTCAACACTTCAGTATTAGTATATAGATATGGTAATATACTAGTATGTTTTGCTTTCAATTTAGATTCTAGAATGATGAATGATGAATGATGAATTTATTTTTTAAAACAATGTAAATTTTAGAATGATGAATGATAGGGATCAATGTATTTTAATGTTTCATTATTGAATCTCATGGTATTGATGAATAATGAGTATGTCATGTGAATGATGTATGTATCAAAATGAGTGATGAGGATGGATCAATGTATGCCATTATTTAATTAAATTATGAATCTAAATTTTATGTCTGGATCAAATTTCAATTTTCAATGTATTTGTATCCATATTACTATTAGTCTATTTAATATTTATGCTTTCATTATTGAACAATGAATATGAACTTGAATTATATATATTAAAAATTATATACCCTGATGTCCCCCCGCACCCGAGTCTTGGTGGATCATTGATGATAACCTAATTAATGAATGGGACATAGAAGCCTCATCTTAGGTATAAATAAACATGTTTTCCACCCATTTATTAGTATAGAAAAGGAAATATTCTTAACACAAAAGATAACCTGTTTAATGAATGGGACATATAAACTCAAATGTTAGCCTAGTTAATCCAGAGAAGGAAATCCCATATGAGTTAGCATTAACATGAGGTACAACCAACTTCCTTTTTCATAGGCATTTCATAAATCAACCTATACCACCATTTGTTTCAACTTCTTAACTTGTACAAAATGGATACCTTATTATGCTAATTTCATAACCCCATGAATCCACCTACCTTCTCAGAAGCCAAACTATTAACTAGAGATAGAGTTAGACAATAACCTTTTAAACCTTGTTGTTGTGGTCTTTGCAAAGGTTCTATAAGTGTAGATTGAAAGAGATATGGACATGTACTTTTCAAAAGATGTAACATTATCTAATTATTTTATTAATTCTAAAATAATAACGTCATATGTTATTAAATTATTTCCACTAACCTGTATTCCTCGATGACCCTTGTCAAATTATATTCAATAAGATTAATTAAGACCAAATAGAGTTTCATTAGTAAACTATCAAGACAAAGACTTTTATATTTTTGAAATCTATGGTGAACTGATATCAATTCCTTTCTATCCACCTCTCGTATTCATTATTAATTTTATTTAGCATTTACTTCAGCAAAGAATTGAGGCATTTTAAATACTTTTTCAAGGGTAGGTATTCTAACCACCTTAGTGCATCAAAATGCACATTATATATCACAGTATAAGAAAGATGCATAATTCCTTCCCATATTCAAAATGAAATTGACATATGAAAAAATAGTAATGAAAAAAACATCTCAATCACATCCATGTATAAAATATTTTAATTCCAACCTTAAGTGAAAGAGTGAAATAATTTTACGTCAATCTTAGAGAGACAAATTAATGGAAAGCCAAATTTTTATTTTCATGTGAGTTGGTCCTTTACACTAACTAGTATGAGGGAAATGTGTAATTCCTTTAATTCTTAATATTGGGGTGACATTTCATATTTAACAACAAATTATTTCAATGTCCATGTCATATCCATATAACAATTGAAAGTAGAAAAAAATCTTGTCGCATCAAAAGCCACTTTCTATAGCCCAATATGAGGGAGATGTGAAATTTATTCCATGTTCTACATGAATAAGAAAACATTAAGAAAATTATAGATAGATAAATATATAGAAAAAGAAAAAGAGAGTAAAAAATTTATATCAACATTGTGTGTGTGTGTGTGTGTGTATATATATATATATATATAAATGACTTATGTAACTCTAGTTGCAACTCACTACTACAACTATGGTGTTAAAACTCATCATTGCAACTACAATGCTACAACTCCATATTGCAAATTTGGTGCCAAAAATATCTACTGCAATTCTAGTTCCACAACTCCATGTTGCAACTCTAGTGTCTCAACTAACTACTACAAATCTAGTTCTTCAATTGACACTTTCGCAACTCTGGTGCCACGACTCACTCTTGCAACTCTGATGTTGCGACCCACCTTATTCCAACTTTGATGCCACAACTCATTGCTACAACTATGGTGCTCCAAATCTCTGTCACAAATCTTTGCAACAACTTGTTGCTGCAACTCTAGTGCCAAAACTTGCTACTACAAATCTAAGAACTATGATTCAACATTAGAACCATGAACCATAGAAACTATGAGCCAACACTAGAACCTTGATCCTTGAGGTCACATATTTTCCACTACTCTATGTAACAATTATGGATCCATACAACAAAAATGTTTATCCAAGAAAATAAAATATATAGAAATAATTTTGTGAAAACAAGACAAAATATTAGTTTGAGTCGTCAACCAAGAATCTTAGAATTATTGGGAAAAAAATTTTGGATTTATTTATTGATTATTAATTTCTAGAAAAATATTTTGAAATTATTCATTAATTTCTAATTGTTAGTAAGGATTGTAGAAACCTTTCATTATTTAGAAAAATTTTGTAACCATTATGGATCTATTAAATCCATAAGTAGGTTCATTTAGATATTGGTTAAGTCTAATTGCTATTAATTTTATGTATAAAGGGGATGACTCTCTCCATTTTCTAGAGAGGACTCTCATAGAAATGTCCAAATCATGATAATTTAATAATTTACTTATTGAGATTTTATTTTAATTGTAGCTTATAATTTCCTTAGTATATGATTTGATTAGTTAATTTCATTTATTTCAATTTCGAATGTTTATAAAATAGTAATTTCTTTTAATTAAACTAGTTAATTAAATTACTTTATGTAATTACCTATGTAACAAGTGTTGATAAATATCAACACTATGTTATATGGATGGAGGGCCCACTATAATAGAAGAGAGTGTTGTGTACTTTAGGTAGTTGTCTTTTCTACTTGTGTAATTTTAACTCAATTAACTATCTACCTAGAATTTATTTTATTTAAAGTTTTATAATTAATTTCTAGTTTGTGATTTTTTCTATTTATGCAATTAATTATTCCTACATGGTTGTATTTATTTATTTATCAATTTAATTATGCAATTGATTATTTATTTTTATTCTAACTTTGCATGCTTGAATTTTAGATTGGTTTTCATTTATCTATGTTTTTGAATAAATGTGCTCAAATGATTACATTTGTTTGTCTAAGTAAAAATAGGGATTATCTAGGCAAGGATTAGTTTATTTTTTCGTGTGTGATTTATTTCCTACATGCATGGTTTGTTCTACCTATGTTGGAGTTTACACCATAAGTCTTCCTAATCCCACAAGGTAGAAGTGTGACATCTCCTTCCCTGTAAAAGTATATTAGTATTTCTACCTATGTTGGAGGTTACAACATTAAGCTTCCTAAGCCCACTTGGTAGAAATGTAACATTTCAATTGTTTGATCTTTAATTTCCTACAAGCATGCTTAATTTCCTACAAGAGTTCTTATTTTCTTGCAATCATGTTTGTTTTCTTGCAATTGTGTTTATTTTCTTTCAAGTGTGTTTATTTTCTTGAAAATAGCTTTAGTCACTTTACTTAAGAATTTTTATAATGCTTTCAAGCTTGTGAACCATTTATACTTCGTCTGCAAAAGTAATCATTGATACTACGAGCATAAAACAAACCAATAGAAATAGAGAGAATATCTTTCATATACAATGCATGGTAACTTGTGAGTTACATATGAGCTCTAAGTTGATAATTAAATGCACTATCTTTTGATTATATTTCTGAGCAATTAGAAAGGTAATTAAAGGGATTGTCACTTGGTATGGAATTGACACATATCATTTAAAACATTAATAATAGAAAATCTAATATTTCAATGTGTGTTAAGTAGTCTATTTCAATATAACCTTCATATATCAATTAAAGTTACTTTCTCATAGGATTCCTTACAAAACCCAAATTAGAACTCAATTTCAAAATATCTATTACAATCCCACCTCTCATAACCTCTTATGACATCCAAAACTATGGTAATTTTAGAATGCTTCGCTTAGTTCTTTTATGAGCATAGAAATGACATTATAAATGGATATTAGTAATCTTGAAAAAATTTAAGGTCCAATATACCAATTATGATCCCAATGGACATTAATCATCATCATTATATAAAATTATTTAATTTAAGGTGGGCATTGAAGTTCCCTAATGGGGGTGTTAATGGTCTTAATGAGGGAAACTTTGGGGCTGAGCCCACCACCCATGGACATGATGGACATTTATGTTAAGGGGGTGTGACCTTTACCAAACATGCAAGGGCATGCATGACACCATATGGATTTAATTTTTTTTAAACAATTCCCTACGATGGAGCATCAGGCATTTGGTGGTGAGGTGAAGGGCAAAGGTGAGGTCGAGACATCAACCTCCCTAATGTTTTTGTCTATCCTACACTCTGAGGTGAGGTTCAATCCACTTGATTTTAAGTGTAGTGGTGTGATGGAAAGGGTTTGGTTTGTTGGCTTCCTATGGTTAAGGTTGTGGGAGGGTTGGAAACTTGGGCATGTGTTAACGGGAAAAGTGTCTATTCAGAATGACCCTATCCCACTGAGGTGTGACAGTGACCTCAGAAACAAACAAGGAAAACTACTTTCGTATTCTTCTTTATGAACTATAAATGAAGAGGAATAGGATGAACCAACCTGTGTCTTGCGCTAGTCCTTTGATCCAATCTCTCTCCTCTTTGACAGCTTCCAGCTACCTGCTCCCTTACTTTCCCAACGTCACCAAGTTCCTGCAAGATCACAGAAGAAGGAAACTACACAAAGACATGGATTTATATTCATAAATAGCTTAGGATCAGATTTAAGCTAAACATCAAATGTAACAAACATCAATGAGACACAAGCATGTAGGAGAAACTCAAATAGTTTTATTGATAAAACAAGAAGATCCAGGAGGAGTTACAACTGATGATTCCTGATCCAGCATCAACCTCCCAGCATAGAATCCCCTCTTCACCTCCTACAAAGCATAAGTCACCCAATACTCTGATATCTATCTCAAAACCAATAGCAATTCTCTGCAATGTACAAAATTCCAGCCTCCAGGATCTCTTGGTGAGGGATCCATATATAGATGTATGCAAAGAGGATGAGTCAGCTCATGAATTGATTGGTGGCTTCTCTCTGTCAGTTCTTGCTTCCACTTGGAGATTGAGAGCCTCTTACTCATCACTGGTCGAATTCAGTGAGGCAAGTGTCATTGGGAAAGATTCTGGAAGCTTCCATTGTCTCTCCACCTCGTGGAATGAATTTGCCACTTGTAGTGCATTTAGGTGCATTGCAACGTACCTAGCTAGTGTATTTGGGTGCCTTGCAACGCAGCTAGCTAGTGGAGCAGCTGAAATGATCCTGATTTGACTAGTTCTGAGTAGTTTCTGGTGGAGAACTTCTGGGAGAAGCTATAATTTGTTGACCTTGTTTCTTTAGGAGCTGGAACAACACTTTTAGGGACTTAGGATCCCTTGGTTTATGGACATTTCATGCTTAGAGCTATAAGGCACAAAAATGTCTATAACAGTTGCCCCCTAAAGTATGAGGTCGTTTATCGGGTAAAATTCTTTATTAGGAGGATCCAAAGTTCTTTCAATGCTGGGAGGAGACCTGTAAAAAGATACAATACAATACATTATCTTCATACTGTTTTCATGATCTAGCTGAGGAGGGCATTCCCATGCTCAGCTTTATAAATTCATTTTCATGTACATAGGACAGACAATCGTTTGATGTTAGACTGATGATTCTGATGGAGTCGTCATCCTTTTGGTAGGATGATTATCTGTGCTTCAATGCTGTACATTTCAATGTCTTTATTTTTCCTGAATATATATTGCAGCCTGGATGGATGAAACTAGATCTGGGGTCTTCAATCTTGTCCAATTTTCACTCGAAGTACAAGTGGATCCATGTGAGAAATGTTTTGAAGTCGAACATGGAAAGACATCGCTTGATTACCAGTCAATGATGTAAACTGTTAACAAGCGTGAGAGGAATCACCGATAATGATAATGACCCTCAAGGTACTGCAGTACAACTCATGTGGTGTGAATAAAGGACTTGGTGTCGAACACCACGCAAAATCTTTCGGTCGAAGGTCATTGATGTATACCCGTCGCCGGAAGTGAGAAACTTGCCATTGAGGCATGCAAGCTTCAAAGTACTAAACGGGGTGTTCCTAGATCAACTTCTTGGATAATGAGCTGATGTCGACAAGAAGAGATCCGTCAAAGGAGGGCCTTAATGAATCCCACATCAATGACATGGAATGGAGCAAATGATTTTGATGGAGGTGAAAACGATCTGATGATATATGGTTCGGGGTGGCGGTCATGAAAGAATGAAGTATAATATATGGTAGTGGATGGGACACAGGTGACTTCTCTGGATGACTTCTCTTCAACATGTCGGCGACACTTATGTGATGGATTGGTAGCATTTACCCCAAATATGGATGGTGTGGCGTGACCATGGTGATGTGACCGGTGAATGAAACAACCCAACCCGACTCAGGCATGGAGTGGAAGTGTCATGTTCAAGAGCGACTTGCTACCAATAAAGTTTCTTTGAGTTTTCTTCCCAATTTTTCCCCAGTCATTGCTGACTAGTACCTCTTTATTTTTGTCAAGCTTGAGGAGGATAACATATGCTTGTTCTATAATTTTCTCTTCGGGCAAACCCATCACTATGTTTTAACGAGCCTAGCGATAGTGAAACTCGTTCTCGCCTAAAGACAAGTTTGTCGCTATTAATCTTTTTAACGAGTCTAACGACAAAGATAACTCGGTCCTTTTCATTTTTAGAGAGTCTGAAAAGGTACGTAAAGGTAACTCCGAAGTTCCTTTTTCGTCATCTAATCCCTTAAGTCCGAAAAAGTATAAAACAATACAGAAGGGATGAGTTTTCGATAGTTTTAACGAGCCGAACAAAACAAGCGCTCGATCTTTTTATGCAATAATCCCTCAGGTCCAAAAAGATTAAAATCTAGAGGAGGGATAACACTTCCTGTTGCTTTAACGAGCTGGAAGGCCAAAACTCGGCAATCTTTTCATATTTTACGAGTCAGTTGAAAAGAGCTTAAAGAAGACTCGTCTTTTGAGGAACGAGTGATAAAAAAGGTAGTAGCTGATTCCAGGTAAGGCTTGGAATTTTCCAATCACGGCAGTGTCACAAGGATGGCTAGTGAAATCACTCTTCGCAGCTGTTCCTCAAAATGGGTAAACAATCAAATGGAGGTGAATGATCGGACAATGGAAAAGTGGAGGTGACGGTGCAAACACGACCAAGGCTTTAATGGCTGAAAATGCTTCATTCACAGTGGTTATTTTCCGGGGGATAGTTCATTTTTTAACGAGCTTAAACGTGGGTGGAAACATTTGCTCGGTCTTATGTTTACTTTTTAACGAGCTTGAACTATGCGCTAAAACTTCTCGATTAATCCAGTCATATGATACGAATGTCTCATATAAAAATGGCAATTTTTAGATTTTTTCCCCACATCCTTTCTTTATGCAAGTTATGTGACGACTAATCCTACAAGTTTAAAGGGTTAGAGGTCCTAAAAATTTTAAAAATAAATAGCTGCCCATCGCTTGCACTCCAAAAGGTTTGCATGCCCCCAGGTATAAAACAGAGTTTTAAGGTCACCCTCTATTCGAGCTGACAAAACATTCGTCTTATCAGGAAGGGTCACCCTTTATTCGAGCTGACAAAACATTCATTTTATCGGGAAGGGTACTACCTCTTACAGGTTACCCAAAGATTGTTCTATTTATGGCGTAAACAAAACACTTCTCTGGCGATGTCTACCGAGATAAACAAAGGTGAGTGGCGATGCTCGCCAACTCACATAACTTTGACAAGAGAATCTTGTACTAGAATAACCCCCTCTTCCAATCACGGACGGGGGTACAAACTAGGCATATTCTCCCGCGGAAACCTACTCTATACCCGAAGTTTTGCTTCCGAAGCAGAACAGGATGCATGCCCCCTGGGTTTCAGTCATATCCCTCCGAATTACTCGCGCTCATCGAGAGGACAGACTGGGGATTGAGACATTTCTTGCGTGAAAAGACCATTTAGGGACGGTATATGACTATTTGCTATGCATGATCCAGGAAATGAAAGCTGGTCCACGAGCTTGACCACTCTTCCTTCGTGCGGAAAACACATTACTCTAAAGAGTGAGGAGACAATCGCTCCCATGCAATAAATATAGTCTCGTCCAAGGAGTAGGTTATAATCCAAGGGTCCTTTAACTACCATGACGTTCATTTGAACTGTCTTCCTTCTCAATGTTATGGGCACATCGGGAAGGATCCCTAAAGGTCGACTGGTTCCTTTATCAAAGCATGTCAGATTTCTCATCTCAGGCAAAAGCGATGGCGAACCAAGCACTTTCCAAGCAATAAAGGAAAGGATACTCACAGAAGCCCCCTCATCTATGATGGTACCAACCATGACCATTCTATATATTTGAACGATAATTCGGAATGGTATGCTTGCTGGTAAACGGGGTCTGCCTAGTTGGTTCCAGTCGAAGGAGACAACTAGGTTGCTTCGAGGTGGGACTGAGTAGACGGCCGGGTATGGCTCTGACGAACTTCCTTCCTGCGGTAAAGGAATGGGTAGATTTCTCCCATGTTCGTCAGAGTCTGTGTTGATGAAGAGAATTTGGACGGTGTCATCCTTGTTCTCTTCAGTAACTGTATCATCCGAAGATAAAACCTCTGAAGGCAATATCGGGTCAACTGCCGCCTCGACCTTTTGACTTTCATCTGGTATGGATTCAGTTGGTTTATCTTCAATGATAGGCGCTTCAGCCGACCACCTGAGCGGGCCAGATGGATTCTCAGCTAGTGATGGACTTGGCAAGAGTTTTTATATCCAGGAGGAAGTCATAACGGTGAAACCAGACGATCATCCAAAACTATTTTAGCTTCATCTAAGAAGGGACAATGGTGGAGGGCATGGTTGCCTTCGCACAGTTTACAAGGAAATCTAGCTTTCCCTTTTTGTCCTGGGGCTTCACTTTCACTAGTTGACGGTGTGCTTTCAACATTATCTCCAGAGGTTGATGACACCAGATTGTGCAAATGAGGAGACCAGTCCCTTAGTATCTGGGGGATGCAAGGAAAATCTCTGTGAAAGTGGTCTCCTCTGCAAATGACACATGGCGATTTAGGCCTGGTTGGTGATGTGTGTGGATTTTCATTAGATGACACTCGTTTTCCCCCATTCGCCTTTGGCTCCTTCTTCTTCTTATCTTTCTTCTCCTTAGGAACTTGGCTTTTAGTTTTACCAGCTCCATCAAGCAAAGAGGAAGGAGGAGAGGAATAATTAGAGGAAGTAGAAGGCTGGTGGGAAACTCTAGACTCGTCTAATTTCTGATTCGATTGTTCAGGAATGGTGGTGTTCTGAACGACAGAGGTTGAGAAGAGCCATACAGGCAAACCAATTGTCAGTCCTGGAAGCGACAATGTGGACATATGGGGCACACCAACATCTCCCCAAGAGGAGGAGGGACTAGGATTCCCACCAAGGGGAATTCCTTGGTTGGTAGGCTCCATTTTCTCAACCCAAGATCAACGTAGGAAAGGGGTATGAATATTCCGTTTAAAATAAATTTTAACACGCTTTGACACAACTTGTTTTTTCAGTTTTTAAGAGTCGAGAAAAAACAAAAGATGACTCTAGTCTCCTTCAATTTTTAATGAGCCTGAAGTGACAAGTGCTCATATGGACCTTTTCCATTAAGGAGTCTGAAAAGGAACGAAAGGGACTGCTCTTGAGGTCTAGGTAGAGGGAGTACCAAACCAATCGCAAAATTGCAGAATAATTTTTACGGTACAGCAGTCAATCTTCCCGAATGCTGTGTTCAGTGCATTGCGATTAGTAGGGCGGCTGACACGGCTTCCTATGGATAAAGGTTTTATGCCTATATGGGTCTCCCAATATATACTCGATGGTACGTGGGAGCACAAGTCCGTACTGGCACTTATCGTCTCAAACTGGAGGAATCACCCAACCATCAGTGAGGACAACAGTTACCAGGCTTTACGACGCCAGAATACATCTCTAGCCTAGACCTCTAAATGTTGTGTGTTAAGTTACAAAGCGTTGTTAAGTTCATTGAATTTATTTTAGGTTGATCTTTCTTATGAAGTTTTCCTTTTGGGTTCACCACGAGATGTAGATGTAATTCCTAAAATGCAATCTAAAGATGATAAGCAAGATTTTATCTCTTTTCAGTATTGAAAATCCTAGCTACAAGGGGAAAAGAAAGACACAATCTTTTCTCAAAGAGCAAAGAGCACACTGTAAATGCACTTTTCCTAAATCAAGCCAAACAGACTGTCAATATGCAAATGCACATGTGCATGTATTTGTTTTTCACTTTCTTAATATTGATGCCTAAAAAGAAAGTTGTTGCACAAATTTGAATTCGTTTTCAAGTGAAAAACACAAACAAGCTTCTTTTCGAAATCAAAAGGTAGAGACGATTATGACACTTTATGATTTTGAAATAAACACTTGTTTTGACACTAGAAATTCACAAATTCAAGCCAAAGGCAAAAATAAAAGCATAATCAACTGTCAACAGCAAATAAACTTTCTCCTAAGATAAAAATCGACACTTACGACAGATCTAAATCAAAGGACGACGGTATGACTATTCTACTTTTGCAATGGGAAACTGTAAATGACGTAACAAACACACAAAAACATATACAGTTTCTTTATACAACTGAGGCGGAATTAAGGCAAAGAAAAGGGGTTTTTAAACAGACACACACACTGATCATAGGCTGCAAAAATCAGAGACAAAACTGAAAAAATTGAGCAAAGAACCTCAGCTGCACAAGTCTAGGCTGATCAACGCACCTGATACATAGAGAAACTGGATTGCAACGCAGGTAGCCCTCTCGGGAACTGCGTTGAAATGCAGAATCTCTTCACAGAGCCTGCGTTGGGGCAGAAATGAGAATTATATCCGGGTTCTGGGTCACGGTTTGCAGTTTAATCTATGGTTTTTGGCTGAGTAAAAGCAATCAGTAATGCACAATCGGAGGGTTGATTTAAAAGAGGTTTAAGAGCTATCACAAAGGGTAATCAGATCATTTTTGAATCATCTGTTCAAATCATAAACAGATCCAGTGAATGGATTGAAATAGCATATTTCTACTTTGCATTTGTTAATGGCAAATGCAGTTTGATTCACTACTTCTAAGTTTATGAAACAAACAACAAGAGAAACACAAACAAACTAACTAGACATGATCCCCAACGGAGTCGCCATTTTGTTAACGGGAAAAGTGTCTATTCAAAACGACCCTATTCCACTGAGGTGTGACAGTGACCTCAGAAACAAACAGGGAAAACTACTTTCGTATTCTTCTTTATGAACTATAAACGAAGAGGAATAGGATGAACCAACCTGTGTCTTGCGCTAGTCCTTTGATCCAATCTCTCTCCTCTTTGACAGCTTCCAGCTACCTACTCCCTTACTTGCCCAGCGTCACTAAGTTCCTGCAAGATCACAAAAGAAGGAAACTACACAAAGACATGGATTTATATTCATAAATAGCTTAGGATCAGATTTAAGCTAAACATACAAATGTAACAAACATCAATGATACACAAGCATGTAGGAGAAACTCAAATAGTTTTATTGATAAAACAATAAGATCCAGGAGGAGTTACAACCGATGATTCCTGATCCAGCATCAACCTCCCAGCATAGAATCCCCTCTTCACCTCTTGCAAAGCATAAATCACCCAATACTCTAATATCTATCTCAAAACCAACAACAATTCTCTGCAATGTACAAAATTCCAGCCTCCAGGATCTCTTGGTGAGGGATCCATATATAGATGTATGCAAAGAGGATGAGTCAGCTCATGAATTGATTAGTGGCTTCTCTCTATCAGTTCTTGCTTCCACTTGGGGACTGAGAGCCTCTTACTCATCACTGGCTGAATTCAGTGAGGAAAGTGTCATTGGGAATGATTCTGGAAGCTTCCATTGTCTCTCCACCTCGTGGAATGACTCTGCCACTTGTCATTTCCCGCTCAACACACCTTGGTAGTGAATTTAGGTGCGTTGCAAAACACCTAGCTAGTGTATTTGAGTGCTTTGCAACACAGCTAGCTAGTGGAGTAGCTGAAATGATCCTGATTTGACTAGTTCTGAGCAGTTTTTGGTGGAGAACTTCTGGGAGAAGCTGTAATTTGTTGACCTTGTTTCTTTAGGAGCTGGAACAACACTTTTAGGGACTTAGGATCCCTTGGTTTATGGACATTTCATGCTTAGAGCTGTAAGGCACAAAAATGTCTATAACAGCATGGGAAAGCTAGCTCTAGGATATTTCTATTGAAGGTTGAAGTTCTAAGGAGTTATTCCTCTTAGAAACCCAAAAAAATGGCACAGGTCATCTCCCCCATTTTCTTATTCTGTTGCTTTAATTTTTTCTTAGGGCTCGGATCTGTGAACTATGGAAATTTGTTTGTGAGTTGATGGGTCTGTGAGTAGTTTGTGCATTTAATCTCAAGTGGTTTTAAAGAAATTTAGTTGATTTATAGACTTAAAATTTTTGGTATTGCTATACACATGTATTTCCTTTAGTATTTATTGTTTCTATCTAAATAATTGGGAGTTTGGTCATGTGTCTCTCTTTATTCTTGGTTCTCTCCATTTTCTGAGGGTTCTTTGTCAGTTGTGGCCTCTGGGTATCCTATGGGTTTGTTTTTGGTTAGTGGTGTTAGAGCATGTGGGCTATGAGGTTGAGGTTTTTGTGTGTGTGCGGAAATTTCCAAATAAACCCTCTCGATGCGTGGCCTATGTTATGCATTTATTTGATGATGTTGTGGTATGGTGTCTAAGTCTTAGGGAAGTTACAACTACGTAGTTTCCTATTTCTTTACAAGTAGAGGAAGCTTCAGACGTTGTCACAGGTGCGACCTCTTTACTGATTCCATGCCTCCTAGGAAGTGCTTGCGTTTTCAGTGAGGGGTTGAGGATAAAATTATGTAACAATAGCTAAGAGCGAGGATTTTTTCTTGAGATTTGTTTCTATGTATTTCAATGTTGTGTCGCTGGAGAAAATAAGATAAATTCACAAGTTGGAAACTCAAGCCAGGGTGGAGAGGAAATCCTACTTGGATTCTGAAATTATGGAAGTATCAACATGGATTCTAAAACCCCAGTCATACCAGGGGAAGGAAGAATTGGTAATTGAACTCAATGGCTTTACATTGGTAGATGAAAACTATAATGGTGTTGATTCTGAAGGATAAACAATTCAAGAGTGTAACACTCTCCTCCCACATCTACCCAAGTAACCAACCAACTCATAAACATGTGATGATAGGCTACTATGATTAAATTCAACCTCCAATGTGACCTTGAGGAAAGGGAATCAACTGAAACACAACATACAAACCTTCCACATAAGCTACAGGACCCTTGAGAACCATCTCATCACTTCAAGCAGTTAGACCCTAGGTGCCACTGAATTTTTTGATCACTTGACCTTTGGATGCTCTCATTCTATAGGAATCCCAACACCCAGGGACTATTTTGTCCAATTCTATGCCAACATCCGTGGGATTTAAGCCACTTTTTCAGGCCCAAAGGCTAGGTCACTGCCCATAATTGAATAACATATTCAGAACACTAAAATAACATGGAAACAATGGTGCAAAAGAAAATAGTTGAACAAGCCCTTAACCAACCCCTACTAGGCATGACATGAATTTTGTCAAACATATCACAAATATTTAATCTACAAGTGTAACCAACATATTTAAGCATAGGGATCTCATACTTATATGAGAATCACTAAGAACCATCGTTCCCTCATATCATTTGCTAGATTATCATCTATTAGGTCATAGATACATTATCGATTCATTTACAAGTAAAAACATGATGAGATCCATACATATCCATTGTCATAAAACACATACCAACATAATAGAAGCATAAATACTAATGAAATCACAGCCATATGATCCACTTATAGATCAATATAATACTCATAGAAACACAAAAAGAAATACCCTTTCATTAATTATGCAAAATCCAAACCCGCAAAGGGACTACCACGTTCCACCTAACCATAAAATGGTTGAGCCAAATTTCTCTTTAGCCATTCACCCTTGTGCCATATTCCAGGCATGAATGTGACACTCAAGCAAAAAGAACCAACTAGGGCATCCTGAGGCTAAACCACCTAGCCCTCATCAATTGAAACTAGGCTTTACCATAATCCATCTTGGATCATTAGGCCATCACAATAAAAATGTCATAACAGGCTTTACCATGCTCTCCACCTGATCACTAGGCCAAAACAAGCATGGATGCCACTAGATTTATCCACCTACACCATTAGGATTTTTCCTGTCTCCGAGTCTCTCAAGCTTTACCACAATCCAAACTTGGATCATTAGGCCCTAAACAAAGACCCACTCTCCAGGATTTACCACATATCCCAAACCCGGGATTACTAGGTGCAAGGAATAGTAAACCACCTCTTGTCTTTACCGTTTATCCTTCCATTCACCGGAAATGATTTCTAGGCCCACCAAGGCAAGACAATACTGGATTTACCGCAACCCATAGTCTAGCTCATAGGTCACTAAGGCAATGGATTTACCATGGATTTGTTTTGGTTGAGCTCGATTGTTGGATGGATTTGAAGTTGAGTGAGGTGGATGTGCTCTATCATTCGAAGATCCACCTCACTCAACTTCAAATCCATCCAACAATCGAGCTCAACCAAAACATGAGAACCCCATCACACCATGGTTATCTGGAAATGGCAAGGATAGGTTGAAACCACTGTTACACTTGGAAAAACCCATGCCATAGTAGCAAAAGAACCATGTGAAATACCATGAATGCCAAATCTAGTAATTAAAATACACATGCAAATCAATACTTGCAAAAAATCCTACTGTAGTTGCTTGATCCAACCTTTCCCTGCTTGATCGTTGCTTTATCTTTCCTTCTTTGCCTTTCTTGATCCAATGCCACAATTCTCCAAGAAAACTCGAAGTGTCCAAGGGTGTGAGAGAGAGAGAGAGATAATAATGAGAAAGATCCAAAATTGAACTGAAAAAAGGTTACCAACTAATCCTCATAAGCATTTTTATCAATTAGGCCTATATTTTCTTCATTTTCCATTATTTTCCTTCATTTTCCTCCTCACATGCAACTTGTGACCTTGCACCTCCCTTTTCTCCTAATTTCCATTACTTTCATAAATAAATGTGCCAAAAATTCAATTTTTCCTTTCCAAAGCCTTAGCCATTGCCTTTTCCAGTTTCCTTAGCCATAATAAACCAAATGAACTCCCACTAGGATGTTTTTCCCAACATTTAGCTTGGAATAAGTGTCCCATCAACTGTGGTTATTATTTTTTCCTTTATTAACTTTTGTTACATGGAATTTTCACCAGGGGTGTTACATAACCCTCCCCCTTGGGGGACACTATCCTTAGTGTTCAGCCACATCTATACCTTAGCAAAAATTTTGAAAAACAAACTACCTATGGAGATTTATAAAATAACTCGATGTGGTATTTACAATGATCACCTTGATGAAAAGAAAATCAACATGACAACATAACGATATGACAAATATAATGACATGAAACCCATACCACTTATTGGATCTTCATAACATAGCTCATGGAAATATTTATATCCATATATATGTACATATACCAAAACAACACCAAACATGTACCAAAACATATGCCAAAGACATATACTAAAACACCATACCAAAACTGCTTTTCCTCAAACAGAAAACAATGAAGGATACATAGTTTGCATCTGATATGCTATATCCCATGTAGCTTCATCAGGTCCAAAGTGCTTCCACTACATTTTAACTTCCTCAATTGCTCATTTCCAGAGCATGAGCCCCTTTTTTCGACAATATACACTAAGGCTTCAATTGGAATTCTCCATTTGGTTCGACCTCCTATACAAACCAATCAATCACATTATCAACATATTTAGCATACTTCTTAAGCAATGACACATGGAAAAAATCATGGACTTTCACTGTCGGAGGTGGTGCAATTCGGTAGCCTACTGGTCCAATCCTCTCAACAATACTTAAGGATCCACAAAACCATGGTGCTATCTTGGCACATGATCCAATCCGTAAGGAGCTTTTCTTTGGTTTTATGTGCAAGTACACTTGTTCCCTAACCTAAAACTCCTTGAAAAACTTGTTCTGATCTGCACATCTCTTCTTCGTATCATGTTCTACCTTTAGATTCGTCTTGATTACTTGCATTTCATGTTCCATGTCTCCCAACATATCTGGTCCAATAAGTACCCTGTTTACTGGATCACTCTAGCTGATGGGAGTATTGCAACTCTGCCCATACAATGCCTCAAATGGACTCATCCTCAAAGATTCCTAATACCCATTTGTATAAACGAACTCTACCAGTGGAAGCTACTCTTCCCAATTTTTTTATTGATGCATCACATATCTCCTCAACATGTCCTCCAATATCCTATTGATGCTCTCTATCTGTCCATCTATCTATGGATGATAAGTTGTACTGAAGGCCAACTATGTGCCCAAACCTAAAAAAAACTCCTTCCAGAACTTGGAAGTGAACTTTTCATCCCTTTTTAACACAATCTTATTTGGAACACCATGAAATCTGACCACATCTCTGATGAATACTTGTGCTACATCGCTAGCTAATAATGTAGGCTTCACTGGAAGGAAGTGCGCAACCTTTGTCAACCTATCCACGACAACCATGATGGAATCATGTTGTATCATGGTATTCGGAAATCCTTTGATAAAGTCCATGGAAATAACCTCCCAGTTCCATTTTGGAATTGCAATCAGCTGTAGCAGTCCACCTAGATGCTTACACTCTGCATTCACATTCTGACAGTCGAACCACCTATGCACAAAAACTGCTACATCGTTCTTCAGAGTTGGACAATAATAAAATTTATTCACTGTATTCAATGTCCTCTAATAGCCTCGATGTCCTGTATAAGGTTTCTCATGAAGCTCTCTCAAGATTACCTTCTTGAGCTCACTACTATTTGGCACATATATCCTATCTTTGATTCTAACCAATCTATCTGTCATAAGACAATAGTCCACATCCTGTGCACCTGCACATGTACCTGTACCTATACCTATGCCTATACTACTACATGTACTATACTTGTACCACCACATGTACCTTTACCTGTACTAGTAATCTATGACAACCTGTGCACAATCTCCATATACCTCACATCCCGCTAATCTACCTACAAGATCATATCTTGTAAGTCTATCCAATTGGAACTCATAGTTGTTAAGTGATTTACCTGTATCCACCTACTATGAGCATCTGCCACTTTGTTCTCCTTTCCTTTGACATACCTAATCTCGAAGTCAAAATCACTAATCGTGGCCAACCATCTAGCCTACCAGGCATTCAAATTCAACTGGTCAAACAAATACCTCAACCCAATGTGATCACTCATCATTACAAATATCCCACCAAGAAGATATGTGCCTCCACATCTTCAATTAATGTATGATCACTGCTAACTCCAATTCATGTGTGGGATAGTTCTTCTCGTGCTCATTTAGTTTATGTGACTCATAGCATACCACTTGTCCATGTTGCATAAGGACTCCACGAAGTCCTCTCTTGTAACAATCTGTGCACACTACACATTCTTTGTTTGAATCTACAATCTATAGCACTGGTGTATGTGTCAACAACTACTTAATATTCTCAAAACTAGCCCCACACTCCTTTTTCCATTAAAAAATATTACCTTTCCTCTATAATGATGTAATAGGATGAGAAATATGCGAGAAGTTCCTGATGAACCTCCTATAATATCCTGCCAAACCCATCAAATATCTCACCTCATCCACATTCTAAGGAGCTACCCACTCCATGATGGCCCTTATCTTTTTTGGATCTATTGCAAGTCATGTACCTTAGTCTGAAAGAAACTAGACTTGTTGAGCTTAGCATACAACTGATGCTCTCTCAACAACCTCAAAACTGTTGCTAAATTCTCGACATGCTCTTCCTCATTTTAGAATATACCAAGATGCCATCTGTTATCTTGTTGGGTTGTGTTATATTCTTTCCATGACAAGCCCATGTAGTTAACTGGGGGGTTAGAAGGGGGATGGAGCCCCCCCTTCATTGTGTCGATTGCATAGCGAGGGAGTCACAAGGGGTTGAGGGGTGCAGGTTTTGTGCATGATTATCGCACATGTTTTTGGACGCGATGGTTTTTGATCCATGGTTTTGGACTCGATGGTTTTCAGTCCATGGTATTGAATGCTTGGACATGTATAAATATGTATTGTAACATTGAAAGGAACATAATGAAAAATCAAGCTGGTAGTCTTGGTTTTAGGATCCAGGGGAAAATATTTGTGTATATTTGTTTTATGTGTTGTGCTCTAGCATTGTTTATTTTATGTTTTTTAGAATTCGTATGCAGGTAATTTCTGTACGGGGTTAAAACCTACATTTGGTATCAGAGATGTTTTGGCTTCAAGGGGATGCCTTTATTGCTAAGGGGTTTTGTTTGGGCCTGTGATAGACCCTGTTCAATGGGAGATCTGTGGGATCGATTCTACCAGTGAAAGAAGATGGTGAGCAATGGAAAGATAGAGATCAAGAAATTTAATGGTCAGAGTTTTGAGTTATGGAAACTCAAGATGGAGGATCTGTTGGTGGATAAATATCAGTGGATCGTGGTAGATCCGGGTACTAAACCAACAGGAGGGTCCGATGAAGAATGGAAGAAATTAGGTCGGAAGGCTAAGAGCACAATACAAATGTGTGTCTCGGATTCAGTATTGCTGAATGTACAAGGGGAAGCTACAACGAAGGCTTTATGGGACAAGTTAGGGACTTTGTACCACTCTAAGTCTCTGATGAATAAACTATTCCTACGGAAATTTTTTTATAACCCGAGGATGAAATATGGAGACTTGGTGACAAAGCATCTAAATGCGTTTAATACTGTGGTAAGTCAGTTATCATTTGTTGATATCAAAATTTTAGATGAAGATAAGTGCATTAGTTTGTTGTGTTCTCTACCAGATTTGTGGGATAGTCTGGTTATTGCAATAGGTAGCAATGCAACTACCTTGCAGTTTGATAAATAGTCTCATCCTTGCTGATGGAGGAGATGAGATGGAAAAATATGGAGAGCCAGAATGGTGATGCCTTGTCTGTACGAGGACGGTCCTAGAACAAAAACAAAAATAAGTCATCAAGTGGGAGATCTAAATTTAGAGGGAGATTTAAATCTCCAGGAAAACATGTAAAGGTGGTGTGTCGGAAATGTGGAAAAGAAAGGCACTACAAAAGGGACTGTAAATCTAAAGCTCTTGATAAAGGAAAGGGATCTGATGATGCTCCTTCTATAGAGGCGAAAACCACCTCAGATGAATGTACTTCGCTTCTTCAAGTACACATGTAGATCATGAGGCATGGTTGATTGACTCAATTGCATCCTTTCAGTTCATTCCCCATAGAGATTTGTTCTGTGAGTATGAGAAATACAATGGTGGTGTTGTCTTCTTAGGGGATTACAGGAAGGCCAAAATCATTGGTCGTGAAAAAGTAAAGTTGAAGTTGCAAGGTGGAAGGGTTAGAACACTTCCAAGTGTTCTGCATATTCCTGCATTGGCCGGAAATCTGATTTATGTAAGCAAGCTGGATGATGCAAGTGTAAAAACAATGTTTGAGAAGGATACCTGCAAGATGGTTCGGGGAGCACTGGTATTGATGCGGGGAGTTTAGATTGAAACTCTATACAAGTTGCAAGGTAGCACTTTTGTTGATGGGTGCAAAAGTTTTGTGGTTCCTGAAAGTGGAGCAAAAAATCTAGTGGTCACTCGAGAGGAGACCATGTTGTGGCATCAAAGGCTTGGACATATTGGAGAGAAGGGACTTCGAATACTTCATGGTAAAGGTATGGTAGAAGCTATGAATAATAGCTCTCTGGATTTTGATTTCTATGAAAATTGTGTATATGGGAAGTAGAATCGGGCAAGTTTCCCCTCTAGTGGTGAGAGGGTGAAACAGATATTAGAGCTTGTGCATAGTGATGTGTTTAGACTTGTGAAGGTTCCATCACTGGGTAATTCTGTGTACTATGTATCATTTATAGATGACTTCTCAAGGAATACATGGATATATTTCCTTAAGAAGAAATCTGAAGTCTTTGATAAGTTTAAAGAATTTAAGGCTATGGTGGAAAACCAGACAGAGAAGAAGATAAAGGTGCTAAGGACAGATAACAATGGAGATTTTTGCAATAAGGAATTTGAAGAATTCTTTAAGAAGTGTGGTATAGCATGACAGAAAACTACTCCATATACACCTCAGAAAAATGGAGTTGCATAAAGAATGAACAAGATGTTGATGGAAAGGGCAAGAAGCATGCTCAGTGGTGCTGGGTTAGGACAGGAATTCTAGGCAGAGGTGGTGGAGATAGCATGTTACCTGGTCAATAGATCACCTTCATAAGCGTTGGAGGATAAGACTCCACAAGAGGTATGGACTGCTAAGAAACCCTCTCTTTCACATCTAAGGGTATTTGGATGTGATGCATATGTACATGTTCCAAAGGATAAACGAACCAAGTTGGATAGTAAATCTGAAAACTGCATCTCTATTGGGTATAAGGATAGTTTAAAGGGTTATAAGCTTTGGAACCGAGTAATAAGGAAGGTTTTGTACAGCTGATATATGGTGTTTAGAGAGGTGAAATATGTTATTAAACATTAAGTCCAACCAAAGGAACCTAAGAAGATAGAGTTTGACCTAAAGGAGGAAGAATCAAAGTCTACAGCGGAGGAGGAATCAGAAGATGAAGAGCCACAAACTCCGAGTGTTAGAAGATTAGTTCAAGAAAGAAGGCAGCCAGAAAGGTATATTCCATCTGCTTTTTGTTCAAATTTTGCTTTATTTATTACTGATGATGATCCCAAAACTGTGAAGGAAGCAGTAGATTCAGAGGATGGAAAACTCTAGAAAGAGGCCATGGTTGATGAAATGGCATCTTTGCAGAAAAATGAGGCTTGGGATCTAGTGGAGTTGTCGACTGGAAGGAAACCCATTGGTAGCAAATGGGTGTTCAAGAAGAAGACAAATGCAGAAGGAAAGGTGGAGAAATACAAAGCTTGGTTGGTAGCAAAAGGTTATTCCCAGGTGCCAGGAATTGATTTTGGTGATAATTTTTCTCCTGTTTCCAAGGTAGCTTCTATTAGATTACTTTTATCTATTGCTACTACTTTTGATTTTGAGGTAGAATAGATGGATGTGAAGGCAACATTTCTTCATGGGGATATGGAAGAGGAGATCTACATGAAGCAACCTGAAGGCTTTGCGGTGAAGGGTAAGAAAGAACTGGTATGCAAGTTAAATAAGTCTTTGTATGGGTTAAAATAGTCACCAAGGATGTGGTATTAGAAATTTGATACATTTATACGGAGACTTGGCTTCACCAAAAGCAAAGCAGATCACTGTGTGTATTTTAAATTAATTGGTGACCGTGTTATTTATCTGGTCTTGTATGTGGATGATAGGTTGCTGGTTGGAAATGACAAAGAAATTATCTAGGATTTGAAGACCCAATTGTCCTCCAAATTCGACATTAAAGATCTTGGTGTTGCAAACTATATTTTGGGCATGGAAATTAAAAGAGATCGGGCAAAGAGGAAGCTCTGGTTAAACTAGAGGAAGTATGTCCAGACAATATTACAGAGGTTTAATATGCAGGATAGTAAACCGGTGAAGGCTCCTATTCCTGTAGGTGTAAAGTTATTTGCTGAACAGTGTCCCAAGACGCAAGAAGAGGAAGAGGATATGTCCCATGTTCCATATGTAAGTGCAGTCGGTAGCCTAATGTATGTGATGGTCTGTACTAGACCAGACATTTCACATGCAATGGGAGTATTGAGCATGTTTATGTCAAAACCAGGGAAGGAGCACTGGACAGTAGTGAAGCGCGTTTTCAGGTATTTTCGTCGCACTAGTGATTATGGTTTGTGCTACCAAGGAAGACCAAGAGTGGATAGAGTGTTGGGTATTCATGGCTTTGTTAATGTAGGCTGGGCTGGAGACCTGGATCAGAGAATATCTACAAGTGGGTATGTGTTTAACCTATTCGGAGGTGTAGTCAGTTGGATGAGTAAGAAACATTCTATAGTGGCACTATCAACTACAGAGGCAGAATACATGGCAGCCACTCAGGCAAGCAAGGAAGTAGTTTGGTTGCAGAGATTGTGTTCAAGTATGGGGTTAGTATAAGGAGCTATAAGGATAGACTGTGATAGCCAAAGTGCAATTTTCTTGTCAAAGAACCCTGCATATTATTCAAAGACAAAGCATACTGATGTTCATTATCACTTTGTGAGGGATATTATAGAAGAAAAAAAGGTGTTTCTGGTAAAGGTGGACACTTTGAAGAATATTGCAAATTCACAGACAAAATCTGTGAGCTATGAGAATTTCTCTTGGTGTAGAGAAACAATGGGCATTACAGGGCTGGATAAATGACTAAGCTCTCTTGTGGCCCCCTATGGATGGGTTGTGTTATATTCTTTCCATGACTAGCCCACATAGTTAATCGGGGGGTTAGAAGGGGGGCGGAGCCCCCCCTTCGTTGCATCGATTACATAGCGAGGCGAGTCACAGGGGGTTTGAGGGGTACAGGTAACCCTACTCTAGGGGGTCCAAGGCAACACCCCGAAAATTTTTGGTTTTTGAACCTATGTTAGGTTGGGTGGACCCACCTATGATTTTGTGCATGATTTTCACACATGTTTTTGGACGCGATGGTTTTCGGTCCATGGTATTGGGTGCTTCTGCGTGTATAAATATGTATTGTAACATTGAAAGGAACATAATGAAAAATCAAGTTGGTAGTCCCGGTTTTGGGATCCAGGGGAAAATATCTGCGTATATGTGTTTTATGTGTTGTGCTCTCACATTGTTTATTTCATGTGTTTTAGAATTCATATGTAGGTAATTTTTGTACAGGGTTAAAACCTACATATCTATGATAACCCTAAATAGTTTTTTTTAGTTTCATTGGTCATCATAGATAGGGTTTTTATATCTAGGGTCATGTGACACCTATTATAGAGTCCATTCAATGTTTAATAAGGTCATCATAACAATAAAAGGTCACAATTACATCCATTTTGAGGTCATCATTTGATATCATATTGGTCTGACACTTTTACAAAATTTCACAAAAAATGCATTTACACGAACCTAGAATTTTCTATGAAAGTCCCTAACATTTCTCTAGCAAAACGGTCCACTACGACACTTGTCTCACTATGAAATTTTGTTTTTTTATAACGGTTTTATTGCAAATGATTGTCAGTGATGCAAAACGTATTGAGTCATTATACATCTTCATTCCCGTGTCCTCCACTCCTTTTCATTTAGCTTTAACTCTCCTTTTCCCCTTTATACCGTCTTATCTTATAAAAAAGGTTCACAAGTGTTGTCATGGAATAGGGTTTGTGCTGTCAAAACAAACATTAGTCATGGTCTAAGTGAGGTCTAGGTGTTCTAAATTTGATTTGCGTGTGAAGAGGAAGCAACTCACAAGTAGCTCTCGACATGTTAGCAAGCATGGCCACCATAAAACACTACAAAGGATAGGATGTAGTACGTTATTAGCCCACAGACATGAATTTGCTTGAAAAATACCCAAATTTTACACAGTCATTTGCCAGCATGGGATGCCTTCGATTTTGTCAAAATTTGTAGTGTTTTCATACGCAAATCATTAAGGACTTCACCCGCAATTTCATAGGAATTGGCACGAAGGTGGAATCCTACGTCTGAATTTCTCTCCAAACACCATTGCTCATGCTACTAAAATCCCAAGGTCAGGGAAAACATGGCTTAAAGTTCAGAAATTCCAGCTATAGAATTGTGATGAGTTCTTGAAGGAAGAACATCAAGGGATTGATATGACTATAGGTATCCCTCTATTTTTCCTTAAAGAAAATTATTCCAAGTTTTTGATGGTTATTCAAAAGTATTTTACATGTGAAGGAAGGTTCCATATGATCTACCAACACCAGTTCAAGTTGTTGCTTCACTTCACAAGTCAACATTCCTTAGATATCCCTTTTTATCTCTTCAGAAGTTTAGGAAAGATGGCTGACAAGGTTCAAGCTAAACCAGATGCAAGTAGTACCTCTATTTTCCATCATGGTTTTATGAAATTGTTAATAGTTGAAGAGTTAAATAGATTTAACAAGGAATGGCTTACCCTTTTGTTTCTAAGTGGATATGAACTAGATGTTGCTACACCCTCTAGGAAAACTCCAAAATCCAAATCTACAAACCCTAAAGGAGAGAAACAACCTAGAGCAAAACAACAGTTAGTAAGAAAGAAACCTATAATTGAAGCTTATACAAGTACTAAGAGGAGAATGACCAGAAGAAAGAAGAGAGAACAAGAACAAAGTACAAAGAAGGGAAGATTGACTGACATTCTAGAATCTATATACATCGAAGAAAGCCCATTTGAGCAGCCTATAGAAGTGACCTCAACTGAAACCAAGAAGAAAGGTAAGAGAGCAAAGAAATTAGATTTTACTCAAGAAGAACAGGGTTTCATTTTTAGGCCAAGGAAACCTGTCACCAGGTCACTCTAGCAAGTTGAGAAGATACCTGAAGCACCATTGAACAAAACAGAGTTATCAAAGAAACCATCAAAGAAAAAGAAAGGAAAGGAGGTTGTTTAAGAAAAAAGTGAAATAGAAGTCCTACAAGAACAGTTAAGGGAGGCCAAACAAGAAGTGATCAAGGCGAAGGTAGAGTTTGATCAATACCAAAATCAAGTGTTAAATAAAATAGACTTTTATGATGAAATTGTAGACAAGTATAAGAAGATGATAAAAAGGACTCTGCCCTTACAAAAGATGTTGGAACATATGTATAAAAGAAATAGTTGGTTATAGGCAGATAGGAAAATCCTACAAGGACAAGTTACAACACAAGAAATTAAAATTGAAATGATCCAGGCTGAACTCAAGGAGAGAAACCTTAAGGTTACTGTTGAAGTAAGTGTTACTCCATGATATGGAAAACTCTTAAATTTTGTCTTCTCTATACATAATTCAGTACACTCAGACATATGTATAGTCAACATGATATTAGGATTCATAAGGAGGCATTAAAATCATGGAAACTAGAAAAAAATCAAATTTTGGAACTTCCATAGCAACTGAAAATATTGAAGACGAGAATTTGCAACAAAATTGTTGTAGCTTTCCATGGGTGTTAAGGATGGTTTAAAGTGCAACAAATTTCATTCTAAAGGTCTATGTTTAGCTTGTAAGAATCAAAAAATATCTCAGAACCAGTCGAGGGAGAAAAAAGGTAGAATAAAAGTGTTTTATGAAGTTGCTACCAAATTTTTCTACGAAACTACTGAAAACACTATGTTTGCTACGAAATCATAAAAAAATCTATTTTTTTGCCTTTTTGAATATTTTTGATATCAAACATCCAAGCTCTAGGTGAATTTCAGATGATAAAGGGTCTCCACGTCATCATGATAAACTCCTATTTCGTAGCCTACCAAGTCAGCAAATAACCACCAAAATGGCCAGCTCATAAAGACATTCAACAAAAAGGGAAATTAAATTGATGTCTATCAACATTTTGAAGATGTAATGACACTCTAGCAAATTTAGAATGAAATTGGCTTCAGTTATCTACATCACCAAAAAGTGGTTATGGTTTTAAAGCTAGTAGAGTCCTAGTTGAGTTCCAACTATTGTAAAACAGAAAATATCTATGAGAACTCTCTTAATTAGTAGAAAAGTAGGAAAAGGTCTCCAGAACAGTGGATCGAATTTGGCCTAGGTGGAAAGATATGTAAAGAGATATTTTCTCCATAAATAAGTAGGTCTTCGACTTTGAGAAGGGTGGATCAAGAATGCGAAGAACTAGCCTTTTGTAATATTTTGATCATTTAATAGAAAATTTGTAGCTACTCTATTTATGTGCCTGAGATTCATGTCATGGATTTTATGGGTTTTTATCATGTTGTTTCAAGTTTTACATAGTATCTTGATTACTTGGAAATCTTGTCAAACTGCTCCAATTTCCTTCATTTACTATGTATGACTGTAGATGTTCATTTGTGTCAGTTTAAAAGCTATAGATGCCTCAGCTTCCATTAAACATTGTTGTTGACCATAATTTGTTTTGATTTGACTCCATGCCTAATGGTAGCAGTCATCATATTTTTCTTCACCTACAAAATCACAAAAAGAGATCAGAGTTAATCATTTGACTGTTTCAATTGTTTCAAGAAGATTTGATAAAAATTTGAGAGAGCCCTCTCAGATTGGAAGGACTAACTTCCAGTTCAAGTGGTCTGAAATAGTTACACTAGGTTAAAGGTTGAAACAACCCAATTCTTTCTAGCCCAGTGATAACATTTTGGTGCATCTGTCAGGAGTTCGAAAGTTATATCATCCTGGATGTTTCATTTCAAAAGTTGAGCTCTTGAAGGTAGCAGGAGATCAAATTGTTCGAGGCTGTATTCCTATCTTGGTGACTTCATTGATACTCTCAACTTAAAGGTGGCTTCCAAGAATATTCATACGAGGAGAAATCCAGACCCTAATCCACTAGAAATAGTTCATGATCCAGAAAAATTCTCAAAAAATATGCTAGCTCATCAAAATCAGGTACTTCATTTCTCTTAATATCTATATCATTTCCCTCTAGATATAGTCAATATATTTAAGGTATTAAATTTGATGAAGAGTATAAGCCTATATTTCTTAGATCTAAATCAGAGAATGATTTACCAAAACTAGGGTTAGATTCTACTTTTGAGGTTCCTAAAGAAGTTAAAGATAGGTTTTGGGAAATTGTTACATCAAAATTGTCACTTGAACAAGAGTCTTTAGAAAAACTAAAATAATTTGATCCTTTTGAACTTTTGTCAAGAAAATAAATTGGTTTCCCTTTACATGAAAGAAGTATCGCTACTTAGGAAGCAAAAGTCTCTGTCACTCAAGCCCCTTCAGGCACTTCGACTTTCATCACTACCCCTACTAGTTTAATTTTTACCCCTCACGTTAGAATTTTTGCTAGTACTTATGCTATGGAAGGCCCTACTAGATATTCTCCCCTTGTTTCACCAGCCATACTTCATGACTTACCTCAAGGATACTCCACTAGAATAAAAACTTTTGGAAGTGAGTAGGGGATAACTGCAGAATGACATGTTGACTACTTCAATGACTTTATAGACCTAGAAGAGGTAGATTATGAAGATGTTAAAATGAGGTTTTTTGTATAGAGTTTCATCTATGAGGTGAAAAAATGGTTCAAAGCTTTATCCCCTAGAAGTTTACATGACTGGAATGAATTAGAAGACACTTTCTTAAGGAAATGGGGAAGTAAAGTTAATCATGTACAAGATTTGATTGAATATAACAATTTGAAGAAGGCAAGCCATGAATTAGTATAAGATTTTTCAAAAACATTCGATAAAGTCTATAATTCCATTCATGCTCACATTAAACCTTGTTATAGACAATTTTGTTCCTTACAGCAATAAGCATGAATTGTCAATAATCCAAGGGATCCAAAGTTCCCTAAACATGATGTTCCTACCCCTAGAGGAACAAGGTCAGCAAACCAACAGCTCTCAGATCAGTTCTCCACCTGAAAACACTCAAAAACAAGCAATCCTGAAATCAAAGTAGGTGCTCCACTAGGCTTCTGCGCTGAAACACAACTGCTCCATGGTGTACTTGCGTTGCAAAGTAGGTAGAACAAAGCCCACCTGCGTTGAGCGAGTTTGGACATGTGGCACACTGAGTCATTGCTCCGGAATCTTCCAAAAATGACACTTGGATCATGGATTTCGCCTTGTGATGAGTCAGAGGCTTTGTTTCTCCAAGTGGAAGCAAGGTTCACCAAGTGGACTCAAGAACTGAAGATCAACTAAAGATTAACTGAAGAGAGAGAGGACACAAGGCAGCTACACATCAGTTGCAAGCTAACTCATCCTTTCTCAATTCATCTATATATTGAGCTCTCTCCTATGAGCTCAGCAGGCTGGAATTTTGTGCAAAGTAATGATATGTTGTTGGTTTCATTATTGAGTTATTAGGTGATTGTTTGAGAGAGGTGAAGAAGAGCAATTCTTTCTGCTGGGAGGTGTTGCTGGGTTGGAGCCTGCAATGGTTGTAATACTCTCAGAACCTTTATTTCTTCATTAATAAAAGCTATTGAGGTTCTTCTATGTGCTCTTGTTTCAATTATATATTGTGATGATTGCATGTTTGGTTTACACTAATCCATGAACCAGTTATGATTGCATGCCTCTTGTAGTTTCCTTCTTTGTTATTGTGCAGGATCTCATTGTAGCTGGGCGAGCAGAAGAACAAAGAGCTAGGAGCAAGCGGCCAAAGAGAAGAGTTTGGATTCGACATTAAGCCCAACGCAACGGTTAGTGCTTTCTCCATTCTCTTTTGCTTTCATAAAGAAGTAAACCTTAAGTAGTTTGTTTTACAGTTGTTGCTAAGGAACTGTCACCCTTAGAGTGGGTTAGGGTCATCCGAGTCGGATACTTTTCCCTACAACAAACTGGCAACTCCGCTGGGGATCGTATCCGTTTGATTGTGTTTGTAGTATTTTGCTATTCATTTCCTGAACGAAAGAGTACCAAATCGAAAAGCTTTTGACTATATCAAAAGCGAAGTAGAGGGCAGCTACTCTTGCTCATTTTCTGAGCAAATTCATGATTTGAATAGCTGATCTACAAGGATCCTTGTAAGCTCTTAGTGATAGCTTTGCACCTTCTAAATCATCCCTTTGAGTGTGCTTGACTGATTGCTTCTGATTTGAGCAAAAACCGTGCATTTTTGAGAAAATTATGACCCGGAAACTGTGAAAACGCAATTCTCGTTTTCCAAAGCAGGTAGTACACAGGCTACCTGCTTTGCAACGCAGGTCCCGAACTGGCTACCTGCGCTGAGAGCCAGTTTGACTGTGCAGAGCCTGCGTTGGCCCAAATTTGCTTAGTACATTTGGGGTTTCCTCCTTTCTCTTGCCTGTTTTCACTTAGTTTTGCTGCTAGGTGTCAGTCTTGTGCCTGTTTTGAAACCAATATTACTTGCCATCATTCCGCCTCTGTTATATAATGAAATTGTACTTGTTCTTTGTATTTCTTACTCATTTACAATTTCCCATAATGAAAAGTAAACTAGTCATGCTTTTGGCCTCTTAGATCTGAACCTGTGTTAGGCGTTTTGCTGGTCTAAAGAGTTAGCTTGTTTGCTGTCCATAGCCGATTAGTCATTTTACTTTTTTTAGTATGGTTTGATTTCATGTATTTCCAGTGATTAAGCAAGTGAATCTTAAGATGTCTTTTGATTTTGGACAAACTTGTTTACTTTCGCTTTAAATCGAAATCAAAGTTATATGACCACTTTCTTTTTGTAATCCATCCACATTAAGAAAGGGAAAAGAAAATACATGCATTGCGCATTTTGCGTTTGAAAAAGTTTGCATGATGATTTAGGAGAAAGTGCATTAGTTTGTGCTGTATGAACTGTGTGAAAAGAATTTTCCTTTCTTCTCCCTCAGTAGCTAAGATTTTCATCAGTCAAAAAGATTTGAAAAAGCTTGCTTCTCATCTTAGGCTGCATTTAGGAATTTGTCATATACATCTCGTGGTGAACCTTGAAAGGCAAACTTTAAAAAGATCAACTTAAAATATACTGAATGAACCTAACAACGCATTTGAAACATAACGCAAACATCTAGAGGTCTAGGTAGAGACGTGTTTCGGCGTCGTTAAACATAGTGACTGTCGATCTCTACGAAGGTGGGTGATTCCTCCTGAGAGTCGGTGGCACTAATACGGACTTGTGCTCCCACGTACCGTCGCGTATATATTGGGAGACCCCTATAGGCAATTATCCTTTATCCATAGGAAGCCGTGTCGGCTGCCCTACTGATCGCGATGCAGTGAACACAGCATTCACGAAGATCGACCACCCGTACCGTAAAACGTATTCTGTGGTTTCGCGAAAGGTTTGGCACACCCTCTGCCTAGATCTCCAGAGCAGTTTCTTTTGGCCCTTTTCAAACTCTATAACTGAAAAGGTCCAACCGAGCGTTTGTCACTTCGGGCTCGTTAATACATCGAAGGCGACTAGAGTCATCTTTAGCTCTTTCTCGACTCTTAAAACATGAAAAAGCAAAGTTATGTTTAAAAGCGTCTAGTAAAATTCATTCAAATCATAAACACAAATTTTCCCCTTTATATTTTAGTTGATCGAGTAATCCGCAATCGTGGAAGAAAGTCAATTGAATATCCGTCGTTCTCGGAGGCTTGCGAGTCAACCGTCTTTGTCTCCGGAATCGAAAACAATCCGGACAAAGCGAGCTCGTCGAACCAGTTCAAAATCTCCTTTAAAAGTTAGAACAAGTGTTCCAACAACATCTGAGATTCTGGTCACTCCAAACATTTCCGGAAACCCTGCCTCTATAGAAGAAGTTCAATCGCCACAGAAGGACAGTAATACTGATCCTAGTCTGGGGGCAAATACTTGTATGACTGAACCAGTTCCATCTGTAACCGGTCGAGAGAGTTTTGTTCCTCAAACATCCGTCGCGGTCGATACAACCCCTTCTTCGGCACCGGAAATCTTTTACGGACCTGACGGTCTTCCTCTTCCACCTAGTCTAATTGCGATAGAGGAAATTATAGAAGAACCGCAAGTATCCACTCCAATTCAATTTGGAGTAGGGGTCGCTCTATTTCCTGCTACAACAAAAGTTTGTCCATCACCAGTGGAAGTTCATGTAGAATCACTAGGTGATCAATTGGATAAACTAAAAATGACTGAACAACCGTCGACATCTAGGACTGTGTCGAATGACACGGCGACAGCAGAATTACCTGCTGCAAATCCAACAATGTTCGCCGGCATACCATCTGTCCCAACTAGCTCGCAGTCGCTAGAAGGAGTCCACCAAGAGACTATCTCGACAGTATGGTCTGTTCCTGTTTGTTCCGGAGTAATGTCTGGTAACTCTCATGGTGAGGCTCATCAAATTGACCCTTTTGGGAATCTAATTAGGCCATCCAGTCCTCCAGGACAGTCAATTGCCTTGAGTTCTGGGTTGCTCCCGTATGGGGGGCAGTACCCATACGGGAGTTCTCAACCTTATTCAAGTTATGGCGGAATTGCAACGAGTAGTTGGGTACCTGTGCTATCCCAGCCACCGAGAGTTGTATATTCTATGCAACAGTGTGTACCTGTGACAAACATCCCAACTACACCGGCTATTGTGACCGTGTCGCAAGTTCAAACAATGCCTATTGTATGTCAACCTCAGATTGCTCAGGTTCTCATGCAACAACCCCTTGACCCTGCAACCCAACCACAATCACCTACTGGTGGGACAACACAAGTACAGTTGGGTATAACTACCCCACATCTTGGTCCAATGGTTAGTGTAGCGCAACAACCCATGGTGTCGCAACCGTGGATAATGCAATACCAACAGCCGCAATTCCAACAAGTGTACCAAGGTTCTGAACAGCAAATATTTGCGAATACTGGACAACCATATATTCAAAATGGTCAAAATCAACCACTTTATAGTGGTCAAGTCCATCAACCGTATTCATCATACCAACATCAACTCCATTATGCTGGTATGCAAAGACCGACTGTTCAGGCGATTCCATCGTATCCTGGTTAAGCTTCACCTAACTTGAACCAGCAGTTACCATTCGTGGTGACTTTAGAGTTGCCTGATTTACATCGGTTAACCAACGATCCAATTGCTTACGCCCCTTGGTGGCCAGTGATTCCGCACAAACTTCCATCCGACATTCCTAAATTCAATGGAAATCCAGGTGAAGACCCGTCGAATCATGTGATGACATTTCATCTATGGTGTTCGTCGAACACTTTGAATGACGATTCGATAAGGCTTTGCCTCTTTCAGAGGACATTGACAGGTCCAGCGGCAAAATGGTATATAGAATTACCTAGAGCTTCGTTCGACAATTTTGGCTCCCTTGCCACGACATTCTTGACCCACTTTCAATTACCAATAAGGTATGAAACGGGAACAGAGATATTGACTAACTTCAAACAGACAACTGCAACCCATATATCAGATCATATACATGAGTGGCGACGTCGACGAAGAATGGTTAAAACATACGTTCCTGATCAGATTTTAGCTGAGTGGTTTATAAATTCGTTACTTCCAGCCATAACGGAAGATGTAGCAAAGGGAGGAGTCGTAACAGAAGAGCAGGTTATCGCTCGTGCACAATACTTGGATTTAGTATACACTCAGTCCGGCACGCTCTATGACAAAATACCAGACGCCCCTAGACCAGAGTTTTCAATCCCTCCTCCTCCTAAATCAAATAGTGACTCTCATGTCGGCGATGGCGTGATTGGCACGGCAAACACGAATCCGAAAAGGACTAATCAAAATAAGGCCCGTAAAGATTCGAATCAAAATGCACATGAAGAAGTTCTTGCTTCGGAAGTAAATGCCGTATCGACAGATAAGGGCAAAGAAACCAATCAACCAGGAAGCAAGAAGAAACAAAACAAAGGGAAGAAGAAGAAACAAGGAGAGTCATCTCCTCGAAAAACTTCTTCAAGCCCTCCTCGAGATAGGAAACCACCTTATGGGTGTCAGATATGTGATGAGGATCACTGGATGAGAGAATGTCCATACAAAGCTGATCTAAAAAGATTCTTAAAGAGTTCGCAAACTCCAGCTGTGTTAACTGATCCGTTTCCCGATCGAGGAAAAAATCTGGTTGGTAGTGGAAATGCTTCATCGTCTCAAGTGCTTATGTTATCGATATCGAAGCAACAGAATGATGCTTTGATTTCGACAAGGAACAAAGATTACGGGAATCCACAGGTGTCGAACGATAAAGGTAAAGATCAACCTAGCAGTTCGACAACAACTTCGGCAGAAGTTGTACCCCCCATCACACATGAATTAACAATAAAACCACCAAAGGGAGTAGTACACAAGTCGACATTTAATCCTCGTGCCAGAGCGGCACAACATTATAATATAGTGGAAGATTTGGCGCAATCGCCATCTGCTATGTCGACTCTTGAGGTACTACAACATTGCCCATCCCAAAGGCAGGCATTGTTATCAGCAATTGGTGGGGTGGATCCTAAAGATTCCAATCTTGTATCCTTTGATCACAAAGGATATGATCCTCAGTTACCAACTCAACTAGCTTTCCTCGTCCAAGTGAAAGCCCTCAACAAAACTGTTCATCGAACAATTATTGATGAGGGGGCATCGACATGTATTATGTCGATGAGTTGCTGGAAAACTTTAGGATCTCCAACCTTGTCGCGATCATCGACAACATTAAAAGCATTTGACGGAAGAACATATACCCCTTACGGTATCCTTAGTAACTTGAAAGTTGAACTAGGGGGAAAAACAATAGAAATAGATGTTGAAGTCATCGATGGCAATCTTGACTATAACATACTACCGGGAAGACCATGGATTTATGCCATGGAAGCTGTTGTGTCGACCTATTTTAGGAAAATCGCATTCCCTTTTCAAGGAGGGATTATGATCATTGACCAACAAAATTTCCTCCCTAATGGTTCACAAGTTACAGGAAGCGTTCCTCTGATCCATGGAAGCGACCATTCGTTTCAAAATATCGGAGTAGGCCTACTAAAAGATCCTACATTAATGGGAACTTTCATCCTCCCGCCAACGTTCATTGTGGGAGAAGTGGTGACAGTAGGAACCTGCAATATGATATCTTCCGCACAAAAGATGTCAGAAAACGATATCAGCGTGGATCATGCAAAGGTTTTGTCCCCAAGCCCAAGGGAAGTATTGTAGCAATCAATTTTCTTGGCCTGGGGGACAACCCCAAATCAACGCTCATTAAGCGTTTGGATAGATAGGTCTAGAGAATATGGCACCCCTTTAAGTCCTTGGTCGCGAGTGCATGGAACCGACAAAGGAATAGTCCAATCAATGGTAATTGATGGGGCACCATGGAATGATTCCCACCATCGTTCCCTTCTCCCGGGTTGTGGGGAAGATACTCAAAATAACCTTTATCATCCTTCAGTTTTCGATTTTCTATCGAGTACTGTAAATACAGTGGGCAATGAGGATAGTTCTTTTACTATGTCAACCTCATTAAAAAATGAAACGATCCCCTTTCCAGATCTCAATGGTAAACCTTCATTCCAACCAACAAAGTTGAATGCAATGAAGCTTGGGGGGCATGCACCTCGATTTGCGTTATTATGCTGGGGGCATGCAAACATATTATCGAGCAGTTTTAGCAATGTTCATGCTCGTTAAAAAATAATCGCAAGAATCGAGTAGTTTTTGTGTAGAGTTCATGCTCGTTAAAAAAAATAAACATAATTTGTGAGCAATCTTTCCCTAGCAGTTCAAGCTCATCCAGAAAAAATGAACCGGTAAACAACCTCGAGAAATGTAACCTTTGAAAGCCATATTCAAAGCCCTTGGTCGTGTTTATATGCCATCACCTCCATCCGTTCATTTGGCCAATCGTTCACCTCCATATGTTTGTTTACCCATTTTGAGGAACAGCTGCGAAGAGTGATTTCACTTAGCCATCCTTGTGACACTGCCGTGATTGGAGAATTCCAACCTGTACCTGGAATCTGCTGCTATCCCTGTTCATCACTCGTTCCTCAAAAGACGAGTCTTCTTTGAGCTCTTTTCACTGACTCGTAAAATATGAAAAGTTTGCCGAGTTTTGGCCTTCCAGCTCGTTAAAGCGACCGGAAAGCTATCCCTCCTCTAGATTTTAATCTTTTTGGACCTGAGGGATTATTGCACAAAAAGATCGAGCGCTTGTTTTGTTCGGCTCGTTAAAGCAACTGAAAATTCATCCCTTCTGTATTGTTTTAAACTTTTTCGGACTTAAGGGATTAGATGACGAAAAAGGAATTTTGGAGTTAAATTTTCGTACCTTTTTAGACTCTCTAAAAATGAAAAGGACCGAGTTTTCTTTGTCGTTAGACTCGTTAAAATGATTAAATAGCGACAAACTTGTCTTTAGACGAGAACGAGTTTCCCTATCGCTAGGCTCGTTAAAACATAGCGATGGGCTTGCCCGAAGGGCAGGTTATAGAACAAGCATATGTTATCCTCCTCAAGCTTGACAAAAATAAAGAGGTACTGGTCAGCAATGACTGGGGAAAAATTGGGAGAACCTCACAGCATTAATGGTAGCAAGTCGCTCTTGAACATGACACTTTGTCCTCCGTATCACATCGGGTTGGGTTGTTTCATTCACCGGTCGCATAACCATGGTCCTCGCCACACCATCCACAATTCGGGTAATGCTACCAATCCATCACATCAGTGTCGTTATATGTTCAAGAGATGTGGTTCTGTAAAGAGTCAACCGTGTTCCACCCACTGCCATACATTATCCTTCATCCACTTCATGATCGCCACCCTGAATCATACATCACAGTTTGCTTTCACCTCATCACAATCACTAGCTCCGTTCCGTGTCACTGATGTGGGATTCATTAAGGCCCTCCTTTGACGGATCACTCCTTGTCGACATCAGCTCATTATCCAAGGAGTTGATCTAGGAACAACCCCTTCAGTACTTTGAAGCTTGCATGCCTCAATGGAAAGTTTCTCACTTCCGGCAACAGGTATACATCAATGACCTTCGACCAGAAGATTTTGCATGGTGGTCGACGCCAAGTCCTTTATTCCCACCATGTAGATTGTACTGCCGTACCTTGAGGGTCATCATCCTTATCGGTGACTCCTCTCGCACTTGTTAACGGTTCACATCATTGACCGGTAATCAAGTGATGTCTTTCCATGTTCGACTTCAAGAAATTCTCACATGGATCGACTTGTACATCGAGTGAAGATCGGAAGAGATTGAAGACCCCGGATCTAGTTTCACCCATCCAGGCTACGATATATATTCAGGACATAAAGACATTTGATATGTACATCATTACAGCAGATGATCATCCTTCTCAAAGGATGATAACTTCGGCAGAGAATTATCAGTCTACAATCAGACGATCGTCTATTCTATGTACCAAAATGTATTTATAAAGCTGAGCATGGGAATGCCCGCCTCAGCTAGATCATGAAAAATGTATGAAAAATAATGTATTGTATTGTATCTTATTACAGGACACTTCTCAGCAGATTGAATGAACTTCGGTTCCTCTCAATAAAGCATTTCACCCGATAAACGACCTCATACTTTAGGGGGCATCTGTTATAGACAATTTTGTGCCTTACAGCAATAAGCATGAATTGTCAATAATCCAAGGGATCCAAAGTTCCCTAAACATGATGTTCCTACCCCTAGAGGAACAAGGTCAGCAAACCAACAGCTCTCAGATCAGTTCTCCACCTGAAAACACTCAAAAACAAGGAATCCTGAAATCAAAGCAGGTGCTCCACTAGGCTTCTGCGCTGAAACACAACTGCTCCATGGTGTACCTGCGTTGCAAAGCAGGTAGAACAAAGCCCACATGCGTTGAGCGAGTTTGGACATGTGGCACACTGAGTCATTGCTCTGGAATCTTCCAAAAATGACACTTGGATCAGGGATTTCGCCTTGTGATGAGTCAGAGGCTTTGTTTCTCCAAGTGGAAGCAAGGTTCACCAAGTGGACTCAAGAACTGAAGATCAACTAAAGATTAACTGAAGAGAGAGAGGACACAAGGCAGCTACACATCAGTTGCAAGCTGACTCATCCTTTCTCAATTCATCTATATATTGAGCTCTCTCCTATGAGCTCAGCAGGCTGGAATTTTGTGCAAAGTAATGATATGTTGTTGGTTTCATTATTGAGTTATTGGGTGATTGTTTGAGAGAGGTGAAGAAGAGCAATTCTTTCTGCTGGGAGGTGTTGCTGGGTTGGAGCCTGCAATGGTTGTAATACTCTCAGAACCTTTATTTCTTCATTAATAAAAGCTATTGAGGTTCTTCTATGTGCTCTTGTTTCAATTATATATTGTGATGATTGCATGTTTGGTTTACACTAATCCATGAACCAGTTATGATTGCATGCCTCTTGTAGTTTCCTTCTTTGTTATTGTGCAGGATCTCATTGTAGCTGGGCGAGCAGAAGAACAAAGAGCTAGGAGCAAGTGGCCAAAGAGAAGAGTTTGGATTCGACATTAAGCGCAAGGCAACTGTTAGTGCTTTCTCCATTCTCTTTTGCTTTCATAAAGAAGTAAACCTTAAGTAGTTTGTTTTACAGTTGTTGCTAAGGAATTGTCACCCTTAGAGTGGGTTAGGGTCATCCGAGTCGGATACTTTTCCGTACAACAAACCTCCTCGAGGAGCTGCCCAATTACAATATGCTGAGGCCTTTGAATATGAGTTTTCCATCCTATTAAAAGCAAGAGAGTCTACTACCTTAGCTGACATGCAAAATAATGCTATTAATGTGGAAGCTAATATGGTTGCAATGAAGAGATCTAAAGTTGTTAAAGGAAAGGTGAAAGAGGAAGAACAACTCTACATCTTTTGATCTTAAATTTGATACCATGATGAAAACAATGGAAAGGCTCATGGATAGATTGGCCCTTGGAAATAATCCTCCTGTTGCACAACCTGAGACACAAGTTAGAAATCCAAACTTCAGAAGGGTTCAAATCCAACAGAGGCAAAGAGAACAGAGAAATCAGCATGACCAACGAGTTAGGCCTCCTTTCCATCAAAACCTAGTAGATGAAGAGGAAATGCAACCAAAAGTTCGAGAAGATACTCTTCATTGTTTGGATGAAGATGAAAAAGGAATGTTTTTAACAAAAGAAGAACATGATGAGTCTTATAATGACCTGGGTGGTGATGAAAGTGAACCACAATCAAAATACCTAGAAGGCTATCAACATGCTATTCTAGAGATGCAAAAACAATATAATCTGAGAAACAGAAATGTTCCTATAGTTGCAAATAAAAATTAGCCTAAGAAAGATGCTCCAAAGATTGCAGAACAAAATAAGGAAACCCCTGCAAAGGAAGTTGAGAAGACACAACTAGTTTTTAAATTAAAGAATGAAATCTAAAAGATAAAGATTATTGTCCCCTTTGGAGAAATAATTAGGGTTACATAATATAGAAAGAAAATTGTTAAAATGCTTAACACTGAAGCTGGATCATCCAATATTTTAAATTTGCAAGAAGATCATCCTACTGTGTTCCTAGGGCTAAGAGAAGAAGATGAGAAAAATGAATAAGTACCACCTTTATATGTGAGTTTAAAAGTCCATGACATGAAATTACATAATCATATTTTAGATTCAGGGGCATCACAGAATCTAATGCCTAAGGTCATCATGGAAATATTGGGTTTAGACATAACAAGGCCATACAAGGACTTATTTTCATTTGATTAAAAAAGGGTACAATTTATAGGTGTAATCAAAGATGTCATTGTTGCTTTAAGTCAAATTCCTTCTAAGACTATACTAATCGATATTATTTTGGCTGATATTCCACCAAAGTTTTGCATGTTGTTATCTAGAGCATGGACTGCCAAAGTCAAAGAAACCATTCAGATGGATATGTCCTATTCTACTATCTCGGTTTTTGGTGAACAAAGGAGATTATACAGAGAGTCTAGGATGGCATATATGGTCAGCAGCAAAGACAAACCTCAAAAATTTCCAGTATATGTAGTGGAGACTGAATTGGGCTCATCTATACTCTTCAATGAAATCACCAACAACACAAAAAATCAGCATGAAGAAAAGAGGTAGCAAGTTGGAGAAATTGATAGGAAAGGTTGGTGGCACATGAAATTTGATGGTGTTGCAGGAAGAGATGGAGCTGGTGCAGGAATATGGATAATTAGCCTGGGAGATGAAAGTAAGTTTTTCTCTTATAAACTCAATTTCGATTGCACAAATAATATGGCAAAGTATGAAGCATTGGTTTTGGGTTTAGAAGTCTTGAAGAATTTAGGTGCTAAGAAAATCTATGTTTTTGGTGATTCTAAATTGGTCATCAAACAAGTTAACAACGCCTATAAAACCAAGGATGTTAGAATGAGAGCATACATAAATATGATTCTTGAATTACTGGAAAATTTTGAAGAGTATAATTTCACCATCAAGCTTGGAGAATAGAACAACGTTGCATATTCTTTCACTATTCAAGCAAGTCTATTTACAATTCCAATTCATTCCAACAATAAATATGAAGTTGAAATTAGGCATAGACTTGCTATACTTGATAACATAATAAACTGGAAAGTGTTTGATAATGATCAGCAAGTCAGAAATTTCTTGGAATTGAAAGAAGAATTTGAATCTATTCAAGTTGACCAGCAAAACATCTTTGCTAAAACAAAAACCAATACTGAAGTTTTCCATCTCAAAAAAAATTGTATTCCAAAGGGATTGATTCCTCTTGAGAAGTTATTTGACCAAAATGATGTGGCCAAAAACCCTAAGATAAAATATGATGATGAGGAGGTTGAAACTTATAATCTTGGTACTGCAGAAAATCCAAAGAATGTCAAGTTATCCAAATTTCTTTCTCTTGAGGAAAAACAAAAATATCTAGATTTGATGAAGAAATACATAGATATTTTTGCATGGAGTTATGCTAATTTAAAAAACTACGATCCAAATGTTATTCAACATACCATACCAATAAAGGAAAATGAAAAACCTTTCAAGAAAAAACTGGGAAGGATAAATCCATTTTTTCTTACATTGATTGAAAAGGAGATCAAAAAGTTGTTTGAAGCAAAGATCATAGTGTCATTGAGGTTTTCCAAGTGGCTGGCTAACCTGGTGCCTGTGAGAAAGAAGAATGGGGAAATTAGGATATGCATTGATTTCAGGAACTTGAATAAATCCTCATTAAAAGATAATTATCCACTTCCCAAAATGGATCATATATTGCAGAACATTGTAGGATGACAAAGGATGTCAATGCTAAATGGTTTCTCAGGGTATAATAAGATATTGGTACATCATGACAACCAAGAGAAAATAGCTCTTACCACACCCTGGGGAACCTTTATGTATGCAAAAATGCCCTTTGGACTTATGAATGCAGGGGAAACTTTTCAAATAGGTATGGGCATTGCATTTACAGATGAGTGTTTTCTAAAAAAGAAGAAGAACATATCAAGCACTTGAAGAGAATCTTTCAAAAATGTAGAAAAATTGGTATTTATTTAAATCCTATTAAGAGTATTTTTTCTTTGACAAAGGGAAAATTGTTGGGTTATATTATATCAAAGGAGGGAATTAAAATTGATCCAAGTAGGGCTTCTGCTATCCAGAAAATTGGGCTGCCCAGAAATAGAAAAGAAATCCAATCTTTTTTAGGCAAAGTGAATTTTGTGACAAGATTTATTCCTAACTTTGCAAAAATTGGGAAACACATCACAAAGATGCTTAGGAAAGACTGTGATATTACATTGATAGTAGAGGCTAAATATTCATTTGAAGAAATAAAAAAGGCTCTTACTCAGGCTCCAGTCGTCATAAATCCTAATTTTTCAAATCATTTTTGGGTTTTTACTTTTGCTTCAGAACACACAATTATTGGAGTATTGTTGCAGAAAGGAAAACAAGGTAATGAACAACCTATTTCATTTTATAGTAGAAAACTTGGAAACTCTAAATTGAAATATAACATCATGGATAAGAAAGCTTATGCTTTGGTGAAAGCTCTTAAATATTTCAGGGTGTTTGTTATTCAATCACACATTGTTGCTTATGTACCTAATGATGTAGTAAAGGGCCTATTAACTCAAGATGATCCAGATGGTAAAAGGAGTAAATGGGTTGCTACTCTACTGGAGTATGATTTGGAAATCAGGCCTACAAAATTTGTAAAAGGAAAAGGATTAGAAAATTTTATGACTTAATCAAATTTTGACTATCTAGATATCAATTTTGTAGTTGATCCCTATTGAAGAAAAGTTTATAATGTCAGATTGGTATAAATATGTTATTTTTGTATTGCAAAATCATAGAGCTCCCCCTGAACTAACAAAGTCAAAATTCAGATTTTTCAAGTTGAAGTGAGTGAGATATTGTATTTTGAATAAATGTTTGTATTGGAAAGATTCAGGTGGAATACTTCTTAACTGTCTATTGGAAGATGAGGCTGAAAAAGTGATTGAAGAGTTTCATAAAGGTGATTGTGGAGGACATCATTACTGGAGAGAAATAGTGAATAATATTCTTAGAGTAGGATTTTATTGGCCTTCAATGTTTAGAGATGTATACAAAAAGGTTGTTTCTTGTCATGAATGTCAAATATTTGAAGGAAAAAGGAAGTTACTCTCATTGCCTTTGAAACCTATTTTTGTGGAAGCCCCTTTCCAGCAGTGGGGGTTAGATTTTATTGGTGAAATAAATCCTACATATTTAGGCCAACATCGGTGGATCCTAACCACCACTAATTACTTCACAAAGTGGATTGAAGTAATTCCCACAAGGCAAGCTACAGATGCAGTCATTATTCAATTTCTAGAAAATAACATCATGTCAAGATTTGGCTGCCCCATGAAGATCATCACTGACAATGTTGAGGCTTTCAAATCAAAAAGGTTGGTAAGCTTTTGTAACCAGTATAATATCACTCTTGGCCATTCTACAACTTATTACCCCCAAGGTAATTTCTTAGCTAAACCATCAAACAAAATCCTAGTTAGAATCATCAAAAAGATTTTGCAAGAAAATAAAAGGTCATGGCATTTAAAGCTTATTTTTTCTCTATGGGATGACAAAATTTGTACTAAAAGATCTATATGAAGTTCTCCTTATGAGTTAGTTTATGGAACTGAAGTTGTTTTTCCTAGTTCTCTTTGAGTTCCAAACATGAAACTATTGCAGTGACTTGAAGAAGAACCAAATTCTATCTAAAGGAGGATCAGTCAACTAATTTCCCTGCAAGAAAAAGAGAACAATTTTACAGCAATAATCAGCAATCTCAGAACATAATTAAAAAGACTTTTGAAAAAAATACCAAAGAAGAAAATTTCAGTCCTCAAGATGTAGTTTTGAAGTGAGAGGCTAAGATTGAAGATAAAGGGAAACATGGCAAGTTTGAGAATCTCTGGAAGGGGCCATATAAGATTTTAGCCTATCATGGAAATAATACATTTATATTGCAAGAGGTGGATGGTAAACTATATGCAGGAGGACCTGTTAATGGAAAATTTCTTAAACATTATATCTCTTGATATAGTTGGAAGAAATACCATTGTATATACTCCATTTTTAGTTTCTCATTTGCAGGTGTGGATGATATATTTGACAAGTTTAAGCTCGAAGTGAAGGCCATAAAAACTTGGAGATTATGCCATCAATTTTTAGTTTTCAATAAGGTGACTGGTCTAGTGGTTCTTTGCTGCACCATTTGGGTGCAACATCCCCATTAGAGCCATTGTTATATCTGAGAACCCTAAATAAATTAAAAATACTTAGGTTTTTCATTATAGATAGGGTTTTTATGTCTAGGTTCATGTGACACCTGTCATAGGGTACATTCAATTTTTAATAAGGACATCATCATAAGAAAAGGTCACAATGACATCCATTTTGAGGTCATCATTTCATATCAGATTGGTCTGACACTTTTACAAACTTTTTTAGCAAACGCAGTTACGGAAACATAGAATTTTCTACGAAAGTCCTTGAGAGTTTCGTACCAAAACAATCCACTCCGACACTTGTCTCACTATGAAATTTTGTCGTTGTACAAAGCTTTTATTGTAAATGATTTTTAGTGATGAAAAATATACTGAGTCATTATACATCTTTATTCCTGTGTCCTCCACTCCTTTTCATTCACCTTTTCCTCTACTTTTTCCATTTATACCATCTTCTCTTATCAAAAAGGTTCACAAGTGTTGTCATGGAATAGGGTTTTTGTTGTCAAAACAAGCATTAGTCATGGTCTACGTGAGTTCTAGGTGTTCTAAATTTGGTTTGCAGGTGAATAGGAAACAACTCACAAGAAAATCTCAACGTGTTAGCAAGCATGACCAATAGAAAACACAACAAAGGAGGGGTTGTAGTATGTTATGAGCCTACATACATGAAACTTCTTGAGGAATACCAAACTTTTACACAGTCATTTGCGAGCGTGGGATTTCTTCGATTTTGTAAAAAATTGCAGGGTTTTCATACGCAAATCACCAAGGACTTCGCCATCCATTTCACAGGGATTGGCATGAAAGTGGGCATCCTAAGTTTGAATGTCTCTCTAGAAACCATTTCTCATGCTATTGAAATCCCAAGGTCAGGGGAAACATGGTTTAAAGTTCAAAAAATCAAGTTACAGAATTTTGATAAATTATTGAAGGAAGGACATCAAGTGATTGATATGACAGTACGTATCCCCAGAACTTGCCCTAAAGAAAATTATTCCAAGTTGTTTATGGTTATTCAAAAGTATTTTACATGTGAAGGAAGGTTCCATGTGATCTACAAATACCACTTCAGGTTGCTGCTTCACTTCATAGGTAAACAGTCCTTAGATATCCCTTTCTATCTCTTTAGAAATTTAGGAAATATTGTTGACAAGGTTCAAGCTAAACCAGATGCAATTAGTACCTATGTTTTTCATCATGGTCCTATCAAATTGTTAATAGTTGAAGAGTTAAATAGATTGAACAGGGATTGGATTACCTTTTTGTTTCTAAGTGGATATGAATGAGATGCTACTACTGCCTCTAGAAAAAACTCCAAAATCCAAATCTACAACCCCTAAAGCAAAGCAGCAACCTAGAGCAGAACAATAGTCAGTGACAAAGAAACCTATAATTAAAGATTCTACAAGCACTAAGAGAAGAATGACCAGAAGACAGAAGATAGAACAGGAACACAGTACAAAGAAGGGTATATTGACTGACATTCTAGAAGCTATAGACATTGAAGAAAGGCCAGTTGAGCAGCCTGTAGAAGTGACCTCAGCTGAAACCAGGAAGAAAAGTAAGAGAGAAAAGATATTAGATTTTACTCAAGAAGAACAAGGTTTCATTTTTAGGCTAAGGAAACCTATCACAAGGTCAATGCAGCAAGTTGAGAAGATACCTGAAGCACCATTGAACAAAATAGAGTTATCAAAGAAATAATTAAAGCAAAAGGAAGGCAATGATGTTGTTCAAGAAAAAAGTGAAATAGAAGTCCTACAAGAATAGTTAAGTGAGGCTAGACAAGAAGTATTCAAGACCAATCTAGAGTTTGATGAATACCAAAATGAAGTGTTAAAGAAAATAGACTTTTATGATGAAATTGCAAACAAGTCTAAGAAGATGATAAAAATGACTTTGCCTTTACACAGAATGTTGGAACATATGTATAAAAGAAATAATTGGTTACAAGCAGATAGGAAAAGCCTATAAGGACAAGTTACAACACTAGAAAGTCAAATTGAAATGATCCAGGTTGAACTCAAGAAGAGAAAGCTCAAGATTGTTGTTGAATTGAGTGTTGCTCCATGAAATGGAAAACTCTTAAATTTTCTCTTCTCTATACCTAACTTAGTCAACTTGGTCATATGTATATTCAACATGATATTAGGAGTCATAAGGAGGCATTAAAATCATGGAAACTAGAAAAAATCAAAATTTTGGAAATTTCATAGCAACTTCCCATATTGAAGCCGAGATTTTGCTACGAAAATGTTGTAGCTTTCCATTGGGGATAAGGCTAGTCTAAAGTTCAACAAAGGTCATTCTAAAGTGTTAGGATATTCCCACACTTAGGAAATAGTTAAATATAACTTAGTCTAGCGTAGAGTTAGGTGTTGGCTTATATGGGCCTAACCCAAGTTCGGAAGAGTTATTTAGCCAAACAAATCCCGTAGCTACTGGCCCTTTCGGCAACAACCCTCGGAGCGCAGACTGAGGTCTCACCCGAGGTAGCAGGGGAGGGTGCTGGAACCAAGTTTCCCAACCCTAGGGATGTCTAGGTGTGGTCCGGAGGTTTCACGCACTGGTTTACAGCTCTGCGCTTCTCGGTATTCACACAGATCCAACTTGATTATATCTTTCTTATTAGTGTGCGTTTCTATTATATGAATTAATTACCAATTACCAATGTCTTTAAGCAATAATTTAACCAACACAACTCATTCGCGCATTAAAATGAACCCAAATTTACATTCATTTAAACCTTAAGTAGATTAAATTAAACAGATATTATGACAGCTCAGAAGAAACACAGAATTTCAGAAGAAACTTATCTTTATTTCCACTTTATTTTTAATACATCCAGATATGCCCTGTGCACTCAGCTGCAGGGGTCTGTGCACACAGCTACAGAATTTCCAAGCCTCTGTGCACATAGCTGTAGAGCCTCTACCTACTACCCTTATCCCTTGACTCAGACTTTCGGACGCTTTCAATCTATCTTCTTCAAGTACCCATTACATTTCATCATTTTCAGAACCACCTTTCCCTCATAGAGCCACACTCTATTTATACCCTTCCTTGGCCTGCGATCCTGCGTGGCCTGACTCTATCTATATTTCTTTACATTATTTTCAGGTGGACTACCCTTTCACTCAACCTATTATAATTTGTGTTCCGTGCTTTCAGCAGAGTTTTTACAATCATTTAATCCTATTTTTCTGGCTTTCTACCCCAAAACCCTTATGCAAGACCTCCGCTACCCAACAGTCCCCAAACACAATCATCATGACTCATCCCAAGTCACTTGTCAGTGCGGCTAGATGCTCCTTCCTGGCTTCGTGGTTCACCTCCCTTCGAGTGTCGCTCATCGTCCTGTTGTTCCTTCATTGTCTCCTGCAACACTTCGTCCGGCTCCTGCTTCAGTGTACCTACCATGTTTCGCAACCAATGATGCTCATTCTACTCTGCTCAGTTAACACAGAACACCCCCTTATAGGATTTTAGCGTGAGCTGGGGAGCCACATATGGGATCGCCTGGTACCACCGTATCCACTTTCGACCTTCGTATCTTCTCTTTGCACCGTCTGCTGCAAGTTGTGTTGCAATTTTTCAAGACCCTGGCTACTATTCGCAAGATCCCAATCCTCGAGGGACATCAGAGATGACTTATTAACTGCATATCTACCCATGGTCATTGTCTTTCCATCCCTTCATTGTTCTGTTGTAGTGCATCGCCCTGCCCTTGGGAAAGGCAATGACCTTCGAACCAATTCTGCTTCGTGTTTTTTGTTGGGAAAAGTGTCTACTCAGAATGCCCCTATCCCACTAAGGTGTAATAGTGCCTTAGCAACAAACAAGGAAAACTACTTTCGTATTCTTCTTTATGAATTGTAAATGAAGAGGAATATGATGAACTAGCCTGTCTCTTGCGCTAGTCCTTTGATCCAATCTCTCTCCTCTTTGACAGCTTCCAGCTACCTGCTCCTTCACTTGCCCAGCTTCACCAAGTTCCTGCAAGACCACAGAAGAGGAAAACTACACAAAGAAATGGATTTACATTCATAAATAGCTTAGGATCAGATTTAAGCTAAACATGCAAATATAACAAAAACATCATTGATACACAAGCATGTAGGAGAAACTCAAATAGTTTTATTGATATAACAAGAAGATCCAGGAGGAGATACAACCAAGTGAGTCCCGATCCAGCATCAACCTCCCAGCAAAGGAATCCCTTCTTCACCTCCAACAAAGCATAAATCACCCAATACACTAATCTTAATCTCAAAACCAACAGCAATTCTCTGCAATGTACAAAATTCCAGCCCCTGGATCTCTGGGATGAGGGATCCATATATAGATGTACACAAAGAGGATGAGTCGGCTTATGATTTGACTTGTGGCTTCTCTTTGTCAGTTATTGCTTCCACTTGGACACTGAGAGCCTCTTACTCATCCTTGGTCGAACTCAGTGAGGCAAGTGTCATTGAGGAAGATTCTGGAAGCTTCCATTGTCTGTCCACCTCGAGGAATGACACTGCCATTTGTCATTTCCCGCTCAGCGCACCCTGGTAGTGCATTTAGGTGCATTGCAACGAACCTAGCTAGTGTACTGGGGTGCTATGCAACGCAGCTGGCTAGTGGAGGAGCTGAAATGATCCTGATTTGATTGATTCTGAGCAGTTTCTGGTGGAGAACTTCTGGGAGAAGCTGTAGTTGGTTGACCTTGTTCCTCTAGGGGTAGGAACAACACTTTTAGGGACTTAGGATCCCTTGGTTTATGGACATTTCATGCTTAGAGCTGTAAGGCACAAAAATTTCTATAACAGTTGCCCCCTAAAGTATGAGGTCGTTTATCGGGTGAAATGCTTTATTAGGAGGATCTGAAGTTCTTTCAATGCTGGGAGGAGACCTGTAATAAGATACAATACAATACATTATCTTCATACTTCTTTCATGATCTAGCTGAGGTGGGCATTCCCATGCTCAGCTTTATAAATTCATTTTTATGTACATAGGACAGACAAACGTCTGATGGTAGACTGATGATTTTGATGAAGTCATCATCCTTTTGGTAGGATGATTATCTGTGCTGCAATGCTGTACATGTCAATGTCTTTATTTTTCCTGAATATATATCGCAGCCTGGATGGATGAAACTAGATCCGGGGTCTTCAATCTCGTCCGATCTTCACTCAAAGTACAAGTCGATCCATGTGAGAAATGTTTTGAAGTCGAACATGGAAAGACATCGCTTGATTACCAGTCAATGATGTAAATTGTTAACAAGCGCGAGAGGACTCACTGATAAGGATGATGACCCTTAAGGTACTGCAGTACAATTCACGTGGTGTGAATAAAGGACTTGGCGTCGAACACCACGCAAAATCTTTCGGTCGAAGGTCATTGATGTATACCTGTCGCCGGAAGTGAGAAACTTGCCATTGAGGCATGCAAGCTTCAAAGTACTGAATGGGGTGTTCCTAGGTCTTCTTGGATAATGAGTTGATGTCGACAAGAAGCGATCCATGAAAGTAGGGCCTTGATGAATCCCACATCAATGACACGGAACGAAGCAAATGAAGTAATGAAGTATAATGATATATGGTTCAGGATGGCGGTCATGAAGGAATGAAGTATAATGTATGGTAGTGGATGGAACACGAGTGACTTCTTTGGATGACTTCTCTTGAACATGTCGGTGACACTTATGTGATGGATTGGTAGCATTTACCCCAAATGTGGATGGTATGGCGTGACCGTGGTGATGTGACCGGTGAATGAAACAACCCAACCCGACTTAGGCACGGAGTGGAAGTGTCATGTTCAAGAGCGACTTGCTACCAATAAAGATTCTTTGAGTTTTTCCCAATTTTTCCCCAGTCATTGCTTACCAGTACCTCTTTATTTTTGTCAAGCTTGAGGAGGATAAGATATGCTTGTTCTATAATTTTCCCTTCGGGCAAACCCATCGCTATGTTTTAACGAGCCTAGCGATAGTGAAACTCGTTCTCGTCTAAAGACAAGTTTGTCGCTATTAATCTTTTTAACGAGTCTAACGATAAAGATAACTCGGTCCTTTTCATTTTTAGAGAGTCTGAAAAGGTATGTAAAGTTAACTCCGAAATTCCTTTTTCGTCATCTAATCCCTTAAGTTCGAAAAAGTATAAAACAATACAAAAGGGATGAATTTTCGATAGTTTTAACGAGCCGAACAACACAAGCGCTCAATCTTTTTGTGCAATAATCCCTCAGGTCCAAAAAGATTAAAATCTAGAGGAGGGATAGCGCTTTCGGTCGCTTTAACGAACTGGAAGGCCAAAACTCGGCAATCTTTTCATATTTTACGAGTCAGATGAAAAGAGCTTAAAGAAGACTCGTCTTTTGAGGAACGAGTGATAAAATGGGTAGCAGCTAATTCCAGGTAAGGGTTGGAATTTTCCAATCACGGCAGTGTCACAAGGATGGCTAGTGAAATCACTCTTCACAGCTATTCCTCAAAATGGGTAAACAATCAAATGGAGGTGAATGATCGGCCAATGAAAAGTGGAGGTGACGGTGAAAACACGAGCAAGGCTTTAATGGCTGATAATGCTACATTCACGGTGGTTATTTACCGTAGGATAGTTCATTTTTTAACGAGTTTAAACGCGGGTTGAAACACTTGCTCGGTCTTATGTTTATTTTTTAACGAGCATGAACTATGTGCTAAAACTGCTCGATAATCCAGTCATATGATAAGAATGTCTCATATAAAACAGTAACATTTAGATTTTTTCCCCACATCCTTTCTTTATGCAAGTTAGGAAACGACTAATCCTACGAGTTTAAAGGGTTAGCCTACGGGTTTAAAGGGAGGACCTAAAAATTTTAAAAATAAATAGCCGCCCCTTGCTTGCATTCTAAAAGGTTTGCATGCCCCCAGGTATAAAATATGGTTTCAAGGTTACCCCTCAATTTGCAGACAAAACATTTGTTCCATCGGGAAAGGCCTACCTCTTTCAGGTTACCAAAGATTGTCTCATTCACGTTACAAATGAAACACTTCCTCGGCGATGTCTACCGAGATAAACAAAGGTGAGTGACAACGAGTGCCACACACATAAATTTGAAAAGAGAATCTTTTTCTAGAATAACCCCTCTTCCACTGACGGACGGGGTACAGACTAGTCATATTCTCCCGTGGAAACCTACCCTATACTTGAAGTTTTCCTACCGAAGCAGACCAGGACGCATGCCCCCTAGGTTTCAGTCATATCCCTCCGAATTACTCACGCTCATCGGGAGGACGGACTAGGGATTGAGACATTTCTTGCGTGAAGAGACCATTTAGGGATGGTATATGACTATTTGCTATGCGTGATCCAGGAAACGAAAGCTGGTCTACGAGCTTGACCACTCTTCCTTCGTGCGGAAAACACATTACTCTAAAGAGTGAGGAGACGATGGCTCCCATGCAATAAATATAGTCTCGCCCAAGGAGTAGATTGTAATGTAAGGGTCCTTGGACTACCATTACGTTCATTTGAACTGTCTTCCCTCTCAATGTTATGGGCACATTGGGAAGGATCCCTAAAGGCCGACTGGTTCCTTGATCAAAGCCTGTAAGATTTCTCATCTCAGGCAAAAGTGATGGCGAACCAAGCGCTTTCCAAGAAGTAGAGGAAAGGATACTCACAGAAGCCCCCTCATCTATGATGGTACCAACGATGACCATTCTATATATTTGGATGATAATTTTGAATGGTATGCTTGCTGGTAAACGGGGTCTGCCTAGTTGATTCCAGTCGAAGGAGACAACTAGGTTGCTTGGAGGTGGGATCGAGTAGATGGCCGGGTATGGCTCTGATGAACTTCCTTCCTGCGGTAAAGGAATGTGTAGATTGCCCCCATGTTCGTCGGAGTCTGTGTTGATGAAGAGAATTTGGACGGTGTCATCCTTGTTCTCTCCAGTGACTGTGTCATTCGAAGATAAAACCTCTGAAGACAAGACGGGTCAACTGCCGCCTCGACCTTTTGACTTTCGTCGTGTATGGATTCAGCTGGTTCATCTTCAATGACAGGCGCTTCAACTGACCACTTGAGCGGGCCAGCTGGATTCTCAACTAATGAAGGACTCGGCAAGAGTTTTTTATATCCAGGAAGAAGTCATAACGGTGAAACCGGACGATCATCCAAAACTCTTTTAGCTTCATCTAAGAAGGGACAACAGTGGATGGCGTGATCACCTTCGCACAGTTTACAGGGAGATCTAGCTCTCCCTTTTTGTCCTGGGGCTTCACTTTCGCTAGTTGACGGTGTGCTTTAAACATGGCTATCAGAGGTTGACGACACCGGATTGTGCAAACAGGGAGACCAGTCCCTTAGTATCCGAGGGATGCAAGGACAATCTCTGTGAAAGTGGTCTCCCTTGCAAATGACACATGGTGATTTAGGCCTGGTCGGTGTAGTGTGTGGATTTTCATTAGACGAAACTCGTTTGCCCCCATTCGCTTTTGGCTCCTTCTTCTTCTTCTCTTTCTTCTTCTTTTCCTTCTTCTCCTTAGGAACTTGACTTTTGGCTTTGCCAGTCCCATCAAGCGAAGAGGAAGGAGCAGAGGAAGAATTAGAGGAAGTAGAAGGTTGGTGGGTAACTCTGGACTGGTCTAACTGCTGATTCGATTGTTCAGGAATAGTGGTTTTCTGAATGACATTGGTTGAGAAGAGCCAGACTGGCAAGCCAATTGTTAGTCCTGGAAGCGATAATGTGGCCATATGGGGTGCACCAATATCTCCCCAAGAGGAGAAGGGACTAGGATTTCCACCAAGGGGAATTTCTTGGTTGGTAGACTCCATTTTCTTAACCTAAGATCAACGTAGGAAAAGGGTATGAATATTCCGTTTAAAATAAAATTTAAGACGCTTGGACACAACTTGTTTTTTCAGTTTTTAAGAGTCGAGAAAAAACAAAAGATGACTCTAGTCTCCTTCGATTTTTAATGAGCTTGAAGTGACAAGTGCTCAGATGGACCTTTTCCATTAAGGAGTCTGAAAAGGAACAAAAGGGACTGCTCTGGAGATCTAGGTAGAGGGTGTGCTAAACCAATCACAAAACTGCAGAATACATTTTACGGTACGACAGTCAATCTTCTCGAATGTTGTGTTTGGTGCATTGCGATCAGTAGGGCGGCCGACACAGCTTCCTATGGATAAAAGGTTTTAAGCCTATAGGGGTCTCCCAGTATATACTCGACAGTATGTGGGAGCACAAGTCCGTACAGCACTTATCGTCTCACAGTGGAGGAATCACCCAACCATCAATGAGGACAACAGTTACCAGGTTTTACGATGCCGGAACACGTCTCTAGCCTAGACCTCTATGTTGTGCGTTAAATTCCAATGCGTTGTTAGATTCATTCAATTTATTTTAAGTTGATCTTTCTTAGAAGTTTTCCTTTTGGGTTCACCACGAGATGTAGATGTAATTCCTAAATGCAATCTAAAGATGATAAGCAAGCTTTTATCTCTTTTCAGCAATGAAAATCCTACCTACAAGGGGAAAAGAAAGACACAATCTTTTCTCAAAGAGCAAAGAGCACACTGTAGATGCACTTTTCCTAAATCAAGCCATACAAACTATCAATATGCAAATGCACATATGCATGTATTTGTTTTCACTTTCTTAATATTGATGCCTAAAAAGAAAGTTGATGTACAAATTTGAATTTGCTTTCAAGTGAAAAACACAAACAAGGTTCTTTTCGAAATCAAAAAGGTAGAGAAGATTACGACACTCTATGATTTTGAAATAAACACTCGTTTCGACACTAGAAAGTGACAAATTCAAACCAAAGGTAAAAGTAAAAATTATAATCAACTGTCAACAGCAAACAAACTTTCTCCTAAGATCAAAATCGACACTTACGACAAATCTAAATCCAAGGACAACAGTATGACTATTCTACTCTTTCAATGGAAAACTGTAAATGAGGTAACAAACACACAAAGAACATTTACAGTCTTTTTGTACAAAGGAGGTGGAATTAAGGCAAGGAAAAGGAGTTTTTAGACAGGTACACAGACTGATCACAGGCTGCAAAAATCAGAGACAAAACTGGACAAAATGAAGCAAAGAACCTCAGCTACACAGGGCAAAGGTTGGTCAGCGCACCTGTTGCACAAAGAAACTGAATTGCAGCGCAGGTAGCCCTCTCGGGACCTACGTTGAAATGCAGAACCTCTTCACAGAGCCTGCGCTGGGGAAAAAACGAGACTTCTATCCGGGTTCTGGGTCACGGTTTGCAGTTTAATCTATGGTTTTTGGCCGAGTAAAAGCAATCAGTAAGGTACAATCAGAGGGATGATTTAAAGGAGGACTAAGAGCTATCACAAAGGGTAATCAGATCATTTGTGAATCAGCTGTTCAAATCATAAACAAATCCAGTGAGTGGATTGAAGTAGCAGGTGTCTACTTTAGATTTGATAATGGCAAATGCAGTTTGATTGCTACTTATGTGTATATGAAACAAACAACAAGAGAAACACAAACAAACTAACTAGACACGATCCCCAGTGGAGTTGCCATTTTGTTGTTGGGAAAAGTGTCTACTCAGAATGCCCCTATCCCACTAAGGTGTGATAGTGCCTTAGCAACAAACAAGGAAAACTACTTTCGTATTCTTCTTTATGAACTGTAAATGAAGAGGAATAGGATGAACTAACCTGTGTCTTGCGCTAGTCCTTTGATCCAATCTCTCTCCTCTTTGACAGCTTCCAGCTACCTGCTCCTTCACTTGCCCAGCTTCACCAAGTTCCTGCAAGATCACAGAAGAGGAAAACTACACAAAGACATGGATTTACATTCATAAATAGCTTAGGATCATATTTAAGTTAAACATGCAAATGTAACAAAAACATCATTGATACACAAGCATGTAGGAGAAACTCAAATAGTTTTATTGATATAACAAGAATATCTAGGAGGAGATACAACCAAGTGAGTCCCGATCCAGCATCAACCTCCCAGCAAAGGAATCCCTTCTTCACCTCCAACAAAGCATAAATCACCCAATACACTGATCTCAATCTCAAAACCAACAGCAATTCTCTGCAATGTACAAAATTCCATCCCCTGGATCTCTGGGATGAGGGATCCATATATAGATGTATGCAGAGAGGATGAGTCAGCTTATGATTTGACTTGTGGCTTCTCTCTGTCAGTTCTTGCTTCCACTTGGAGACTGAGAGCCTCTTACTCATCCTTGGTCGAACTCAGTGAGGCAAGTGTCATTGAGGAAGATTCTGGAAGCTTCCATTGTCTGTCCACCTCGAGGAATGACACTGCCATTTGTCATTTCCCGCTCAGTGCACCCTGGTAGTGCATTTAGGTGCGTTGCAACGCACCTAGCTTATGTACTGGGGTGTTATGCAACGCAGCTGGCTAGTGGAGCGGCTGAAATGATCCTGATTTGATTGATTCTGAGTAGTTTCTGGTGGAGAACTTCTGGGAGAAGCTGTAGTTGGTTGACCTTGTTCCTCTAGGGGTAGGAACAACACTTTTAGGGACTTAAGATCCCTTGGTTTATGGACATTTCATGCTTAGAGCTGTAAGGCACAAAAATGTCTATAATAGTGTTCCCTCTTTTCCAATACATCTCCTGCTGGTGAGGCTATAGTCTGCAGGATGCTCGCAGCGGTCATCCCCATTATCCTTAGAGAGCCTTGCCTTTCTATCGGCCAGATTACTACCTTCGGGTGCATGCCTTGTGAAAAGGTAATGAACAGTTCCATTTGTGTTGCCAAAGCGTAGGTCACATAGGAGAGTCCCTTCGGTGATTTATAAGCCATGTGAATTTCAAATGCACTAGTTTCTGCCTATTTCAGTTCGTGTAACCTGCTCGTGTAAAACCTGTGGCAGCTCATTCCATAACTAGTTCATACTGTTTCTCATAATTGTCTGTCGCCCACTTCCTTTTGCCATAATGAAGACATCATGTCATGAATAGTGATATCAACGGTCATCATTCCTTTTATTAGCACGTTTGCGTGATCCCTTTTGCGCAACCGTGATCCTTGTGTTTGGTCAAATGTACGTGCACCGTAGTACTTGCGCATCTATCCCCCAAGCTGCTTTATCATCCCACACTCTCTTCCAACTGGGTGGAGCAGTGAGACTATCTTCTGAATGGCCAGTTAGACAGTTGGCCTGCCCATGTAGAGCTTTAGGCGACTTCCATTCACTCTTCCCAGGAAGGGGTCTCCATTGATTTTAGCCAGCTGAACCGCGTCCCCATCGGTAACTTCTTTGACAACATAGGGTCCCAACCAGTGCATGCGGAGTTTACCTGTGAATCTTTTGAACTTACTATCATAAAGAAATACTAGATTGTTCTCCTTGAAGGTGCACACCTTGATATGGTGATCGTGCCACGCGTTCTCGTGTTGTTTCTGTACCTACTGATGGAATCCAACCAAAAATAGTTCTTCCTCTAATTATTTGAGCTGTGTGAGCCTCTCTTCAAATGTCCCGTGGTCTACCATACCAGTGATTTCCGCGATCCGCAAACTAGGCACAATATATTCCATAGGCATAATGGCCTCCTTACCATAGACTAAGTGAAACGGTGTCTAGCCTATTAGCTTATTGCATGTCGCTCAGTATGCCCATAGCACAGCAGGGATGCGTAAGTCCCAGTCATTGTGTCACACATTACAGACCTTAGTCAACACGTTTTCCAAAATTTTGTTGAAGGCCTCGATGATCCCATTTGCTTGCGGATGGTAGGGCGTGCTCTGTTATTGATATATCTAAAATTCCTCAATGGGTGCACTGATCGTTTCATTCAGAAAATGCATTCCCTTGGTCAGGACATTCTCGAACAATTTTTTTTTTGTTTTCATAGCTGTGCAATCCTTAGCTGTCTATGCCTCGGCCCATTGGGTCAAATATTCAGTCGTAGTGATGATATAACGCGCGCCCGTCTTTCCTTGGGTTCAATAGGCCCGATGAAGTCAATCGCCCATTCTCAAATGGTTGTAGCGTTATCTGTGGCTAAAGTGGAATTTCACCCCTTCGCGACAGGTTACCCATTTGTTGACATACATCACAAGCCTGACAGTATGCTTTGGAATCTTGATGTAGAGTAGGCCACCATAATCTAGCGCAAATAATCTTTATGGCTATGGCGCAGCCCACATAATGTTCGCCAGCAACCCCTCCATGTGATTTGGCTAGGATCTGTCCACGCTCGAATTCCGGTACATATTGACGCAATATTTCTTCATTTCCCATCTTGTAGAGGTGGCTTGCAATTATGGTAAAATCTGCTACGCGTATCACTAATTCCTTATTCTGCTGGATAGAATACACCTGCGGCGTAGTGCCCATAGTTAAAAAGTGGATAATGTCTTCAAAGTGGCCATCTGCAATTTGAACGACATATAATTGGGCATCTGGGAGTCTCTCCTCTAGATTTGTTGGTTCTTCCTTGGTCTCAATTCGGGGCAGGTGATCCAAACCTGCATTCAAACGTCCCAGCTTTACAACAACCTCAAAGTCATATTCTTGGAATAGTAGCAACCATCGACAGATGCACCCCCCCAACACAGGCTTATTTACTAGGTATTTGAGCGCAGAGTGATCACTATACATCTTAAAATGTCCTACGAGTAGATAGTGATGGAACTCTTGGAGCACGCATACCATCGCCAATCCCTCTCACTTAGTACTAGAGTAATTCTTTTATGCTTTAGACAACCTGTGACTTGCGAACGTAATCGGGTGATAAATTCCTTCTGTGCTTTCTTGAGTGAGTACTGCACCCAATGCAATACATGACGCATTGACATGTACATGAAATTCAATGTCCCACTTTGGAAAGACAAAGACAGGGGTAGATGCCATCTTTTCCTTAAGTGTTTCTAGGTTTTTGTTACATTCCTCATTCCAGCAATACGTAGCATCCTTCTTCAGTAACTATTCCATTGGAGCCGTGATCTGGGCATATTTTTTTATAAACTTTCAGTAGTAGCCCGTGTGTCCCAGTGTAGCGTGTAGCTGCTTGACACTTCGCGGCGCTTGCAGATTTAGTAGGATAGCAATCTTTGCCAGATCCACCATCAATCCTTGCTTACAAACCACATGGCCTAGCAAGTTCCTGAAAGGGATGAGGAAAGTACACTTCTTTAGGTTGAGTGCAATCTGGTGCCAGTGGTAGGTATCCAGCATCAATCATAAGCTCGTGACATGTTTCTTAACCAAGCCAAATACGGTCCAGTCATCCAGGTAGACTTCTAAGAACTTGTGGATAAATTCTTTGAATGCAGCTACCACAATACGGGAAAATATCACTGGCGCATTCTTCAGCCCAAAGGGCATTACCGTATACTGAAAACAACCCCATTCGGTAGCAAACATTGTCTTGCTTCGATCCTTTGGCGCAATCTTGATATGATGGTACCCAGAGAATCTGTCTATGAATGAGTATGCTTCCTGCCTGTCCACATTTTCAAGTACCTCATTTGTAAAGGGTGTTGGAAACGGATCGTTAACACAAGAATCATTGAGCTTTTGCAGATCTACGTAGATGCAATTCTCTCCCTTCTGTTTCTTCTCCTGCATGACCATAGGACTTACCCAATCAGACTCCTCGACTAGTTCAATAATTCTTGCTACCAGCATCTTGTCCAATTCTTCGTGGACCTTTGCTTTGTATTTTGGATTCAGTCGGTAGGGTTGTTGTTTCACTGGCTTTGCATCTAGCTTCAAAGTTATTTTCATCATCCCTAAGTCTCCTAGAATCCCTTCCAACTCCATAATTTTTGTAGGGAATAAATCTTGGTATTCGTGTAGCAACTCGATGACCTTTTCCACTGTGGCATCATCCCAATAGTCCCCAAGCATAGCATACTTCGGCTCTTCCTCTGTTCTGATATTTACCTGCTTTGTTTTCAATGGCGCCATGATGTCTGGATCTTCTATCTTGGGGTCGCGCACCTCACAGCTCCCTTCGGATTCTGGTATATTGATGTTACGCGAGTCATCCTCATCATCTTCTACTTGTACATTGTAACAAGCTAATGCGTGGCTCAATTGTTGCGACCAGTCTGATGACACGACTTCTTCTAGTTCCGGCGGTGTTCTGGAGATGGTGGTTTTTACTAACTGTAATGCATTGTCCACGGTATCCATCCATTGATCTTCAAAGAGGAATGTCGACAGAAACCCTTCACATAGGATATCCCACTTGCCGATGCCATGTCGGAGCTCTATTTCTGTATACCAGTTCCTTGAAATGACATCTAGAGTATGATAGAATAAGTGCACCAATTTTGGTTGAGGTTGCACACCATAAGCTTTGGTCCATTTGCTCAGGTGTATGCATGGATTCTCGCATCCATCATATTTCTCTATTATTCATAGTGTTGGCTTCTAAAATCTTATCTGCATCATATGCTTGCAGCTTTGCCAATCTTCGAAGGTTCCTTCATGGGTACCCCACCATCGCGTCGGTGTCACACGCAATGCCCATTTTAGTGCATCAAACTATTGGTACTCTGGCACCGTGCTTTCTAATTTAACCAGGAATTCATCCACTTCTGTCAACCCATCATACATTGGTAGTTCAAGGGTCTGAGCTTTAATGAAATACAAGGATTTCATCATCATATTACAGTGTAGCGTGGTTACCCTGTTTACCCTTTTTCACCATCGCTCGTCCTCTTCGTCTGAATAGTTGTAGCCCCACGAGGGTCTACTCTCCTCCTTTGGCCTATGTGCAGCAATCTTGTAGATACAATCCAATGCATCATCCCTTCCATCGTTGCGCACAGGTTCTACGTAGTGTGGTCCTTCTGTTGGATCTAGCGGAATGACTACACGGAGTGACTTCTTCTCAAACATCATCTTCCTCTATTTGAGGTCGATGACCCCGTTCATGTCAGTGGCCCAGTCTATCCCTAGCAACGCAGGGTATGGGCTATTTTCGTCCATGATTTCAATAACTTCGAATTCCATCTGGGTACTTGCGCCATTAATATCATCTGTAATTCCTTGCATCCTTCCCATGGGTAAGATTTTCTGCTGATTGGCCATCTGCAATTGGATAGGAGACCATTGTAGTGTAGGCTTACCCATGAGCTCCCAAGTCTGTTTAGGTAATAAGTTTGCATCCAAACCTAGGTCTAGAATGACCTGATCCATCTCGTAGTCACCAATCTGCACCATTAACTGCATCTCTCGACCCATACGCGACGCGTGTCTTCCTAATTTCTAGACTGCGCGAGTTTCACCCCACCATTCACACCTATTAATCACTTCCTGTAACCCTCTAGCTGCCATGTTGTCATGAAGCATTTTTATGCATGTCTCTAAGAAGGTAGTCAACATCGAGGGATCCTTATTCGGCTCAGGTTGATCCCTACTGCCTTGGGTAGAGGTGCCCGTGAAGCTTTCCCTAGCTTCCATATTCGTCTCCCCATCGATCTCTCCTATGGCTACACGGCTCCGTAATACCATGTTTACCTTGGGTTCGTCATCGCGTGGTTTGGATCTCATCATCTACACATTTTGCGTTGTTGTAGGAGGCACTGCCTTTTTGTTGTGAATCTGTGCTATCAGCATGGGGCAATCTAGCAGCTCATGATCGAATTGCTCACAATATGGACATGATACTCGAGTTGGATTGGTACAATCTTGCACATAATGTCCTGGTCCTCCACAGTTGTAACAGATTAGCTGCCCACGACCCCTTCCTGGTCCCATTCCACCCCATCCTCGACCACGTCCAAGGAATCCACCGCACATAAACTCCATGGCTAGATCCTAACTTCACACCTCAATCTGCATTCTATAGGTCGGTGTCTAGTTCATCAACATTCGATAGCTACAACAATGTCTTTCTTCATGACCCACTGATCTACAAAAGTTGCAAAAGAGCTGTTGGGGGGTTTGGTTGTATTTTGGAAATAGATGATAGTTATCAATGTTGTGCTTCCCTCCTACCTAACAGATTGTGCACTAGAGTGGGGCAATCGCGCTCAGCCCTGCTTATACCTCTGGTCACAATGGTGTTGGCCCCCCTATTACCACAAATTTCACCGAGACTAGACAGTGATCTTTATCGTGTCCTTGGCTCCTGCACTTTATACACCATACTTCCTCCCAGACTTCTGGGCACGGTGTTTGTTCTTGTTTTAACTTTTGTATTTCTAAACATAAATTTTGGACCTGTGCTTGGATTTGCTGAACTCCCAACCCTGGGTCTTGTGCTAAGGTTTCGTGCATTGGTGCCTCCAGTGCTTCTTCTTGGTTTGAGATCTTCTGTTGTGACAAGGCCGACTTCAGATATGGCATTAGTGATGTGATGAACCAAGCGTGGTGTTGTGCATCCGTTAGGGTCATGTTGGCCTCGCGAATAGTGCTTTTCAACCTCTGATCCAAATCTCATGGGTTCTCACCAAGCATCATCATGATCTCTTTGAATCCCACAGCCAACTATGCTTCTGACTTAGGTTGGCTAAACTCCTTTGTTAATTTAGTATGGATGTCCATTATCACTGCTGTTGTGTTGATGCTTGAATACTTCATGTACCATGTTAGCGCGTGATCCTACAGTGCGCTAACTATGATGGCCTTCTTGATATTATCATCTGCGACTTGCTATGCATTCCATACTGATGTTAGTACAAACCAAAATTGTTTCGGGTCTTCGCCTCCTACTCCTTTGAACACTGGTAACTGAATCGTGTTCACCATAGATACCCTCTTTCTACTACCATCCTTGATCCTTTTTATTTTTCAATGTTCCCTTCTATCGAGTCCCTGTACTTCACACCAAAAACCCCTTATGTAGATCCCGGTCCCGACAATGGAACCATTTGTTGGCTTATATGGGCCTGACCCAGCTTCAGAAGAGTTATTTAGCCAAACAAATCCCACATCTACCGGCCCTTTTAGCAACAGCCCGCGGAGAGCGGACTGAGGTCTTACCCAAGGTAGCATGGTAGTGTGCTGGAACTAGGTTTCCGCACCCTAGGGATGTCTAGGTGTGGTCTGGAGGTTTCCCGCACTAGTTTATAGCTCCATGTTGCTTGGTCTTCACACAGATACAGCTTGATTATATCTTTCTTATTAGTGTCCTTTTCTATTAGATGAAGTAATTACCAATTACCAAGGTCTTTAAGCAAACATTTAACCAACACAACTGATTCGCACATTAAAATGTACCCAAATTTACATTCATTTAAACCATAAGAAGATTAAATTAAACAGATATTACGATAGCTCAGAAGAAACACAAAATTTCAAAAGAAACTTATCTTTATTTACACTTTATTTTTAATACATCCAGATCTGCCCTGCACACTCAGCTGCAGGGGTCCACACACACAGCTGCGGACTTTCCAGGCCTCTGCACACACAGTTGTAGAGCCTCTACCTACTACCCTTATCCCTCGACTCAGACTTTTAGACGCTTTCAATCTATCTTCTTCAAGTACCCATTACATTTCATCCTTTTCAGAACTACCTTTCCCTCATAGAGCCGCACTCTATTTATACCCTTGGCCTGCGATCCTGCGCGCGCCGACTTTATCTATATTTCTTTACATTATTTTCGAGTGGACTACCCTTTGACTCAACCTATTATAATTCACGCTCCGCACTTTCAGCGGAGTTTTTACAATCATATAATCCTATTTTTCAGGCTTTCTACCCCAAAACCCTTACGCAGGACCTCCGCTACCCAACATTAGGTAAAGTGTGTTTCTTTACTATGTACTTTTGTAACTTACATTTTGACGATCACGATATGTTCTATACATGAAGTGATTTTGCAGTTCATTCTCTCCTCAGTATTACTGACACTTGATCCATGGCTTAACACCCGATTGGTCCATGATCTCTATTTGAAGAGCATGGAGGATCATTTGTAGGGTGACCGTTCATGAGAGAAGCTTATGTAAATTTTATTTCTTTTATTAATTAATTCCCTAAAGTGGTTGCATTGTCTCAGGCCGTGTAGTGTTTCCCTCTCTGAGGGTTTTAACCACGTCAATAATACTGGTGTATTGATATGTGATCTGTTTGTGAGTAGTGTCCTTTGGTGTTCTATCTGAGGAAGTTACCCTACAAATTCCTACATAAAGGCCTATGTTTAGCTTATAAGCATCAAAAAAGACCTCAAAACCAACAAAGGGAGAAAAAAGGTAGCAGAAAAGTGTTTTTTGAAGTTGCTACCAAATTTTGCTACAAAACTGCTAAAAACGTTGCTTTTGCTACAAAATCATAGAAAACTCTATTTTTCTGCCTTTTTGAAGATTTTTTATTTCGGCCATCCAAGCTCTAGGTGGATTTTAGATGATAAAGGGTGTCCACGTCATCATGATAAACTTCTATTTTTCAGCCTGCTAAGTTAGCAAATAGTCTCATCTAAAAATTAGCCAGCTCATAAAGACAGTCAACAAAAAGGAAAATTAAATTGATGTTTATCAACAATTTGAAGATGTAATGACACTCTAGCAAATCTAGCATGCAGTCCGCTTTGGTTATCTACATCAACAAAAAGTGGTTATGGTTTTAAAGATAGTAGAGTCCTAGTTGAGTTCTAACTATTGTAAAATAGAAAATCCCTATGAGGACTCTGTTAGTTAAAAGAAAAGTAGGAATAGGTCTCTAAAATAGTGGATCAAATTTTGCCTAGGTGGCAAGATATGTAAAGAGGTATTTTCTTTATAAATAAGTAGGTATTTAACTTTGAGAAGGGTTGATTAATAATGTGAAGAAATGAGCTTTTGTGATATTTTGATCCTTTAATATAAAATTTGCAGCTACTCTAATTATGTACTTGAGATTCATGTCATGGCTTTTATGGGTTTTTATCATATTGTTCCAAGTTTTACATTGTATCTTGATTATTTGGAAATCTTGTCAAACTACCCCAATTTCCTTCATTTACTATGTATGACTATAGATGTTCATTTGTGTCAGATTAAAAGCTATAGATGCATCATCTTCCATTAAACATTGTTGTTGACCATAATTTGTTTTGATTTGACTTCATGCCAAATGGTAGCAATCATCATCTTTTTCTTCACCTACAAAATTAAAAAAAAGATATCAATGTTAGTCATCTGACTGCTTCAATTGTTTCAAGAATATTTGATAAAAATTTGAGAGAGTCCTATCAGATTGTAAGGACTAACTTCCAGTTCAAGTGGCATGGAATAGTTACACTAGGTTAAAGGTTGAAACAACCCAATTATTTCTATCCCAGTGAGAACATCATCAATGAACACAATAAAAAACTTATCCAAATACAGACGCAGCACATTATTCATCAAGAACATAAATGTATCTAGATCATTAGTTAAGCCAATGGAATGACAACAAAATCATAATGCCCATACCTGGTCTGGAAGGTTCTCTTGTAAATGTCCTCCTCTTTGATGTGTACCTAATTTTATCCAGATCTCAAGTCAATCTTAGAGAACACTACTGCTCCCTTGAGCTGATCAAACAAATCATAAGTCCTCGGTAATTGGTACCCTTTCATGATGGCCACTTTGTTCAACTACCTGTAATCAATGCACAATATGAGAGTTCCATCTTTCTTCTTCACAAACAATACTGGTGCACCCCAAGGTGATACACTTGGTCTAATGTATCCCTTGTTCAACATTTCCTTCAACTATAGATTCAACTCTACTAACTCAGGTGTGCTCATCCTGTAAGGTGCCTTTGATGCAGGATCTGCCCCTGGCACTAACTCAATAGAAAATACTACCTCCCTGTGAGGTGGAAATATGAAATCTCCTCAAGAAATACATCCTGAAACTGTTGTAGAACTAGCTACCTACTCAAAACATCTTTATCCTCAAATTACTTACCCTTGTCACTAGAAATGTGCACTGAAAATAACATACACCCTTTCCAATGACTATGATTTTCCTGCATAGATGTCACCATCCTAACTAATTTGGCTTTCTTCTTTCCCTGTAAGACTATTGGTTCTCCATTGTCATCAACACACTCAATGGCTTTGTCATAATAGTCTACCTTGGTTCTATGAAGATACAACCAATCCATGCCCAACAACATCTTGTATGATCCAAATGGTAATACATTTAAATGTATTTTGGTAGGCCTACCATTCAAATCAAATTCACAATCTCTTACCCAATTATGAAATCACTCCTTTATACCTGTAGAAAACTGCACTACCCAAGATTTTGCATGAAACTCCTTGCTCAAACCACACTTATCCCCCAAGTTAGGACTAACATAGATATAATTAGATCTAGGGTCAATCAAAATAGAAATAACTTGATCACAAAGATTACCTTCCATCTTAATGATAGATGTCTGATGGTCTCCCTGTTTGTTATCCAATGCTACATAAATATGAGGAATACTCTTAACAACATCCCCAACAGTCTGTGCCTCCTGCGCACTATATATCTGAGGACTAACACCCTAATTCTATGGAAAATCTCTCTTAAGGTGCTCCTTATCTCATGTCTAACACTCCAACTGACCAGTACCATCACCTATATGTTTCTTATGTGACCCATGTCCCTGTCTAGCTTCATTGAACCTATTTTATGGTTCCACATTTTCCTTCTCTTCTTCATTTTGAGGCCTTTTATTTTCAGATTCCATTTGCCTTTACCTTTTTCCTTATCCTTCCCTTTCCATCCTTGTTGATATTCATTATTACACTTTGATTGTTCATATAAATGCTTCAATTTCCCAATAACTTCCTGAAGTAACTGAGGCTCATCATACTCAATCCGATTTCTAAGTATTAATGGCAATCCAGTGAAAAATCATTGAAATTTATCTTTCTCATCTTTAAGATAGGGTACATAGCTCAATATATCCATAAACTTATTCATGTACTCTTCATCTGTCATTGATCCCATCCTTAGCTAATATAATTCTTTGTCCTTACTGTTGTAGTACCTTTCTGACAAGTATTTCTTCCTCAAAAGCCTCTTGAGCTCATGCCAACTGAATTCATTTGTCCTGATGTCTCTTACCCACTTCACATCTTCCCACCAAATGCCCACTATAACTTTCAAGTTGAAGATCACTACTCTGGCCTTCATGTTATCTGTTTAATTATGCAACTCAAAGAATTTGTTCATCCCAATTATCCAAGCCTCTGCATCTTTCGGCTTCTTCACATCTCCATCAAACGTAGGTGGCTTCACTTTCTTAAACTCATGTGGTAAGTATCGCCTTCCACTCCTCCTTTAAGGATGATAACGATGATGATCATGATGTCTATCCAAGATAGAACTATAATAGTGCATGTATCCATCACCTCTCTTATCCAGAGTATCCAACAACCTACCATCTCTAACAGTGTCATTTTATTCGACCTGTAACCACCATTAGACCTACTTCCATATGCCCGATTAGTTTTGTCATCCTGTCCATGGCTGATCTAAAGTGGCCCTTGTCACTGCACTTATGACAAACTTTGAAGAAGTATAGCATTTACCTCTACTTATTTCTCTTGTTCCTATATGATTCTATCATTGTTTTCCTTACAGCTCCTTATTTCTTCCTTAAAGCTTCTCAATGTATCTGCCAAATCAAAAGAGTGCCCAACATCATGCTACTCATCTGATTCACAGGGAGAGTCTTTTTAGTGTACCATATTGCTATCCATTTGATCTCTTTCCTATAAGGCATACTATGTAAGCTAAACCAAGGCGTACATGTTGTCTCCAATGGGTAGCTCCTAGGAGTGTGGATGAGGTGAGATATTTCATGGGTCTGGCTAGCTATTATAGGAGGTTTATCAGGAACTTCTCGTAGATTTATTATCCCATTAGATCATTGCAAAGAAAGGGTAAGAAGTTCGAATGGACTAAAGAGTGTGAGACTAGCTTTGAGTAGCTTAAGTAGTTGTTGACACATGCACCAATACTACAGATTGAAGATCCAGACAAAGATTTTGTGGTATGTATAGATGCTTGCAAGAGAGGGCTTGGTGGAGTCCTTATGCAAGATGGATAAGTGGTATGTTATGAGTCTCGGAAACTAAATGAACACAAGCATAACTATCCCACGCATTATCTCAAGTTAGCAATAATTTTACATGCATTGAAGATGTGGAGACATTATTTTATTGGCACGCAGTTTGTGCTTATGAGTGATCACATCGGATTGAGGTATTTGATTGACCAACTGAATCTAAATGCCAGGCAGTCTAGATGGTTGGCCATGATTAGTAAGTTTGACTTCGAGATCAGGTACATCAAATGCAAGGAGAATAGAGTGGCAAATGCTCTTAGTAGGAAGGTACATATGAATCACTTAGCAACTATGAGCTCTTATGGGACAGATTTACAGGACAAGATCTTGTGGGCAGGACAATAGGATGTTAGGTATATGGAAATTGTGCACAAGTTATAGCAGGGTGATAGTATAGGTACAAGTATAGGTCATAGTATAGGTATAGATACAGGTACATGTAGTGGTACAAGTATAAGTGACGGTACAGGTGTAGGTGCACAGGCTTTGGAAAATTGTCTTGTGGCAAGTGGATTGGTCAAGTTCCAAGATAGGATATATCTACCAGACAGTAGTGAGCTCAAGAAGGTGATATTGAGGGATTTTCATGAAAAACCATATTCAAGTCACCCAGTTTATCAGAGGAAACTCATAGTAGTGCAGAGGTATTACTATTGGTCAAACCTGAAGAAGTATGTAGCAGAGTTTGTGGCTAGATGTTTCAATCTTCAGCGATTGAAGGCAGGGTGAAAACATACAAGTGGATTGCTACAGCCGACTACTATTCCTGAGTGGAAATGGGAGGTCATTTCCATGGATTTCATCACAGGGTTGTCGAAGACAATGAAGCAACTTCCTTCCATCATGGTCATTGTGGATAGCTTAGCAAAGGTTGCATACCTTGTTCCGGTGAAGTCTACATACTTAGCTAGCGATGTGGCACAAGTATTCATCTGAGATGTGGTTAGACTACATGATGTTCCAAAGAATATTGTATCAGATAGGGATGTGATTTTCACTTCCAAGTTTTCGAAGGAGTTATTTGCAGGTTTGGGCACAGAGTTGGCCTTCAGCATAGCTTATCATCTGCAGACGGATGAACAGATAGAGAGGGTCAATAGGATATTAGAGGACATGTTGAGGATGTATGTGATGCATCAACAATGGAAGTTGGAAGAGCATCTCCCTTTGGTCGAGCTTGCATACAAAAATGGTTATTAGGAGCCACTAAGGATGAGTCATTTTGAGGCATTATATGGGTGGAGTTGTAACACCAATTAGTTGGAGTGATCTAGTTAGAAGAGTATTGATTGGACCAAATATGTTGGTAGACATGGAATAGGAGATGCAGGTGATCAAGATGAATCTCAAGGTAGCACAGGATAGGCATAAGAGTTATGCAGATAAAAATAGGTTGTTCAAAGAGTTCCAAGTTGTGGAACATGTATACTTCCGCATCAAACCGAAGAAGAGTTCCTTGTTGATTGGCTCATGTGCCAAGCTAACACCACATTTTTTTGGACCCTTTAGTATCATTGAGAGGACTAAGCCAGTAGCCTATCGACTTGCACTGCCTCCGACAGTGAAATTCCATAATGTTTTCCATGTATCTTTGCTTAAGAAGTATGTTAAGGATGTTGATCATGTGATTGACTGGTTTTTATTGCATGTGGAATGAGAAGGATAATTCCAGATGACGCCTCAGTGTATATTGCAGAAAAAGGTGCTCATGCTCTGGAACCGAGCAATTGAGCAAGTTAAAGTGCAATGGAAGCAATTTCGGCCCAATGAAGCTACATGGGAGATGGTGGATTAGATGCAGGCTATGTATCCTTCCTTGTTTTTCTATTCAAGAAAAGCAGCTTTGATATGGTGGTTTGGTGATTTCTTATGGTGGTTTAATGTTTGCTTATGATGGCTTGGTATATGCTTTATGGTGGTTTAGTAGTTGCTTATGTTGGTTTAGTATATGTTTTATGGTGATCAATATATGCTTTATGATGGTTGATATATGCTATATGATGTTTTTTATATATGCCTAGATTTGATATTGGCATATGTTTGATATATGCCAAATATTATGCAGATATTCCCATGCTTGAAGCCTGCCCATCTGCCCATGATTATGTAGATCTGCAAATCAGCCAGCCTGCTATTATTCCTAGCACAATGATCAAGAAGGGAGAATAAAGTTCCCCATCATCTTTTGTCCCTCTGTCTTCTCAAGTGAAAATCCCTCAAAGTTGCCCCTTGAACACTAGGGCAGAACAAAATTCAATGATCAAGGCTGAAACTAATCATCTCAGTCTTGATATTCTGAAACCTGCTCAGGTGGCCTCCACACAAATTGAAATGGCAGCTTATCAGATGACAGAGGAAGAGGGTGCACAATATTGGAATCCCTCCTTGGATGAGGATTGTTTTAAGAAATATGCAGGATCAGTTGATGTCTTTGTGTCCCCTGTACATGAACACGTTGGTACACCATTTGTATCAGTTGTGCAGACCTCAAATGACACAGAGAAGTACACAACAACCATGATTATTCAGCAAGTGTACAAAGGCTCCTGTAAAGAACATCCAAGGAGGAAAATACACAAAAGGGAGATGAAATTTGATCCATATTTACCTGTTAAGCTCAAATGTCCTAAAATTTTTGAGGTAAAGGATCAAATAAATACTATTTTTCTGATCTATGATGAACCAGTCGAGAGCAGGAGAAACAATTTTGGTGGCCTTGTAAATGGGCAATGTTTGAAGTTTTAAGTTTTCAGGCCTTAATGATTGCAAGTAGTTTCTCTTCCATGATTTAGTGTAGACTTGGTTTGACTCCATGCCCAATGGATGCTAGGAAAATATTTTTTAAGCTGGTTTTGTATGAAGTCATTGGTCTACAGGTTCTTGAGACCTCATAGGGAGGATCTCATCCCTAGAAGGAGCCAGTGTTAGCTCTGCTACAATTTTCAGTGTTTGGAGGTCAAATTTAGGTCTGGTGATGGGTTTATGCCGAAAAGGAGTGCCAAGTAGTCTTTTCACCTTCCCTTCCTTCAATTTTTTCATAAACTCTTAGCCCTTTGTTTCTCTGTTTTCCTCTTGAAACTTCTTCATTCCTCGCCTTATCCATATTCTCCTGCTTAATTCCTTTTTGCCCCACTGCCTCTTTTTTATCTTTATAAACTATGCATAACCTTTTTCTTTTGTTCCTGGGCATTTAACCTATGGACCCACGCCCATATAACCTTCCGCCATGACCATAGCCGTTGATTGTCGTGTTTTAATCTAACGGTCTTCGTTTTTTCCCCGCGAATTAAACATCATTCACTTCCCCACCATTGATCACGTCCATCACCAGATCTAACAGTGGACGCCCCCCCCCCCCCCCGATCGTGAAACTTGCACACTTATTAGCCCGTGGGGGTGGTGGTTTTTGTCTCACACGCGTCGTGATCTTACGGGATCACATCGTTGCATAAAAATACCGCCGAGCCCTGGTAGGGGGTGTGAGGAAACCACCCGACACGCAAAACCGCCATCCCCGTCGTTTAAACCTTGCACACCTTTTGTGACTGATTGCCATCAGATCTGCCCAACTGGGATCCGACGGCTGACAATTGTCTTCACCTGTCCGCCTCTCGATTCCTCTTGCCAATGATCTTCGCCTTTCATTTGCTTGATCCAATGGATGTTGTATGTTCCCTGATCTGATCATGCCTTCACCATTCTATTTACACCCATTTCCTGCTCTATGCTCCTGAAACACGAAGATGGCTGGCTACTAGTCCCTGTACTGCCTATATTAAATCTTCAAACTACCTCATTTAAGAAGCAGCATGGCCGAGGACAAAAAGGACTGCCTCAAGCAGTTAAAAGAATTGAATGGTTATGGGTTTCATTCATTTTTCACTCCATTTGCCCAAGAAGGACTGTAGAACACCAGAGAAGGTTGAATTCATGCGCAGACACAGTCAGATCATGGCAGAGGCCCATTCCAAAGAGTTAATGTGGTTGTTGGCCCATTATTATCCTTCCTCGTATAACACAATAGAGTGTTTTTGTAACCAACCTCTATATATATCCAGAAGACAGAATGTAATAGGTTGATGAATGTTATTTTGTTGTAGGCTTCAACTTCTAGAGACTGTAACTACTATGATACCTGCAGCGTCCGGTCTTCATTTTCAGCTAATGCAAGCTTCTTTTACTGTTAATTTCTCACTTTCTGCTTCTTCTTCTTTGTCTAGGTTGTGCCTGTTATGCATTTGTTGTAGATGTTTAGCATTAGAGGGGCTGTCATCCCACCTCTGTGTTTGGATCTAGCATGTATCATTGAATTTGTATGCAGGTTTCTGTTATTTTAATGCCAGAGAGTTGTCATCCTATCTGTGTATTAGGAAACAGATTTACAGACCTCTTTACTGGTTGCAGCTGGCCATCACAAGGCCCTGTGCATCTGCTGGTGTGATTAGTATTCTCCATCATCACATTCTCCTTAAACTGTGAGTAATTAGTGGTCTAAAGCCTTGTAGTCTAGGGGTGTTCACCCATGTCTGGGGTTAAGCATAGTGGAAGTGGTTATTTGGCTTGAATATGCATCATTTCTTTCATTCATCCACAATTTTTCCAACATTTTGTTGAGCTTTTAATGTTCCCAAGCATCTCTAATTGTTGTGGGGAAAAGTATCCGACTCGGATGACCCTATCCCTACTCTAAAGGTGACAGTCTTTAGCAACAACTGAAAGTAAAGCTTTGATATTTTCCTTTATGAAAGTACAGAGAGAAGGAAGAAAAGATTAACCAACCTGGTGTCTTTCACTTAGTCGATCCTTATCCTCTCTCTTTGTCTCTTGTTCTCAGCTCCTTGCTCTCTTTGCCGGTCCATCTACACACAGATCCTGCACAAAACAAGAGAGGAAACTACAAGATACATGTACTCATAACTGATGCATGGATTAGAGTGAATCAAATATATAAGTAAATACAATACATCAATGCAATACAAGTATATAGGAGAACATGCAAAACTTTATTGATAGAAGTAACAGGGTTCTGAGAAGGTTACAACCATTGATGGCTCCAATCCAGCAGCACCTCCCCAATAGCAAGAACTCTCCTCTTCACCTCTAGTAAAACAATCACCCAATAGCTCTAACTGTAAACCAACAGCACCTCCTTGCTTTACACAAAATTCCAGCCTCCTTAGACCTCATAGAAGACTTCTATATATAGGAGAGAAGAAGAGAGGATGAGTCAGCTTGAGGCTGGCATAGAGCTGACTAGTGTCCTCTCCCTCTTCAGTTAATCTTCAGTTCTTGAGTCCACTTGGAGATCCTTGCTTACACATGGTGATCAAGTACCTCTTACTCATCACAGGGCGAATCTCATGAACCAAGTGTCAGTTTGGAAGCTTCCTGGGCAGTTGACACCTTGCAGAATGACTGTGCCACTTGGCAAATCTCGCCCAGCGCAGGTAGCCTTCATTAGATTTGACTTCCAGCGCAGGTACAAGGAGGAGCAGTTGCATTCCAGCGCAGATGCTCAGTGGAGCAGCTGACATGATCCAAAAATAGCCTGTTTTGAAGTGTTTTCAGGTGGAGAACTGATTGGAAGTGCTGTGGTTTGATGACCTTGTTCTTTTAGGGGTAAGAACAACATGTTTAGGGACTGAGGATCCCTGTAATTATTGACATTTCATGCTCCATGTCGCGAGGCACAAAAATGTCTATAACAGTTGCCCCCTAAAGTATGAGGCCGTTTATCGGGTGAAATGCTTTATCTAGAGGGTCCGAAGTTCATTCCAGTGCTGAGGAGGCGCCCTGTAATACAATACAATACAATACATTATTTTTCATTCTATTTTCATGATCTAGCTGAGGCGGGCATTCCCATGCTCAGCTTTTATAAATACATTTTGGTACATATGACAGACGATCGTCTGAAGGTAGACCGATAATTTTCTGCTGAAATTATCATCCTTTGAATAGGATGATCATCTACTGCAATGATGTACATGGCAAATGCTTTTATATTTCCCGAATATATATCGCAGCCCGGATGGATGAAACTAGATCCGGGGTCTTCAAACTCGTTCGATCTTCACTCTAAGTACAAGTCGATCCATGTGAGAATTTCGCTGAAGTCGAACATGGAAAGACATCGCTTGATTACCGGTCAATAATGAAAACCGTTAACAAGCGCGAGAGGAATCACCAATAATGACGATGACCCTCAAGGTACTGCAGTACAATTCACGTGGCGTGAATAGAGGACTTGGCGTCGAACGCCACGCAAAATCTTCTGGTCGAAGGTCATTGATGTATACCTGTCGCCGGAAGTGAGAAACTTGCCATTGAGGCATGCAAGCTTCAAAGTACTGATGGGGGTGTTCCTAGATCAACTTCTTGGATAATGAGCTGAAGTCGACAAGAAGCGATACGTCAAAGGAGGGCCTTAATGAATCCCACATCAATGACACGGAACGGAGCTAATGATTTTAGTGGAGGTGAAAACAAACTGTGACATATGATTCAGGGTGGCGATCATGAATGGATGAAGGATAATGTATGGCAGTGGATGGGACAATGTTGACACTTTCAGAATGACCCCTCTTGAACATATAACGACACTAATGCGATGGATCGGTAGCATTACCCCAAATGTGGATGGTTTGGCGAGGACCATGGCGATGAGACCGATGAATGAAACAACCCAACCCGATGTGGTACGGAGGAAAAGTGTCATGTTCAAGAGTGACTTGCTACCATTAAACTTTGATGTTCTCCCAATTTTTTCCCCAGTCATTTCTGACCAGTACCTCTTTATTTTTGTCAAGCTTGAGGAGGATAACATATGCTTGTTCTATAACCTGCCCTTCGGGCAAGCCCATCGCCATGATTTAACGAGCCTAGCGATAGGGAAACTCGTTCTCGTCTAAAGACAAGTTTGTCGCTATTTAATCATTTTAATGAGTCTAACGACAAGGAAAACTCGGTCCTTTTCATTTTTAGAGAGTCTGAAAAGGTACAGAAAGTTAACTCCATAATTCCTTTTTCGTCATCTAATCCCTTAAGTCCGAAAAAGTATAAAACAATATAGAAGGGATGGCTATTCGATACTTTTACGAGCCGAACGAGACAAGCGCTCGATCTTTTTGTGCAATAATCCCTCAGGTCCAAAAAGATTAAAATCTAGAGGAGGGATAGCGTTCCGGTCTTCTAACGAGCTGGAAGGCCAAAACTCGGCAAACTTTTCATATTTTACGAGTCAGTGAAAAGAGCTCAAAGAAGACTCGTTTTTTGAGGAACGAGTGATAAACAGGGATAGCAGCAGATTCCAGGTACAAATTGGAATTTTCCAATCACGGTAGTGTCACAAGGATGGCTAGGTGAAATCACTCTTCGCAGCTGTTCCTCAAAAGGGGTAAACACACATATGGGGGTGAACGACCGGCCAAATGAAATGGAGGTGATGGATGAAAACACGACCAAGGCTTTTAAGGCTGATAAATTTACGATCGCAATGGTTATTTACCGAGATAGGTTCATTTTTTAATGAGCTTGAACTTTGGCGAAAAAACTTTGCTCACACTTTTCTATTTTTTAACGAGCATAAATTCTGTGGTAAAACTGCTCGATTCATGGTCAAATTTAATTTTTTACTTTTACTAGCTTTTCTCTTTTCAAATGTAGTACTTCATCTTCAATTGTTGCAACAAATTTTGTTAGAAATGGACAATATTTGTATGAAAACGAGATTATAACCCTAATATTTAACTTTAAACTGTGTAAAAAGTCATAAAAAGGGGTTTTTACCTCTCATTTACCATTTCATTTGCATTTTGCTTGTTGGAGCTTTGGAGGTGCCTCTTCTTCCTTGATTTTCACCAGCTGATTCCGGGAGATTCTGTGGACGATTTTCGGCGCCGTTTGGACCAGGTAGGAGCTAAACCTTAGCCCTTCACTTTCATGGTTTCCTTTTTCAGTTTCATGCATGTTTTTCAGGGTTTCTGAGCCCCAAGGGTTTCATCAGGGTGCCCTGGCATCAGCGCTGGTTCCCCTTTCGAAACTTGTGCTATATTTCAGGTGGCCTTAAGGCAGACTGCCTTACAGCGCAAGGGGAAGACTCTCTGCCTGCGCTGGGCCTAGAAAAGCTGATCTTGCATGTGTTTTTTGATGATTTTTTCGCCAGTTTTTCATCAAAATGAGGAACTTACTCCTTTCTCTTCTTTGCTTGCAGGGAACTTTGAACAAAATGTTCCTTACATGGCGAGAACGAGAACATGAAGCAGAGGACATGGTTGCACTCCATGACCCAGTCACGGTGAACGCGTTTCGGAACTGTGGCCTGCTGAAGTTCTTCCGTATCTCTAGCATGAGAGCACAGATTTCTTTACTGCAGTATATGCTTGATGCTTGGGATCCTGTAAACCAAGTATTCCAGATTAGGGGGAAGACCTTCCCCTTGACCATAGAAGACATGTACTTCTTGACTGGGTTGTCAAGGCGGGGTGCCCCCATTTCTTTGTCCGGTACGGCTCGAGGGACTACTTCCACCAGAGACTATATTCGTCAGTACTGCCGGGAAGGTTCACAGCCGAGCAAAGACGGCAAGATCAATATCCGTGACATCACTGACAGGTCTCTTAGATCCATTCTGTTTACTATTGGTAGGATGGCCGGTAGCGCAGCTTTACATGTTGCCAACAGATCTTATATGCAGCACGCCTTGGAGTGTCTCCAACCGAAAGTTTTTAACTGGTGTGATGCAGTACTTGTTCAGATGAAAAGTCAATTGACCAAGGTAAAGGACGGGGGGCTGAAGAAATTTGGATTTGGTTCTATTCTGACTGCCTTTGTCTTGGAGAAAATCCCATTGATGCAACCTCGGTACATCATGCTTGATTTGCCTTCTCCGACCGAGCCACGCATGCAGAGGTGGGTTGACCATATGTCCCGGCATGCTGGTCAACCTCATATTACTTTCACTGAGTCCTTCTTTAGGTGGTTCGAGCGTCAGGAGATGGCATTTTCTGAGTATCCATATGTGGGTATGGACTACCGAGGTGATCCGGACTTGGTGCTTCCGGATGGCGAGCAATGGGGCGCTATTGGTAAAATCTCTGACCATATCACTGTTTATTGTTTTTATTCATGATGTTACTGTTCAAAACTGATCAAACTCTTGGGTGCATGCAGATGTTGGTCCTGTTCGTCCAGTAGCTCGTCCACGATCGCCAGTTGCTGCCCCAGCAGCAGAGCCTGCTAGGAGAGTTGTTATTCGTGACCTTGGTGATACTGAGATACTTGCAGCTGTGCAGGAGCAGGTTGAGAACCTTACTCGTGGTCTTCCGGATGTACAGATTGACGAGTTACCTTTACAGTTGCAGCGGCACACTATTGGCATGCCTAGACGATGGACTCGTCTCTTGCGCATGATCGCACAGACCGTGACGTACTTTCATGAGCACCACTAGGCTAGGGTGCCCCCTAGCATCTTTTTGAGTTCTAGGTCATATGACCAATTTTGTTTTGATTACAACACATTATGTACAAACTATAAACAGCTTTATATATTTTGATTTTCGGAGTTTATTTTAGTTTATTTGTGATCCACTTGCATAGCACCGATGCATCTCTTTTTATATATGTTGTAAATGTCTATCTAATACATAGTTTGCTAATGAATCTGTTAATGTGTTCAAGTTTCTGGAAATATGTTGGTATTGAATTAAATCAAACTCTCTTTCCAAAATCTTAACCCTTAGAAACATACGATAAATAGCTGGATTGCGGACTGAATATATACCAGTGAGTTGTAGTATCACAAGTTGTGAGTCTAGCCTAACAATTAGCCGGCGTATACCATGAGCGATGGTATCAGAGAGGAGTTCAATCAACGCGCTATACTCAGCGATATTGTTCGTTGACCGCCCAATACACACACCTCTGAAACTCACTAACTCGCCGCTTGGATCAAAAATGGCCCAGGTTGCGGAGGACAAATTCTGCGTACTGCGACTCGCTCCGTCAGCATATCCCACATATGTCTCAGAATAATTCGACATCTGCAACAAATGAGAAGGGCGGATTACTTAACCGAAACAAACACTTTAGCGAAAACAAAATACAACAAAAGCACTCAGGTTAATATTCAGGCATAGTAACGCTTGAGGTACAACCCGTTGCGGGGTTGCGCCAGTGGTATTCCGTCATAATCCATTAACTCGTAGGCTCCTTTTGCTAACACCCTTTTAACAATATAGGGACCCATCCATAAGGACTGAAATTTTCCTGCTCCTAATTTGTCGGATTCTTGGTCGTAAAGCAAAACCAAGTCACCCTCAGAGAAGATGCGATGTTTGACATTCTTGTCGAACTGTGCTTTGACTCGTTTCTTATGGGCTTCGTTCGCCAAAGCGGCGTCACGACGGTTTTCATCCAATTGGATTAATTCCAAGAAACGAGCCTCTTCTTCTGAGGTTCCGGGGAGGAGGTCAATTGCGAGTTTAAGAGACGAAATTTCGCACTGGATCGGTAATACTGCCTCTAGGCCATACACCAATTGGAATGGTGTGAACCCAGTGGCGTTTTTTACCGAGGTTCGGTAAGCCCATAGTGCTGAGTACAGGATTAGATGCCATCTTCTCTTGTGAACCCCGATCATCCTTGCAACATACGCTTCAGGACCTTGTTGATTGCCTCAACTTGTCCGTTGGCTTGCGGATAATATGGGGTAGAGCTGTCGTGAGATAGCCCTAGTTTGGAAGCTAATTCAACCATCATGTGATTGCGAAAATGCGATCCATGATCTGTCACTATAGCTTGCGGAACGCCGAACCTGGCGACTACATGATTGAAAAAGAAAAGGGCAGTTGTTTCACCAGTGTTATCCAATGTAGGCATCGCCTCGGCCCATTTGGTAAAATAGTCAACAGCGACTATAATATACCCATGCCCCCCGGTCGAGGTGGGGTTACATTGCATGAAATCGATGCCCCACTTGGCGAAGGGCCCAACGGCGACTATCAGCTGTAAGGGTGCGGGCGGTCTTCTGGTTTTGCTATCAAAGATCTGACATGCATGGCAACTTCTGACAGCTATTATGCAATCTTTAAACATAGTTGGCTAGAAGTATCCTGCTCGTAAGATTCTTTGTGCTGTTGCATATCCAGATTGATGCCCCCCGCACGCGCCTGAATGACAATCATTCAGGGCTTTCTCGGCCTCCTCATGGGTAAGGCACCTCCTCAGAACCGTATCGACACCACGACGGTAAAGTGTATCACCGACGATCATGTAGTCTTTAGATTGGTATCGTATACGCTTCCGTTCCGAGTGTGAGGTATTAGGCCTGAATTTTTGGGTTTGGAGATAAACAATGATGTCTCCATACCACTCATCGCTTACTGATATCAGAAACAAATTTTCATCCACGATTGACTCTTCTGATGTTTCATCGTTGGATGATGATGGGAGATCGCACAATAATTCCGCGAAAACTAGAGCTTTCTTCGATTTGGATTTTACAAAATCCAGATCAAACTCTTGAAGGATCGCTATCCATTTCGAATATTTGCCCCCAAGCAACTGTCGCGACAGTATATACGTCATGGGGTTGCAATCCGACAGAATGGTAGTTTTCCTAAAGAGGACATAATGTCAAAACCTTTGAATCGCTTGAACAGCAGCAAGCGCTAGTTTTTCAACATAGGAATATTTACTTTCTGTGTCGTTTAAGTTTTTACTTAAATAATAAATAGGATGTTCAATTCCATCGACTTCTTGCACTAAGACCATCGCAATGGTCGTATCTGCTGCAGCTAGATACAGGTTAAAATCTCTTTGATAGTCCGGGGCGTACATTAATGATGCTCTTACTAGAGAATCTTTCAGAGCGTCAAAGGAAGCTTGCGCAACCTGGTCCCAGACAAAAGGCACATCCTTTTTCAAAAGACGAGTATAACCTTTGGCAAGTTTTGCGTAATTTGGAATGAACCTCCTCAGAAAGTTTGCTTTCCCTTGGAGTTTCTGAATCTGAAGCAAATTTGAAGGTGGAGGCAAATTAATGATTGCCTGAACCTTACAGGGGTCGAGACGAATCCCATCCTTAGAGACTACAAAGCCAAGTAAACGACCAGATCCGACGCAAAACACACACTTGTGCGGATTGAGTCTTATCTTGTAGTGTCGGCAACATAGAAATATGGTTCTCAAATGCCGCGGATGATCAGTCCGCTTTCGCGAATGAGCTGGAAGATCGTCGAGGTAAGGTTGAACGATGTTCTTGATGTCATGGAAGGCATAATTCATTGCCCTCTGAAACGTCGCCCTTGCGTTTTTTAAACCAAAGGGTAATTTTCGATAAGCGAATGTGCCCCACGGACAAATAAATGCAGTCTTAGACTGGTCCTGTGGGCGGATATTTATTTGATTATACCCGGAAAATCCATCCATAAAGGAAAAGATTTCACATCCGGCGCATTCATCAATTATCTGGTCGATGAAGGGTGTAGGGTAGTTGTCCTTTGGACAAGCTTGGTTTACTTCCCTATAGTCAACGCACACTCTTATCGTCCCTTGTTTTTTCATAACAGGGACAATATTCGATACCCAATCGGTTAGAGGAACCGGGTAGATGAATCCAGCATGGAGAAGTTTTTCAACTTCTGCCTTAATGGCAGCGGCTTTCTTGGGATGAACCTGGCGAAGCCGTTGTCTTACTGGTTTGACATCAGGATACATTTTAATTTCATGTTCAACTATGCTCGAGTCAATGCCTGGCATTTCATCATATGACCATGCAAAGACATCTCTAAATTCGCGAAAGAGAGCACCATATATTTCCAGTTCTGAAGGGGAACAACTTTTGCCGACATGAATATTCTCTACAACATCAGATTTTGTCGAGATGTTTACGGCTACGGTCTCTTCAATATTGGATAGGTTTCGCTCTGAATCCACCGTATTTACAATATTTGTTAGGAATTCAAACACTGAAGGGTGATATAGGTCGTGTTGAGTTTCTTCTTCACACTCTGGAAGAAGGGAACGATGGTGGTGATCATTCCACGGTGCCCCCTCAATCATCATTGATTGTAAGATTCCTTCGTCAGTCCCATGAACTTTTGACCATGGATCTAATGGGGTACCATATTCTCCAGACCTATCTACCCAAACGCTTGATGAGCATTGATTTGGGCTCGCCTCCCATGCCTGAAACATTGATTGCTACAATATTTCAATAGGGCTAGGTGGCAAAACCACTTGATAATCCATGACGACTTTGTCTTCTGCGACCTTCGAGGAAGATACCATGTTGCATGTTGCTACAAACGGGATATTCCCTACATGGAAAGGAGGTGGCAACGTGAAAGTTCCCATCATTGTGGGATCTTTTAGCAAGCCTACTCCGATATCTTGTATTGAATGGTCGCTCCCATGGATCAGGGGAATGCTTCCAGTAACTTGTGAACCATTAGGGAGGAAATTCTGTTGATCGACGATCGTAATCCCTCCTTCAAACGGGAATGCGATCTTCATAAAATATGTCGACACTACAGCTGCCATGGCATATATCCATGGTCTTCCCAGTAGGATGTTATAGTCAAGATTGCCATCAATGACCTCAACATCTATTTCCACTGTTTTTCCTCCTAGTTCAACCTTAAAGTTATTTAGGATTCCGTACGGAGTGTACGACCTACCGTCAAATGCTTTCAATGTCGTCGAAGATCGCGACAAGGTTGGAGATCCAAGAGTTTTCCAGCAACTCATCGACATGATACATGTCGATGCTCCCTCATCAATAATTGTTCTATGAACAGTTTTGTTGAGTGCTTTCACTTGAATAAGGAAAGCTAATTGCGCTGGTAACTGAGGATCATATCCTTTGTGATCAAAGGATACAAGATTGGAATCTTTAGGATCCACTCCACCAATTGCTGATAACAATGCCTGTCTTTGGGATGGACAATTTTGCAGTACCTCAAGAGTCGACATAGCAGATGGCGATTGGGCCAAATCCTCCACTATATTATAGTGTTGCGCTGCTCTGGCGCGAGGGTTAAATGTCGGCTTGTGTAATACTCCCTTAGGTAGCTTTATTGTTAATTCATGCGTGAGGGGGGGTACAAATTCTGCCGAAGTTGTTGTCGAACTACTGGGTTGATCTTTCCCTTTGTCGTTCGACACCGGCGGATTCCCATAATCTTTATTCCTAGTCGAGATCAAAGCATCATTTTGCTTAGAAACTGACAACATAAGCACTTGAGATGGGGAAGCATTTCCACTATCAACCATATTCTGACCTGGGGCGGGAAATGGATCAGTTAACACAGCTGTAGTTTGGGAACTTTTAAAGAACCTCTTTAACTCAGCTTTGAACGGACAGTTCTTTGTCAAATGATTTTCATCGCATATTTGACATGGATAAAATTGTTTCCCTTGCCCAGGAGGGTTTGAAGAAGTTTTTTGAGGGGATGACCCACCTTGTTTCTTCTTCTTCCCTTTGTTTTGTTTCTTCTTGCTTCCTGGTTGATTGGAGTTTTTGTCTTTATCCGTAGATACAGCGTTTACCTCCGAAGCAAGAATCTCTTGATTTGCTTTTTGATTCGAAGTCTTACGGGCTTTCTTATTCGAATCCCTTGTCGACTTAGCGTTTGCAGTTCCAATCACGCCATCACCGGCATGAGAGTCACTATTCGATCCGGGAGGAGGAGGGATTGAAAATTCCGGTCTGGGGGCGTCAGGTATCTTATCATAGAGCGTGCCCGACTGAGTATATACTAAGTCCAAATATTGAGCACGAGCAATAACTTGCTCCTCCGTTACGACGCCTCCCTTGGCCACATCTTCTGTTATAGCAGGCAGAAGTGACTTTATAAACCACTCAGCTAATAGCTGATCTGGAACATAGGTTTTTACCATTATGCGATGACGACGCCACTCATGTATATGATCTGATATATGTGTGGCCGTTGTCTGCTTAAAATTGGTCAAGATCTCCGTTCCAGTTTCGTACCTTATAGGTAACTGAAAGTGTGTTAAGAAAGTCGTGGCTAGGGAGCTAAAATTGTCGAACGAAGCTCTAGGTAATTCAATATACCATTTAGCCGCCGGACCAGTCAATGTCCTCTGGAAAAGACGAAGCCTTATAGAATCATCATTCAAGGTATTCGACGAACACCACAGATGGAATGTCATCACATGATTCGACGGGTCTTCGCCAGGATTTCCATTGAATTTAGGAATGTCCGAAGGAAGTTTGTGAGGAATCGCTGGCCACCAATGGGCATAGGCGATTGGATCGTTCGTCAATCGATGTAAGTCTGGTAATTCTAAAGTCGCCACGAATGGCAACTGCTGATTCAGGTTTGGCGAGGCGTACCCAGGATACGATGGAATCGCCTGAGCAGTAGGCCTTTGCACACCAGCATAATGCAACTGATGTTGATATGACTGATATGGTTGGTGGGCTTGGCCACTGTAAAGTGGTTGATTTAACCCGTTCTGAATATAGGGTTGCCCACTATTCGCAAAGATCTGTTGCTCAGATCCCTGGTACACTTGTTGAAACTGAGGTTGTTGGTATTGCACCATCCATGGTTGTGAAGCCATGTTTTGCTGTGCGACACTAACCGACGGTCCAAGATGCGGGGTTATGATTCCCGTTTGTATCTGTGTCGTCCCGGCAGTCGGCGATTGTGGTTGTGTTGCAGGGTCAATAGGCTGTTGCATTACAACTTGGGGTTGACATACAACAGGCATCGATTGAACTTGCGACACGGTTACAATTGCTGGCGTCGTCGGGATATTAGACATAGGTACACCTTGTTGCATGGAATATACAACTCTTGGTTGTTGGGGTAACATAGGTACCCAACCACTCGTCGTTACTTCAGTCAAACCTGAATGTTGTTGAAAACTTCCGTATGGGTATCCCCCCGGAAGGGGAAGTGAAAGGGCATATTGCCCCCCATACGGTAACAATCCGGAGCTCAAGGGTATAGATGGCCTTTGAGGACTGGATGGCCCAAACTGATTCCCAAAGGGATCAATTTGTCTAGTTTCAACATAAGAATTACCGGGTATTATACCGGAAGAACAAACTGGAACAGACCAAGTTGTCATAATAGTCCCTGGGTGGACTCCTTCTAGCTGATGAGAACTAGTTGGGACAGCTGGTATGCCGGCAAACATCGTTGGATTGGCAGCAGGAGCTTCTGCTGTCGCTGTGTCGTTTGGCACAGTTCTAGATGTCGACGGTTGTTCAGACATTTTAAGTCTATCCAATAAACTGCCTATCGATTCTACAGGAACTTCCTGTGGCGATGGACAAACTTCTGATGCAGAAGGAAAAAGAGTGGTACCTACTCCAAAATGAGTTGGAGTATTTGCTTGATGGTCCTCTACGATTTCCTCTATTGCGATCAGACCAGGAGGAAGAGGCAGACCATCAGGTCCGTAAAAGATTTCTGGTGCCGAAGAAGGGGTTGCTTCGACAGCGACAGTTTTTTGAATAACAAGACTCTGTGGACTGGTTTCAGATGGAACTGGTTCAGTTATGCAAGTACTTGTCTTCAGACTAGGATCAGTAAAACTGTCCTTCTGTTGCTGTTGAATTTCTTCACTAGAGGCAGGGATTCCATAAATATTGGGAGTGACCAGAATCTCAGATGTTGTTGGAACTTCTGTTCTAACTTTAAAAGGAGATTTTGACCTGGTCCAGCGAGTTCGCTTCGTCCGTACTACTCTTGGTTCCGGAGACAAAGGTGGTTGACTCGCAAGTCTCCCCGAACGACGGAGTTTTAATTGACTTTCCTCCACGGTTGCGGATTACTTGATCAACTAAAATACAAAAAGGGGAATTATGTTTCCGTATTGAATGAATTTTATTAGACGCTTTTAGACATAACTTTGCTTTTTCATGTTTTAAGAGTCGAGAAAAAGCTAAAGATGACTCTAGTCGCCTTCGATGTATTAACGAGACCGAAGTGACAAATGCTCGGTTGGACCTTTTCAGTTATAGAGTTTGAAAAGGGCCAAAAGAAACTGCTCTGGAGATCTAGGCAGAGGGTGTGCCAAACTTTTCGCGAAACCACAGAATACGTTTTACGGTACGGGTGGTCGATCTTCGTGAATGCTGTGTTCACTGCATCGCGATCAGTAAGGCGGTCGACACGGCTTCCTAAGGATAAAGGATAACTGCCTATAGGGGTTTCCCAATATACGCGACGGTACGCGGGAGCACAAGTCCGTATTAGTGCTATCGTCTCTCAGGAGGAATCACCCACCTTCGTAGAGATCGACAGTCACTACGTTTAACGACGCCGGAACACGTCTCTACCTAGACCTCTATTGTGAGCGTTATGTTACAATGCGTTTTTAGATTCATTCAATATATTTTAAGTTGATCTTGTTTATCAGTTTGTCTTTCAGGATCACCATGAGATCTATTGGTACAAATTCCTAAATGCAGCTAAAATGATAAGCAAGCTTTCACAATCTTTTTAGCTTTGAAAATCCTAACTACTGAGGGGAGAGAAAAACAATATCTTTCCACACAGAGCACAAAGCACAAACTAATGCACTTTCTCCTAGATCAGACACGCAAACTTATCAAAAATGCAAATGCAAGATGCATGTATTTCTTTTCTTTTCCTTTAATGTTGATGTAGACAAAAGGAAATTGTTGTATAATTTTCGAATTCAATTTGAAGCGTAAAGTACAAGTTTCGTCTAAAATGAAAAGACACCTTACAGGTACTTGTTTCAACACTAAAAATATATGAATTCAAACCATAGTATGAAAAACAAACAAACTCAAACAGCCATTAACAGTAATAAAACTAGCTCTTAAGATCACAAAGACACTTTTACAGTTCAGGATCTAAGAGGCCACAGCTATACTGGTTCGCTTTTCACAATGGGAAACTGTAACTGAAACAAGAAATACTAAAAGAACATTCACAGTTTCATCACACAACTGAGGCAGAATAATGTCAAGGAGAATGGTTTACAGCAAGTACAATGACCAGCAAGCAATCAGCAAAAAATTCAGTGAAAACAGGGCTCAGACACAAAGGGAAACCTCAGCAAGACACTGGCTAACTGGACCAGCGTAGGCTCTGGTCTGTCAGTTTGATTCTCAGCGCAGTTCCCGAAGGGAGTACCTGCGCTGAAATGCAGACTGCCTGTGGACAGCCTGCACTGAGACACGAGAGTTGCGTTTACAAGGAATTCCGGGTCATAAAAAGCTCAAAAATGCACTGTTTTTGCTGAAATAAAAAGCTATAGGTCAAGTACAGGCTAAGGGATGATCAAGAGGATGAAAATCTATCACAAAGAGTAAAGAGTCTTTTGTAGATAAGCTCTTCAAATCTTGAATTTGCTCAGCAAATGAGCAAGAGTAGCAGTCCCTCTACTTCGCTTTTGATATAGTCAAAAGCTTTTCGATTTGGTACTCTTTTCTTCAAGAAATGAATAGCAAAATACTACAAACACCAACAAGATACTAGGCTCCCCAGTGGAGTCGCCAGTTTGTTGTGGGGAAAAGTATCCGACTCGGATGACCCTATCCCTACTCTAAAGGTGACAGTCTTTAGCAACAACTGAAAGTAAAGCTTTGATATTTTCCTTTATGAAAGTACAGAGAGAAGGAAGAAAAGATTAACCAACCTGGTGTCTTTCGCTTAGTCAATCCTTATCCTCTCTCTTTGTCTCTTGTTCTCAGCTCCTTGCTCTCTTTGCCGGTCCAGCTACACACAGATCCTACACAAAACAAGAGAGGAAACTACAAGATACATGTACTCATAACTGATGCATGGATTAGAGTGAATCAAATATACAAGTAAATACAATACATCAATGCAATACAAGTATATAGGAGAACATGCAAAACTTTATTGATAGAAGTAACAGGGTTCTGAGAAGGTTACAACCATTGATGGCTCCAATCCAGCAGCACCTCCCCAGCAGCAAGAACTCTCCTCTTCACCTCTAGTAAAACAATCACCCAATAGCTCTAACTGTAAACCAACAGCACCTCCTTGCTTTACACAAAATTCCAGCCTCCTTAGACCTCATAGAAGAGTTCTATATATAGGAGAGAAGAAGAGAGGATGAGTCAGCTTGAGGCTGGCATAGAGCTGACTAGTGTCCTCTCCCTCTTCAGTTAATCTTCAGTTCTTGAGTCCACTTGGAGATCCTTGCTTACACATGGTGATCAAGTACCTCTTACTCATCACAGGGCGAATCTCATGAACCAAGTGTCAGTTTGGAAGCTTCCTGGGCAGTTGACACCTTGCAGAATGACTGTGCCACTTGGCCAATCTCGCCCAGCGCAGGTAGCCTTCATTAGATTTGACTTCCAGCGCAGGTACAAGGAGGAGCAGTTGCATTCCAGCGCAGATGCTCAGTGGAGCAGCTGACATGATCCAAAAATAGCCTGTTTTGAAGTGTTTTCAGGTGGAGAACTGATTGGAAGTGCTGTGGTTTGATGACCTTGTTCTTTTAGGGGTAAGAACAACATGTTTAGGGACTGAGGATCCCTGTAATTATTGACATTTCATGCTCCATGTCGCGAGGCACAAAAATGTCTATAACACTAATATACAACCTAGGAGAGTTTCTTAGGGTGATAACATTAATTGGCGCCATTGCTGGGGAGAGGATAATTGAAGCTCAGCTTCCCTCAGAGAACGACATAGCTTCAAGCTTTGATGATAGACAAGGTTTGAACACAGTTTCTGGTTGTAATCATCTATTTGGTGACTCCACTGGTGGAAGACCAACCTTTGGCAACTCCAAATTGCAGTTCTGGTGCAGTTGTTGAGTTATGCTCTTAGAAATCCTTAGAAACCATCAGCTAAACCAGTGCTTGACTCTGAAAAGATCATTAAGCAAAAGAAATTTCGTAGAAAGGAGCATCAGGACTAGGTAAGCCTTAGTAATTCCATGTATCTTTGCTAGTGAAAGTCACCTTAAGAGATTCATTTAGCTCCTTAGTCATTCATTTCCCTTTCAGATTCCAGCTCCAAGAAAGAAGCATCCATGTTGTCCATCATATTCCTCTATCTCTGTCATTCTTTTCATTGATTCATACCACTCAGTCTACCAGTATCCTTCCACTTAGCTCAGTCATGGTAGGCCAGCAAGCCCTCACAAAGATAGAAAGAATAGTTGCTACTAGGCATGGACCCTTGGTCTTGCCTGTCCCTTTGAATGCCATGCCAGCAGGAGATTATCAAGAATTTATGCCAAAGTTTACTGGTGTAGAAGGAATAACAGTTGAAGAACATTTGGAGTACTTTTATAGCTATGCTGATAACCTGGATACCAATGAAGAGGATGTCTAGATGAGGGTTTTTGTCCAAATACTAGATGGGGAGTATAGAAAATGGTTTAGAGAATTACCCCCTAGGTCTATTGTAGATATTGAGGCCCTAGATGACGTGTTCCTAAAGCACTGGGGGAATAATAAAGATATGCTCTTTTATCATTCTGAATTTGGTAACTTGCAGAGAGAAGATGGTGAGCTGCTGTCTGAATTTAACATCAGATTTAATCATATGTACAACAGAATGCCAACTAAAGTAAGACCTACCCCTGATTCTTCCATGCTCACTTATGCTAATGCTTTTGATTCTCAATTCTGCCTGCTATTAAGAGAAAGGAGATGTGCTTCTTTGGCTGATATGCAAAATGCAACCTTTGAAGTAGAAGAAAATATCATTGCTGCCGAAAGACTTGAAGGTAATGCTGAGAGGAGAAGTCAGGGAGGTGAATCCTCACCATCCTCAGAGCCTAAGATCAATGAATTAGCCAAGATGATAGATTTTTTAACCTCTGAATTTTCCAAACTAAAAGCTGAGTAGTATTCTGAAGAAGCAGGAGATCATTGTGCCTTTTCTCTTCCAACTCTAAATCCATATAGAGGAGCAAATGAGCAATTGCAGATTTTGCAAAGAAATAAAGTTGCAAACGAAGATCAAAGGGTGAAGACCCTTTGTCAAAATATAGTCATGGAAGAAGAGCATCTTGAAGAAGAGGAGGAGGTCCATGGTTTGGAAGGTGCCCCCTTCTTAACCTGAGCTGCATATGAAGAAGCATTATCCAGAGGCACTGCTCAACAACTTGTTGTAGCTACAGAAAAACAAGCTGATCAGCAATCAGCAGTTGGTCCCTTCATCCTTGAAGAATCTGAACTTGAAGCCTACCCATCTTCCCATGATTATGCAGATCTGCAAATCAGCCAGCCTGTTATTATTCCCAGCACAATGATCAAGAAGGGAGAAGAAAGTTCCCCATCATCTTTTGTCTCTCTGTCTGCTCAAGTGAAAATCCCTCAAAGCTGCCCCTTGAACACTGGGGCAGAACAAAATTCAATGATCAAGGCTGAAACTGATCCTTTCAGTCTTGATATTCCTAAACTTGCTCAGGTGGCCTCCACACAGATTGAAATCGCAGCTTATCAGATGACAAAGGAAGAGGGTGCACAATATTGGAATCCCTCCTTGGATGAGGATTGTTTTAAGAAAGATGCAGGAGTAGTTGATGTCTTTGTGTCCCTTGCACATGAACACATTGGTACACCATTCGTATTAGTTGTGCAGACCTCAAATGACGCAGAGAAGTACACAGTAGCCATGATTATTCAGTAGGTGTACAAAGGCTCCTGTAAATAACATCCAAGGAGGAAAATACACAGAAGGGAGATGAAATTTGATCCATATTTACCTATTAAGCTCAAATGTCCTAAAATTTTTGATGTAAAGGATCAAATAAATCCTGTTTTGCTGATCTATGATGAACCAGTCGAGAGCAAGAGAAACAATTTTGGTGGCCTAGTAAATGGGCAATGTTTGAAGTTTTAAGTTTTCAAGCCTTAATGATTGCAAGCAGTTTCTCTTCCATGATTTAGTGTAGACTTGGTTTGACTCCATGCCCAATGGATACTAGGCAAATGTTTCTTAAGCTGGTTTTGTACGAAGGCATTGATTTGCAGGTTCTTGAGACTTCACAAGGAGGATCTCATCCCCAGAAGGAGCCAGTGTTCACTCTACTACAATTTTCAGTGTTTGGATGTCAAATTTGGGTCTGGTGATGGGTTTATGCTGAAAAGGAGCACCCAGTAGTCTTTTCACCTTCTCTTCCTTCAATTTTTTCATAAACTCTTAGCCCTCTGTTTCTTTGTTTTCCTCCTGAAACTTCTTCATTCCTCGCCTTATCCATATTCTCCTACTTAATTCCTTTTTACGCCACTGCCTCTGTTTTATCTTTAAAAACTCTGCATAACCTTTTTCTTTTGTTCCCGGGCATTTAACCTATGGACCCACGCCCATATAATCTTCCATTGTGACCATAATCATTTATTTCCACATTTTAATCTAACAGTCTTCATCTTTTCCCCACGCATCAAACATTGTTCGCTTCCCCACCATTGATCGCGTCCATCGCTAGATCTAACGGTGGATGCTCCCCCCGATCGCGCAACCTGAGCACTCGTTAGCCCGTGGGGGCGGTGGCTTTTGTCTGCCATGTGTCGTGATCCTACAGGATCGTGCTGTTACATACGGATACCGCCAAGCCCCGGTAGGCGATACGGGAAAACCACCCGACATGCAAAATCTCCACCCCTGTCGTTTAAACCTCACACGCCTTTCGCGCCTGATCGTCGTCGGATCTGCTCGACTGCAATCCGATGGCTAACAATTATCCTTACCTGTCTGCCCCTTAATTCCTCTCGCCAACGATCTTCGCCATTCATTTGCTTGATCCAACGGATGTTGTTTATTCCCTGATCTGCTCATGCATCGGCCATTCTGTCTATGCCCATTGCCTTCTCTATGCTCCCGAAACACGAAGATGGTTGGCTACCAGTCCCTGTACTACCTATATTAAACCTTCAAACTACCTCATTCAAGAAGCAGCATGGCCGAGGACAAAAAGGATTGCCTCAAGCAGTTAAAAGCATTAAATGGTTATGGTTTTCATTCATTTTTCACTCCATCTGCCCGAGAAGGACTGCAGAACACTAGAGAATGTTGAATTCATGCGCAGACACAGTCAGATTATGGTAAAGGCCCATTCCAAAGAGTTAATATGGTTGTTGGCCCATTATTATCCTTCCTTGTATAACACAGCAGAGTGTTTTTGTAACCAACCTCTATATATATCCAAAAGATAAAATGTAATAGGTTGATGAATGCTATTTTGTTGTAGGCTTTAACTTCTGGAGACTGTAACTACTGTGATACCTACAATGTCTGGTCTTCATTTTTAGCTAATGCAAGCTTCTTTTACTGTTAATTTCTCACTTTCCACTTCTTCTTCTTTGTTCCAGGCTGTGCCTGTTATGCATTTATTCATGTGTTGTAGATGTTTAGCATTAGAGGGGCTGTCATCCCACCTCTGTGTTTGGATCTAGCATGTATCATTGAATTTGTATGCAGGTTTCTATTATTTTAATGCCAGAGAGCTGTCATCCTATCTGTGTATTAGGAAACAGATTTACAAACCTCTTTACTGGTTGTAGCTGGCCATCATAGGATCTTGTGCATCTGCTGGTGTGATTAGTATTCTCCATCATCACATTCTCCTTAAACTGTGAGTAATTGGTGGTCTAAAGCCTTGTAGTCTGGGGGTGTTCACCCATGTCTGGGGTTAAGCATAGTGGAAGTGGTTATCTGGCTTGAATATGCAACATTTCTTTCATTCATCCACCATTTTTCCAACATTTTGTTGAGTTTGTAATGTTCCCGAGCATCTCTGATATACAACCTAGGAGAGTTTCTTGGGGTGATAATAGTTGGAACAAATGCTTTGGAAGCCCTAGAAGGCTTGGATGGAGATCAATATGATAACGGTGTTGTGATGTATGAACATGAGGTGGAATCATTATTTGATGGGTTGAGGTGGATGGCCTCTGGAAGCCCTAGATGAGTTTTGATTAATGTGTTCTATGAGATCCCACATTCATGCTTAGGATATGGCATAGGGGTGAATCACTGAAGAGATATTTGGCTCAGCCATTCTACGGTCAGGTGGAATGTGGTAGTCCCATCTCCAGTTGGTTCATTGCATTAATTAATGAGAAATCCTTTCCCTTTATTTCCATGTGTAAAGGTACTAATGTATTTATCGATTTAATGGTTTTCATGTTTATTGTATTTCTATACCTATTATGCTAGTTATATGCACCCTTTATGACAATAGTTATGTAGGGACTCTAGGATGCTTTTACTTGTACTTGAATGGATAATATGTCTATGACCTAATAGATGGTAATGCAAAAAATTGCATGAGGGAATAGTGATTCACAACTATTCTCATATAAGTACGAGATCCCTACACTTAACTTTGTTATTCACACCTGTAGGTTACATGTCGATGATATGTTTGACGAAATTCCTATCATGGCTAGTAGGGATCTCGTCAAGGTCTTAAACAAGTATTTGATTTAGTACTTTCATTTCCATGTTACTTTACTGAATTGAAGATATGGATCAGTTCTAGTTAGTGACCTAGGCTCGAGGCCTGAAAAAGTGGCTCAAATCTCAGAGTCGCTTACATAACACTGACAATTTTGGTCCACGGTCATTGGCATAACACTGACAATTTTAGTCCACAGTTGCTGGCAGGAAAGCCTGTGATAGTGACTTTAGGTTGTTGGTCGCTCCCTTGTTGAAAGCATGAGAGTGACTATGGCCCAAGAGACCTAAAACAACAGTCGGACCTAGGGATAGGCTGCTTGAGTGGCTGACTTGTCTTCTGAGGGTTCTATTGATGATGTTGGATGTTTTTATGGTGTGTTTCCATTGGTTTCACTTTCTTAATGTGACTTAGGAGATCGAATCATATCATAGTGGCCTCTCATCGCATGTCTACCTCGGCTAGTTGGTTTGTTGGGTAGATGTGGGAGGAGGGTGTTACAGATCATGTGGCGGGGGGGGGGGGGGGGGGGGGGCAAGTGAGGGGGTTTAGGGAAACGCCCTAAAAAAATATTTGTGGGTAGTTTTCCCATGATTTTGCAAATGTTCTTGCTCATGGTGGTTTTTCCCATGGTATTGTATATCCAGTCAAAGAAACTATGGCTATATTCTAATCCAGGGTTAATGTATTGGGGGTTTATGAATGATACGACGTGTATATAATGTCTTATAACATTGAAAGGAATATAATGAAAAATCAATTAGGTTTTCCTAGTTTTGGGTTCTAGGCATGGTACAGGTAAATTCTTAGTGTGGACACAAACAATTCCTCTAGCCCAACAGAGCAGGTCTAGCCACAAAAAAGCAATCTATGGAAATTCTCCTTAAGCTAGAATCAAATAAGAGGGCCTACCTCTTAGAATTCTATTCTTCTTGGTGATGATCCTGCTTCCTCACTCCAACTATCTTTTGTTTCCTTCCTCCGAATACCTGAAACAAGCAAACAAAAAACAACAACAAATGTTGTAGCATACAATATTGTATTTAGCCTATTTAACAGGTCAAGCAACATTAAGCCATCGAATGTAAGATAACACATCAATGTAGGAAATCAATCAATATTTTTATTCATATAAGTCCAGAAAGAGATTACAACCAATGCCTTGATGTTGTTGGTCTCCTCCGACGTATCTGGGTTCACACACTTCTTCTAACATCTCATGGATAACCCCAACAATGGAATTTTTAAGGCCTCTTCCCTTTAGTCTCAAACCAAACCAAACACACTATTCTCCCTCAAACATACACAAGAAAGATACAAGCCATAGATGTCTTGCTAATTATTCAAGTTCCAAAAATACCAATACTTAAACTAGTGAAGCTTGTAAAAGGAGGGGTTTATATAGCTTGGATAGAGGGGAGATGGTTCCTCTTATCATGGAAGAAGACTTTATCTCTTTGGTTGGTTCCATCCTAATAGGGGAAAGGAGACCAAATTGACTTCCTCAACTTCATCCAGCCCAACCATTTACCAAACTTTCGTTACGAAGCTTCTAGACATGGAAGCTTCGACTTCATATTTAAAAAACTTGCCAAAAGAGGATTGACACGACTGAGAAAATGCTCAGTATCACTGTACAATGCTAGTCCCGGTTTTAATCTCTACAAATCGGTGAGAGGAGGAAACTATTCAATAGCACCAGTCTTATTAAGGAAGATTCTTGGGAAATGATGCAAAGGGAAATTGTTCTGCTCATGAAGAGGGACATATTGGGAGTTCCTTCATGATGGGAAAGCATGTAGGGTTCACTGTATAGGTCCTCCAAGATCGTGGATGGGGATTACAGGGACAATGGAAAAGTGTTGTGTAACAGATGCCCCCTAAAGCATGAAGGCTGAATAGTGATGGGTGAAATGCTTTACAAGTGGATGCGGGGAACCGGAGTCCATCATTGGAAAACCTCCAAGCAAGAATAGATATATATACATCAATAAAAACTCTCACAAATGATACATGAATCGTAGTATGGATGCAATCATCGAGAGAATGATCATGTAAACGGATCCAAGGCATGGGTGCAACCATCCAATAGAGAGGATCATAATGAAACCAAGGTTTGGTCACATCCATCCAATAATGAGAAGGATCACATAGAACAACTCATGGTATGGTTGTAGCCATCCATCTAAAAGATACATGTATATCAACATGATCATGTCACATTGCCTTGCAACCTTGGACTTGTGTAAACTAAACCTAGGGTCTTGCACTCCAAACGATCCGATCAAAGTACAAATCCTAACATGTGAATGAACGAGTTGAAGTCAAACATGATAGAATGTCGCTTGATCACCGGTCAATTATGTGAACCATTAACAAGCATGAGAGAAAGCACCAATAATGTAAATGGCTCTCAAGATACTAGCAGCATAGTTTGCGAAATGTAAATAAAGGACCTGAAGTCAAACACCTGTGAAATCACCTGATCGAAATCCTAGATGTGAACTTGTCGTCAACTGCGAAGAACTTTATATTAGGGCATGAAAGCTCTAAGGTACTAGAAGGGAGTCTCTCGGCCAACTTCCTGGGTCGACATGAAGTGACCATGTCGAAGGAGGGCCATGATGTATCCCACATCATCGACACGAGACAAAGGGATGCAAATGATTTTAGATGATGTAGAGAATCAAGAGTAAGTGTAACTGCAGAAGGACTAACTCTTGAAAATATTGGCGACATGACTCTTGAGTTCGGTAGCTTTTGGATCCAAAGGATCACTGGTCATAATGACATGGTAGAGATCAAATGGAAGGAAAAATGAATAGCCCAACCTAGGAAGGTCAATGATGGAAAGGAGGACATCCCAACCTGACACGAAGCAGAAAGTGTCATGTTCAAGAGTGAGTGTCTGACACGACTAATAGAATTTCCCATTTTCCCCCACCATTTATGGAAGGTACCCCAATTAATTTTGATCGCAATATTGAAGGGGATAGCATGTGCTTGCACTGTAAGTTCATCCTTCGAATGAATCTAACTAGAAATTTTAATGAGACCTAGGAAGGAGAAGGTCATGTCATTCATGGTGACGAATCCAATGTCGTTTAATGCTTTAACGATTCCAAAAAAGGTGTAACTTGATATCTTTTTCATGTTTAGAAAGTTTGAAAAAGACACGGAAAATAAAACTCTGCATGGCCCCTTTTCATACATTTGTGTATCTCGAGCTTGAAAAGGTAGAAAATGATACTTGAGAGAACCACTTGACCATTTCAGTTAAGGAGTACCTTTTTCGTAAATAGTTTAACGCAGCTCGAAAAAGGGGTAAATGTGTACTGGGTAAACAACGTTTTGCATCCTTTAATGAGTTCAAAACAACAAGAGCTCGAAAACCTTTTCATGTTTAAGGAGTCAAAAAAGAGCTTGAAAGTAGACCCCCCATTTTTATTCTCTTTTATGAGTCAAAAAGGGAAAGATACTCGGGGATCTTTCCATTTGAGTTTTATGAGTTGAGAAAAGAGTTTAAACGTGACTCTAGTATCATCATCAGTAATCTGTCACCTGTCGTTCCACGAAAGGTAAATGCATTATCCAATTTCTGAGGCAAAATAGGTCAAAAAATACATTTAGAAACCTAGTATTTCATGAAAAATGAATAAAAGGAGGAAAAAGTAATTTTTTTTACCATTTTACCATTTTACCTTGTGCAAAGAACTTTTCACCCATTTGTGCCCTAGATTTTCAAGAGCAGATCACTACCATCTTGTTGTGGTGGAACTGCCATTGCCACGAGACCCACGGATGGTCTGTTTGAATGCATTGATGCCTAGGATTCCCGGGGGCCAACATATGTCCTATAAGCCCACCTTCTTCTCATGGCTACGATGATAGCTCATCGTAGTAGAGGATTGGCCTGATAGTGGTACTGACTTCCATAGTGATCTGGATATGCCGCTCCCAGAGGGGGAGGATTTTGGTGATGGAGGTAAAAGAAAACAATTTTAATTTTTGATTTTTTATTGTTTTTGAGATATATGCATTCATGGCATTTTGATTTTATAAATGAAGATGTGGGACTAGAGCATCCTAGCGGGATGTCCCCGATTTCTAGGCACGTTGCTTGGCAGTTCAATGTTGCTCCTTATCAGGAAGGAAGCGATAATGAGGAGGATATCACACGAAACCTCGATGGCTTGACCCACGGTATCGCAGAGTATGCCCGGGTGGGTGACATCCCACGCCAGTATCAGAGGCACACAGTGGGGGTATCAGACTAGATCCACTGACTGTTTACTTGTGTAGTACGAGAAGTTACATGCTACCATGAGCACCATGTGAATTTGTTCATAGGTCTAGCATTCCACATTTTTTAGGCCTGCGGGCCATGGATGCATAAGGCTTGCAAGCCACGAATGTATTTGAACACACATTATTTTTGGGGGTTTTGATGTATGACAAACATTATCGATATGCTATATTTCCTTGCTTACTATGGTACAAATGTTTTGTTCTTTAATTTTCACATGTTTCGCAAATGTCTATCCAACACATAATTAGCTAATGCATATATCAATGTATTCATATTCCTAGGAATATGATGATATGTAATGTAATCAAAATTTCTCTCCAATAGACGAATACGTAGATACATTCTCAATATTTGAGGGTTTCTAACGGAATATTGCATGTTGTGTTGAAGAACAACAAGTTGTGAATCAGGGTTGACAACCAATTCCTAGATGTCAAGTGCGATAGCTTCTGACAACAATTCAATCACTGCACTATACTCAACAATGTTATTAGTTGTTCGACCCAAACAAATACCTTGAAGATAAATCAACTCACCATGGGGATCATAAATGGCCCATGCCACAGATGATAGATTCTGGGTACCACGGAAAGCACCATCTACGAAACCGATGTGAGGAGACGCAGACATCTGCAAAGCAGGTAAAAACATAATAAGCAGGAAAGTTGCATGCAAAACAACACACCAAACCATACTATAGAAAAATTAATAACACACTATTGTACAAAACTAGCCATGCAAGATGACCTAGGCATAGTACTTTTTGAGAGAGTCTGTGCTTAGACTCGGGTAATCAATCAACACATATGAAAACTAGAGTTTTACCATTGACATGATGAGTAAGTGTCGACTCGGCCAAATAATAGATTAGAAATCATATAAGGTTGTGCCCCCATGCCCTGTGGGCGAGGGAGGGTTACGAGGCATAAGATGACAACCCCATTGCAATAATGGGCAATCGGAAAAAACTTGGGGAGTGAGAGAAAACCTGCATCTATGAAGAGATAAAGGTGCCCCAGTTGAAAGATCTTGACAATGTTAAGAGAAACTAGCATGTAAATAGGCAATAGAAAAGAGAACTTCTCAAGACATATAGACATGACCGTCAGGCTAGGAAAGAATGAGGAATGATGATTAGTGTCATTCCAAGGTACTTCCTCCAGAGACATTACTTCCATGATACTCTCATTAGAAAGAAAAGTCTCGGCTAAGGGATCAGGAGATTCTGAAGAACCAAGCCATGAGGATTGAGAATACACATCAAGAGATGTTCTTGAAACAGGAAGATCATAGGATACCAAAAGCGAAGCCAAAACAATATCCACATAATTAATTTCAGCAAGACTTAGTGGCATAACGTCACCCCATGTATCAACAAGATTAGGTAAGGGAATGACCCAAGGATAAGACTTGACCTAAATCACATTGACAGAGGCAACATGAGGAGGTGGGAGTGGAAAAATACCCATCAAGGTAGGATCTTTAAAGAGTCATTCCCCCAAACTCACATAAGGAGCATCGGTGTGCTTGACATATGGAACATTGCCATCCGAGGAAGAGGCAAAAAAGGATAGTTGGTCGATTGTGACTATCTTCCTTGATGAGGAAAATGAATCACACGGAAAAAGGAAGAGGCTACAGCATGCATGGCATGGGTCCAACTCCGTCCGACAAGAAGATTTGTAACACGGAATAAGTCGATCTTGCGAACAAGATAGACCTTCCTAGAATCTAAAGAAGACCTAATGACAAGCAAACCAACCAGACACTATCTTTCTCTAAATATGCTTTGACAAACAATAGCAAACAAGTGTTTTTAGGGCCTACCTTAGGTCCAATGCAAGCTTGTGGGTTCCCTCGCTTCTTTGATCCAAATGAGCTCCTTTTCGTGAATCTGCAAACACAAACAAGGCAAACAAATTAAATAGCACCTGAAAATCCAATTGCATAAAAAATATTTAACATGAAAGTCAAGGAGTCCATGAAACAAATAACATAAGATACTTGTTGAGAAAAATGAGTTTGATTGTATTAATTCAAAAGAAGAAGAACTTTACAACCTTTTCCTTGACCCTGTACAAGCTCCTCCCAGGGTCCAGCAAGAAGTCTCCTCTACTTTGACAAGTTTCACTCACTCCCCAATGAATCCAAAAATATGAATGATCTCTCCTCTTAAGCTCAACTAGGATGTCTTGATTTCACCAGCATTTACCCTCAAAAATGTTCAGCTTCTAACCTCCCCAGCAACCAGCCCAATGCCTGTATTTATAGTGCAATGGAGGGAGGTTACTAGGTCCTCCTTCAAAGGGATAAAGCCCTCCTTCAAAGGGATAGCTCCTCTCATCAAGGGATTAGCTCCTTCTCTTTTGGTATGCATGAACCACCTCAGAGCGAACAATCCACGTCAAAGTTCCTTCTAGAAACCTCTAGAATTAACCCAAAGTGAGTTTTTTAAGATAAAACTTGCGCCTTTTGACTTTCACAGGGGTCCGCACCTACACTATTAGGGACAGAGCGGGCAGGTACGCAGCTTTTGTACACAGAAGGTGCAGGACCGCAGGTGACCATGAGAGAAAGTGAGGAACTAGAGTTACATTGATTTTTAATGTCTTTCTCTCATTTCCAAAGCTTGATTTGAAGAGTTGAGGTTTGAGACTTGCTTAGGAGGATAGTACAAGTGATGATAGACTCATACTGACTGCAAATAATAATGGTGATGATATTTTTGTGTAACAGATTGCCCCCTAAAGTGTGAAGTCTATAGTAGATGAGGATTTCTTATCATTTAGGAAGAGTGAAGTACTTTATCATTTCGAGGATCATCTTATGGAGAACCCGATTGGAACCTGTAAAAACATTCAATGCAAGATATATATATGAGATCATATCATCATTGAGGTAGGCATTCCCATACTCAGATCAAAACTGACTAGAAAAACTAATACTGCTCTGATACAGGAATGATCTTGTAAAACATCACAAGTATAGACTCATGTGGACACATTATGGACGCAGCCATCTGTTTATGAACAATCCATTATATAATGAATACAAAATTCCTCACAGCCTGGATTGTGGAAACTAGATCCAGGGTCTTCATTTCTACTTCCCAAAACAGTACGATTCTATCCATGCGAATGAATGTGCTGATGTCGAACATGGTAGAAACCACTTGATTACCGTCAATGATGTAAACTGTTAACAAGTGTGAGAGAAGAAACCACAGTGATGTCAATGGCTCTCAAAGTACCCAGTACAATCCATGAGATGCGAATAAATGTGTTGATGTCGAACATGTCACGGAATCCTTTGATCGAAAGTCAATGATGGAAACTGTCGTCAAAGGCGAGAAACCTGCCATTAAGGCATGCAGACTTCAAGGTACTGACGATTCCTAGATCATCTTTCTAGATAATGAGTTGATGTCGATAGAAAGTGATCCGTCGTAGGCAAGCCCACAAGATGAAATCATGGATCATGTTGAAGAAATTTAGTTGCAAGGACTGACTCAGGGATGGTCAATATGGATGGCAGATATTTTTCAAATGAATGGCTTATTGGCAGTGACCTCTCAAACACATAACGACACGACAGATGGCTTGGCTTGGTGACAATTAACCCAAACTTAATACCCAGAAACCAGCTGAAGACTTTGAATGTGGTTTGATCAATTGTTAGGCAAAGGATTTCCCAACCCAGGTGAATAAAAGTGTCATGTTCAAGAGTGGTTACAAAGTATGACAAATAGGCTCATTTTTCTCTCTTTTCCCCCACCATTTCTAGCAAGTACCTCTTTATTTTTGACAAGGTTGAGGAGGATAACATTTGCTTGATTATAAGCTCATCCTTCAGATGAGTCCAACTTAGTTTAAATTTGAACCCTAAGAAGGAGTGGTTCATTCCTGTTTGTAATTGAACAGGTCCTTTACTATAAAATTTTAACGAGTCCAGTATAGGAGAAACTCGGCGTTTCTCAATTTTAGAGAGTCTGAAAAAACTTAAGAAGACTCCAGGGTTGACCTTTTTCATAAATTTGTGTCTCCCAATCCCAAAAAAGTATAAAATAATACTTGAGAGAACCGTTTGATCTTTTACGACCAAGGAGTACTTTTCGTCATTAGTGCCCTTGACCAAAAATTAAAAAAGCGATCAATGACACATCATTTTATAACCGATATCAAATTTGAAACGACAAAAATCCGGCAATCTTTTCATGTTTTTACGGTCAGAAAAGAGCTGTAAGTGGACCGTCTTTTAATTCTGTTTTAACGAGTTTAAAAGAAACACTCGGTAATCTTTTCATGTTTTAGGAGTCAGAAAAGAGCTTAAAGATGACTCTACATGTTTTTCGTTGAAAATGATAGATTTCGCCTGAATAATCCTTTATTCTGCACAAAAACACAAAACATTACTCGTACCTGTTTGAAATGGATAAAAATGTCGCAAAATACCTTTTCAAAGTGAAACATAAACAAATTTGCAATTTATTTACTTAAAAACTTGTAAAAAGGGCCTTTGTCAATTCATTTTTACCGTTTGAGTTTGGGTGAGAAAATAGTGCTTTTGCTCAGAAAACTTCCCGTGAAGATTGCAGAAAATCCAACCGTCGGAATCGAGCACCGTCTTCTCCAGGTAATCCACATCATCCCACTCTTCATTTTTAACCGATTAATTTTTTGTTTTAGTCCTTTATTTCATTTTTTTGGGAGGGTTTTTAGGCACAAAACTCGCGTGCGGGGGCCCGCAGGTTTACCATTGCGGGCCTGCGGACCCCAACTTTTTCTCCATTGGGAAAAAGCTCGAGGTCTGCACCTTCCATGTAGACAAAGTGCAGTCCCACGCACTGTGTCTAACCTGGAGGGTGTGTACCCCGCCGCAAGGATTTTGAACCCAAAAATTCTCAAAAATGGACCACACAAAATATTTTCTAGCATTTTAATTTGTCTTTATACTTGATGCATAGAGTACATCATGCTAGATTGGCGTGAACGAGAGCATGAGGACATGGATGCCGTCACATGGAATCATCAGCCTTCACTTGATGCTTTGAGGGCGTGCGGATTGTACAAATTCTGGGCCATTCCTGGCATGAGGGCTCAGGTGGATTTCTTACAGTGGATGGTTGACAGATGGAGCATATAGGACCAGTGTTTTTTCATCGGCGGCCACTAGCTTGAAATCAAGCTGGCGGACATATATTTCTTGATGGTTTGCCTAAGAGAGGCGAAGAATTGACTCTGCACGAGACTAGGCCAGGTGGCCAGTCTGTCGATAGCCTCTGGCTAGAGTACTACAACAGCCAAGCTAGAGACAAAGGGATAGACATAAAGAAGATATCCCGTCCTGAGCTCATGGTGATTGCATTCACTGTCACCAAACTTTGCGGAGCTGCCGCATTACATATTGCCACAGGATCCCAGATGCGTATGGCAGTTTATTGCTTTCGAGGCACCATCTTCAACTGGTGCGATGCCGTGTTGGCCAATGTGAAAGGCCAACTGACCAGGGCCAAGAACGGACGACTAAAGACCTTTGGTTATGGGGCTTTAGTCGTGAGTTTTGGCCTGGAGAGGGTTCCTATGCTGATCCCACAACACCTTACTGTTGGAGGTGGGCTTCCTCGAAAGCCCAAACTGATGCGATGTGTCGCAGTCATGGCCCGTCACCCAGACGAGCGGACAGAGGTTGCTCGATTCAAACCTGAGTATTTCCAATGGCTGGAAAACCAGGTATTTTCTATTCAGGACTTCCCTTACGCTGGGATAGATTTTCGTGGTGACTCAGACATGGTTCTTCCACCAGGAGAGCAGTGGGACAAGTCAGGTAAAATCCTTTTCAACATTTTTCCTATTTTAATTTTTTTTTTTTTTCATCGTCTCAAAACTGATAGTAAGAATTTAAAATGCAGATGTGGATCCATAGCTACCAGCTTCTCTCCGACCTTTCGAGAGGAAACAACCAGTTTCACCCGCACCAGCCCCGCATGACGAATCAGCAGAGGTTTTGGCGAGTTGGAGGGTCATCTCGAGCGCTTGACATGAGATATTCCTGAGACCACTATAGACGACATTCCTCATCGACTTTAGTGCTATGTGATTGGAGTCCGGGACCTTTTAGGAGGTTCCTTTGCAAGGTGGCCGTGCAGTGGATTCTTATAGATATCATCACTAGTGATAGGATGATCTCCTATTGTGGGCACATGTGACATTTTTGTTTTTCTGTACTTATCATTTTTGCTGATCATAAGGTTTTTTCAACCTATGATCGAGGACGATGTATTTTTTTGACACACTCCTATATATATATATATATATATATATATATATCACTATTACCGGCTTATCTTGTAAATCATGTTATGGAATGGTTTTAAATTTACATGTATGATTATTGCAAATGTCTATTTAACATTTGAGAAGCAATTGCATCTGCTAATGTATTTAAAGATCTCGGAATATGCTGATATTCAATGTATTCAAATTCACGTTCCAAGAGACGCACTCTCAAAAATAATCTTAATAACACTGGATTTCTAATATGCATACACTCTATTAAGTTGTCATACAACGAGTTCAGAATCTAACCTCACTATCAAACTCCGAATCCCAAATGAAATAGATTCAGATAATAACTCAATCACTGCACTATACTCGGCAATGTTGTTCGTTGTTTGACGAGGCTTACCACATGCATAGTTACTAACTCGTCAGAGGGTGAATAGATAACCCAAGCTGGGGAAGAGATGTTCTGTGTATTACGACAAGCACCATCAGCGAAACGAATGTATGTTTGGAGAGGCATCGACATCTGCAATATTGAGAGTAAAACCAAGATAAGTAGGAATAATGACGAAAAAACACTCTCTAAGCTAAGCACATTGTTTAAATAAAACACACCAGCTAGAAAGAAAAACTATCCTAACTGAATCTCCATACCCATTCTTTTAAGCATAATACCTCTTCAAGTAAAGGCGATTTCTGGGTTTACCCAAAGAGTCCCCATCAAAGTTTACAATTTATAGGCCCCTTTGGCTAGCTTTCACTTGACAATATAGGGACCATGCCACATAGGAACGAATTTTCCAGTGCCTAATTTATCATTAGCTTGATCATAAAATAAGACTAGATCTCCTTCCAAAAAATTTTGAGGGGTCACATTTCGATCATACTGAGCTTTCATCCGTTTTGCGTGAGTCTCGATCGCCAATCAGCATCACGTCGATTCTCATCTAATTGAGCCAAGTATAAAAAATGGTTTTCCTCTCGGAAGTGGCTGGAAGTAACTCAATGGCCATTTGCAGTGACGGGATTTTGCATTCAATGGGAAACACGGCTTCCAAACCATAGACTAGTTGGAAAGGAGTGAACCCTGTTGATGTTTTTACTGAAGTTCGGTACGCCCAAAGCGCTGAAAATAGCATGTTGTGCCAATTCGACTGATGAATCCCAATGATTCGTCGGATCATGATAACTAAAACTTTGTTGATGGACTCAACCAGACCATTCGCTTGTGGATAATAATGGGTTGAACTATCGTGACGTAAACCAAGCTGGCCTGTAAGTTCGGTCATCATAACGTTTCGAAAATGACGCCCATGATCAATGATTATCTCTTGTGGGACACCAAACTTAGCAATTAGATGATTGAACACAAAAATTGCAGCTGTCTTGCCGTCTGCATCGAATGTAGGCATCGCCTCGGCCCACTTAGTAAAATAATCTACCGCAAGGATGATATACGCATGCCCCCCGCCGAGTGAGGGTTACATGTAATAAAATCGATACCCCATTTGGAAAAGGTACCAACGACAATTATAGAGTGGAGAGGAGCAGGCGGAGCATGCATCTTACGATAAAAAATCTAGCAATTGTGGCATTTTCGGACCGCCGTAATACAATCTTTAAATAAAGACGGCCAGAAGTAGCGAGCGCGCAATATCTTTTGGGCTGTGACAAACCCAGACATATGACCGCCACATGATCCAGAGTGACAGTCATTTAGAACCCTTTCAGCTTCCTCATGAGTTAAACAACGTTAAAAAACAGAATCCGCCCCACGGCAATAAAGAGTATCTCCAATAATCCTGAATTTTTGGGACTGGAATCGAATTTTTCAACGTTCTAACCATGAAATTTCTGGCCGAAAGGATTGGGTTTGGAGATAAATGATGATGTCCCCATACCACGGATCTAAAGTGTTGATTAGAAACAAGGATTCGTCTGCAATGGGCTCCTTCGCCACAGTTTCTGTGTCAGCACGCGGGAAGTCACACATTAACTCCGCAAAAACTAAAGATTTCTTAGACTTAGATTTTTCAAATTCCAAGTCGAACTCTTGCAGGATAACGATCCATTTAGAGTACTTTCCCCTAGCAATTGCTTGGTCAAATGTAGATCATAGGGTTTCAATCCAAAATTACCATAGTTTTACGTAGTAGAATGTAGTGACGGAAACATTGAATAGCTTGAACGGCTGCCAATGCCAATTTCTCCACATGTGAGTATTTTAGCTCAGTTGGATTTAAAGTTCGACTAAGGTAATATATCACATGTTCAGTTCCTGATTCATCTTCCTGAACTAAGACCATTCCAATGGTGGAATGAGAGGCGGTGAGATACAAGAAGCAATCCTGGTTGTAGTTGGGAGGATGCAACAACGGTGCATGGGTCAACGCGTGTTTGAGTGCATCAAAAGATTTCTGAGCTATCTCATCCCAATAGAATTGAGTGTTTTGCTTCAACAACCGGGTAAAACCCTTTGTAACCTTGGCGTAGTTAAGAATGAATCGTCGTAAAAAGTTTGCTTTCCCTTGCAAACTTTGGAGTTGGCGAAGACTCGAAGGAGGAGGCAATTTGATGATAGCTTCGACCTTTGAGGGATCAATGTGAATGCCGGCTTTTGAAACTACAAACCCCAGCAATAGAACCGTTTCTATACAGAAGACACATTTGTGTGGGTTCAACCAAATATGATAATGCCTACACCTCATAAATATTGCTCGTAAATGGACGAGGTAATCAGCTCGATGTAATGAATGAGTAGGAAAGTCATCCAGATAGGGTTGCACAATGTGCTTGATGTCATGAAACGCATAAGACATCGCCCTTTGAAAATTTGCTCCGACATTCTTAAGCCCAAAAGGTAATTTGCAATAAGCAAATGTCCCCCATGGACAAATGAAAGTCGTTTTTGGTTTATACGCAGGTAGAATGTTGATTTGATTGTATCCGGAAAAACCGTCCATAAAGGAGAATATTTCACTGCTGGCACAATCATCAATGATTTGATCAATATAGGGAGTTGGGTAATTGTCTTTTGGATAGGCTCGATTAATGTCCCTATAGTCGATGCATCTTCTTATTGTTCCCTGCTTTTTGTTAACCAGAACAATATTCGATACCCAATCCGTTAACGGGATCGGATAAATGAAACCTGCTTTCAATAGTTTTTCAACTTCTTTAATTGTAGCAGCTTTTCATGGGTGAATCTGACGCAAACGTTGCCAGAAGGGTTTAGCATCCAGGTAAGTCTTGATTTCATGAACACACAATCGCGGGATCAATTCCTGGCATTTCCTCATAGGACAGGCAAACACATCGCATTCTTGAAATAGGGCCTTATATAATTGAATTTCGTCATCTGTACATGAGGCCTATATGAATGTTCTCAACAATTCCAGGCTTAACCGAAATGTCAATAGGAATAGTTCGAGAGATGTTTCCCAAATTTAACTCTGAATCGGGATGTTTCATTGGATTCTGAGGTTCCTTGACATATTCAGTTGTAAAAATTGATGAGAAATCATTTTCAAAACGATCATCCTCAGGTAAACGAAGATCTGTGATGGAGATCTTCCCATAGTAAATCATCTACACATAGGATTTCACGAATTTTCTCATTAGAGTGAACAAGTTCAGAAAACGTAGTTAAATCTGAGGTTGATGTGAAAAGTGATTCCTCACGGACCACATTCATTAAGTCATTTTCGGTTGAAAATGGATGGGCAAAAGACTGCACGGCTTCATAGGAAATTTCGTATGGACTCAAAGGCATGGCATTACCAAACGAGTCTATCTCAGATTCAGAAGGGACGATCCAAGGATCATCATAAATAATGGTGTCTGATGTAATCATATGAATGGTTGCAAATGAAGATGATGCGTTGATTGGAGGAAAAGGAAAAGTTCCCAGTAAACCGGCATCTTTAACTAATCCTACTCCAACATCCTTATATGGGATAGTCATTTTACCAACATGCTGAATACTCTCTGAAGAGGCTGGGTCGGATGAAAAGTAAGCTAGCTGGTCTATTGTTACGATCTTTCCATTGTGTGGAAACTTTATTACTCGAAAGACCGATGAAATGACCACTGTCATAGTGTAAGACCAAATTCGACCTAAGAGAAGGTTGTAATCTAGAGGGGCATCAACCACCCCCACATCTAGACTAACGGTTTTTCCTTCAACCCCTATAGGCAAATCCTGTAGAATGCCAAAAGGATGAAACCCATGGCCATCAAAGGCCTTTAGAATTATCGAGGATTGATCTAGCGAAGGAGAACCAAGCGATCTCCAACATTGTATTGACATAATACACGTTGAGGCTCCCTCATCAATTACAGTCCGATGAAATGGCCTGCTTTTGACTATCACTGGAATCGGGAAAGCCATTTGATGAGGTAAATGTGGTGTACTATTTTCTAGATCGAAAATTATTAGGTTCGGGTCCTGAAGATCAACAGCTCCTATAGCCAACAAAGTAATTTACGTTGTGCTGGGCATGATTGCAGCACTTCCAAAGCCGATATGCTGCTGGGTGAAATAGCTAAATCCAACAATGTTATAATTCTGAGCCGCTCTCGCTTGTAGATTGAAAGCTGACTTTCGAAGTATACCTTGGCGGGCAGTTTGATTACCAAGTCTGGATTAGGTTTCTCGATCTATAGTGGATCGGAACCAGGAGCTGAGGTTGATGGATTAGAATGAGAAGATTCTGCTTCTTTACCATCAACAGGACTCTTACTACCATAATCTTGCGATCGAGTTGCAATCCTAACATGGGACATCATCAATATGGGTTCTTCATTGGCACTTGAGGATGAACCTATCATCTTACTGTCTTGAGCCGGAAAAGGATCCTTCAAAACAGCAGGAGTTTGGGAACCCTTGACAATTTTCGCAACCTCTGCACGATGAGGGCAGTCTCTTGTCAAATGTTCATCGTCACAAATGAGACAAGGATAATGAGGTTTGCGCTTTTCATCATTGGATTCTGCCTTTTTAGGTTTCTCCTTTGAACTTTTGTCTGTTTTATTCTTCTTCTTTCCTTTCTTCTTCCCACCGGATTTTGATTTGGCTATAGATGACTCTACAACGTGAATATCGGCGGAAATCTCTGCAGAAGAATCTTCTGTTGGGGAATCAGGCAAGGTTATAATGGGAGAAGAATTCTTGGAAGACTTCTTCTTACTTTTAGTGTTAACCATGCCAATCATACCATCGACGGCATGAGATCCCGAAGGAGCTGCAGTGATTTAATTTTGCTTGGGAAGATCAGGGATTTTTTCGTGTAACGTACCCGACTGAGTATAGACCAAGTCAAGGTACTGTGCTTGAGAAATGACTTGCTCCTCAGTAACAACTCCGGCTTTAGAAACATCTTCAGTGATCTTTGGCAATAAAGATTTTACAAACCACTCAGCCAAGATCTGATCCGGAATAAATACCTTCACTAAACGACGTCGACGTCTCCACTCATGAATATGATCTGAAATGTAAGTGGATGTCGATTGTTTTAGTGAAGTTAACAATTTCGTGCCATTGTCATATCGGACTGGAAACTGAAAGTGAGTTAAAAACGAGGTAGCTAACTGACTAAAATTATAAAAAGTGCCTTGCGGTAACTCAATGTACCACATGGCCGCGAGACCAATTAAAATGCGCTCGAAAAGTCTAAGACGGATTGAATCATCTGTGATGGAGGGGACGCACACACCAGAGGTGGTAAGTCATCACATGGTTCGACGGGTCCTCTCCTGATTTACCTTCGAACTTAGGAATGTCACTGGGCAACTTATCCGCATTGGCGGCCAAAACGGAAGATAATTAGTGAGATCGTTCGTTAGGCACGACAAGTCAGGTAAGTCCAAAGTTGCGATAAACGGTAACTACCGATTAGGGTCCCTAAAACTCTGGGTCATGAGACCAGCCCTAGGAGGACGATATCAAGGATAACTAGGAATGGGAATGGCGTTCGGGATATTGTATCCTCCCGGAAAACCAGGATTAACCGGACCATACTGGGGTTGTTGAGGTTGTTGATAAGTGTACCAAGGGTACGGTTGATACTGATAAACTAGCTGCTGCATAGCAGGACCGAATTGGTATTGTCCCTGGTACAGTTGATAAGTGAATTGTGGTTGACTTGTGACAACCGTACTTAACCAGGTTGTCCTACAGGCATCTGAACGAAGTTTGAATCATAGATCCAGACGGTGGTAAAGATGTCTGAGGAGTAGATACAGGAACAGTAGAACCGGAGTGTCGATACTCCAGATGTAGGTGGGGTAGATTGAACAAATGTTGCGGCAGTTGTAGCAGTCATTTGAGGTGGAGTATGAGGTGTACTAGGCCCAGACTGAGAAACTACCGAAGGTACAGAAGTTGAATGTTAGACTGGACTGGTTGCTGGGATGAACCAGAAACTAAGCGTTGTCCAGTTTGAGATGACAACTATACACTTGGCTGCAAACCTGTTGGGTTTGCGATGGATCCCACACTATTTCATTCCGGGGGTACTGACCCATAACTGGTTGAAAATACTGAGGACCATAACCAGGTTGAGGGTAGGATTGATAATTGAAAGGTACATTTCCGTTCCTTGAATAAACGTTTGACCTTGGGGTATAAATTGATACTGGGGTTGACCTTGGGGTACATATTGAGTCAGGGGTTGACCTTGAGGAACATACTGTCCCATAGGTATGTACTGTCCTTGAGGTTGCCCACCAGATGCAAATTGTGTACCTTTAGGTTGCCCCCCAGGGCGTTAATTGAGGCTCCCCCCAGGCGGTAACTCGGCCACCTTGATGTTGAAGATTGGGAATAGAACCTGACATCATAGAATGTCTTCTACGCTCAACGGCTTTGTACCATTGCTTCAGTTAATAACCCTTGCTCAATGGGTTGAGGAGATGCTCCAAAAGAGTACCAGAAAGAGACTGATACCCAGAGGGAAGAAAGGACCGCCATACAAAAAATATTTAGGCAATTGAGTAAACATGGATGACTGTCCTGCCATATTGACGGGAGTATAAAAAGCTCTAGGTGTTGAGTGATAGGAGCACGAGGTGGTGAAAAACTTAACCCTGAGTTTTCTAAATAATTAGTCAAGAAAGATACCAAGAACTTCTCCTGGTGGACTGTAAAAATTGATTCACGCTCCCTTAGTTCAATAACCGGTTGATTTTCAGGGATAGGGATGCATACTTTTCTTCTTCTGGAGAAAGTTCTTCAATAGCAATAAGTCCAGAAGGAGATCTGGGTGATTAATCTTTCTTACCTAGGTGAACCAGGACCACTAAAAGTTGGAGAAACAAACCCCGATGTCGGAGAAGTAGAGCAAATTCACTTTTAGGCTCAAATTTTTCAGGTTCCTCACCTATATCACTAGGTAGAGAAAAGATAACAGCAATTTCTGAAACAGACATGACTGCGGATTATAATCTACTACTGGCGTTTGAAAATCAGGACGTACTATCAAAGAGAATTCTCCTTCTTCCGGTGACCCAACTCTACTGTCTCTAGGAGTTACGAGGACTTTCAAGCCTTCAAGCTGGCGGTGGTACTTCCTCAGGAGGTTGCCCCGAAGTCTACGGGACTTCCTCAGTAACTCAGCCACGTTACAATCTCAGGAGACTGGCCCCGAAGTCTACGGGACTATCTTGGTAATTCAGCCACAGTTTAAAAACTTTTAACTACTTCACACGCAAACAAAGTAAAATCTCAATAAAAAGCACTAAAGTCTCTAAAGAACCAAACAAATTTGAATCACACGCCTAAAGAATCTAGGAGATCAAACACACACAAACAGTAACTTTCCAGACTGAAAACACTACTTGGTGATGAAATCCAACATCGCAGAGAGTTCAATACAGAAATGGCGGTGGAACAGTTACCCCGACAACCTGCTTAATGAATAGACTGGCACAAGTTCCTCCACTTAACCGTCTCGAGTGAAGTGAACCCCCAGAAAATCCAAGTGAGTCTAGCTGACGTCTGCTCCAGGTACAGTGGGATCTTGCCACCACCGTCACCTCAGGAAGAGTCCTAAGAATATGCCACTAAGGTTACCAACTGAGACAAATAAACCTGGGGGGGAACAGTCTACAATCTGATATGCACGCAAGGGCAGAGTAGCAAGCTCAATCCCCTTGAAGGCTCCTTGACATAATCCAAGGTTTACCAACAAGTGACCCAGGGCCTCGACAATGGTTAATCGAGGTTTACCATTTTTAATACGTGAATATCTGGTGTCGTTCCCAATGAGTAAGGATGATTCCCACACTGGTTCGGACACGATCTCGTGCTTCTCCTTTAAGAGGAGCTTTCCCAGAGCATAAATGCAACAATTGGTTCTTCCCTACCACAAGATATTACTAACTGTTGGTTTGTTTCTATATCTGGAGAGTTAATTACTCTCTACTCCAAGACACTAGCCTAAGCTAAGTTGGTGTATCAGAGCCCTAGAAATAAAAATGTTACTAGGTGAAATTTACTTTAAGCATTATTTTTAGTGGTTTTTGTTTAATTCCAAAGGTGCGGAGATGAAACTCATGGTATGAAAGACTCGACTTCAAAATCCCTAAAAATGCACCTAAGATGATCTAAACAATCTTTTTCTCTTCGATGAACTTTTAACCTAAGAAAGAGTTTGAGAATGCAAATACTTTGTAAACACAAATCTTTCTCAATTAAACAAATTAAAAGAAGAGCTTTTCCTTTCCAAAGCACTCAAACGAGACAACTAGTTATTTCACAAAATTTTCCCTTTTTCATTTCAAAGCACTCAATCACTACAAAAAACAAACTCTTTTTTTTCAAAAGATATTTTTTATATTTTTTTTATAAAACACTCAAAACTAATGAAAATGACTAACTTTGAGATCTATAAACTATGAAAAACCTATTTGAAGTCAAAGCCTACAAAAGTCCTTTTTAGGATGTTCTACTCGGCTAGATGCAAGCTAAGGACTAATTTATGCAGAATCACAAATCAGTCAAGAACAACCAATTTCATTTTCCTTTTGAAAATGAAAATCCAAACTCTCAAACACAAGCTTTTTGAAGTTTTGTAAAGAGAAAACTCAAAGTGGATTTCCTCAAACAAGGGGAGATTTCATAAATGGTCAGACTCATAAGAAAGTTTGGTAGACACTAAGGTGATCTGAAGTCCCTACAGCCTCTAAGCTCAGAGCCACTACACTACCAAAATGAAAAACAAACCAACAAGAAAAAACTCCTAGGAATTTCACCTAAAACCCTAACACTAACGAAATCAATCCAAGGAAAGCTTCTGACAAGTTTATGCAGGTCTGGGCAGTGGGAACAATTTCTAAAGACAAACTAAGCTGACTAACTGAGGAAATCTTAGGGGTTTTCAAAATTTTGACAGGGTCTGCAGGCCCACAGGTTGGCACAGGTGCGGTCCCACTCTGTGCTAAAAGCCAAGCTGCGGGTAAGTACACACTGTGTCAAACGGATAGGGTGCGGTTCTCTCCCAAAGCTATGAAAAAACGAAAAATAACCCTGGATCTACAACTCTACCCCAATTTTACACACAACAAGCCAAAAAAAAGAAACAAAATAGAGTTTCTCAGGTCAAGGTAAAAACAAGAAAAACAATCAAATCCCCAGCGGAGTCGCATTTTGTCACACGGAATAAGTCAATCTTGTGGACAAGATAGACCTTCTAGAATCTAAAGAAGACCTAATGACAAGCAAACCAACCAAACACTATCTTTCTCTAAATATGCTTTGACAAACAACAGAAAACAAGTGTTTTTTAGGGCCTACATTAGGTCCAACGCAAGCTTGTGGGTGCCCTCGCTTCTTTGATCCAAATGAGCTCCTTTTCTCGAATCTGCCAACACAACAAGTCAAAAAATTAAATAGCACCTGAAAAGCCAATTGCATAAAACATATTTAACATGAAAGTCAAGGAGTCATGAAACAAATAACATAAGATACTTGTTGAGAAAAATGAGTTTGATTGTATTAATTCAAAAGAAGAAGAACTTACAACCTTTTCCTGATGTTGGTACAAGCTCCTCCCTGGGTCCAGCAAGATGTCTCATCTACTTTGACAAGTTTCACTCACTCCCAATGAAGCCAAAAAGATGTGTGATCTCTCCTCTTAAGCTCAACTAGGAAGTCTTGATTTCACCAGCATTTACCTCAAAAATGTTCAGCTTCTAACCTCCACAGCAACCAGCCCAATTCCTTTATTTATAGTGCAATGGAGGGAGGTTACAAGGTCCTCCTTCAAAGGGATAAAGCCCTCCTTCAAAGGGATAGCTCCTCTCATCAAGGGATTAGCTCTTCTCTCTTTTGGTATGCATGAAACCACCTCAGAGCGAACAATCCACGTCAAAATTCCTTCTAGAAACCTCTAGAATTAACCCCAAGTGAGTTTTTTAAGATAAAACTTGCGCCTTTTGACTTTCACAAGGGTCCGCACCTACACCGTTAGGGACAGAGCGGTCAGGTACGCAGCTTTTGTACACAGAAGGTGCGGGACAGCAGGTGACCATGAGAGAAAGTGCGAAACCAGAGTTACATTGATTTTTAATGTCTTTCTCTCATTTCCAAAGCTTGATTTGAAGAGCTGAGGGTCTGAGACTTGCTTAGGAGGATAGTACAAGTGATGATAGACTCATACTGACTACAAATAATCATGGTGACGATATTTTTGTGTAACAAGATTGTAGTTAAGATTAGCATCAACCATATCTACTTTGACGTGCATTGTCATGCCCTCCAAAGTAATGGCAAGGTTGGGAAGGACATTGAATGGTCATGAATCGCATCTGTCAAAAGCTTCCAAAGTGTTAGGAGGCTAGTTCAGAGTAGGAGAACCAATTGCCTTCCAAAAAGTGATATAAATGATGTAGGTAGAAGCACCTTCATTGATGACAATCCTATGAATGGTTTTCTCATTTATTATCACCTGAATGAGAAAGGAAATTTGATGAGGTAAACGCGGAACGTGGTTTTCCAGATCAAAACAAATTATATTAGGGCTAGTTGGATCAATACCCTAATAGCTGATAGTAATGATTTCCAATGAGAAGGACAACTTTGAAGGACCTCGAGAGTAGAAATAGTTGATGGCGCTTCAACCAAAATCTCCAACAATGTTATAATGTTGGGTAGCTCGAGCAGTTGGATTGTACAAGGACTTTCGTAGCACACCTCAAGGGGGTGGTCGAATGGCAGAACTAGGATTATATTACTCTATAGGGAGAGGACTAGAACTAGAGAGGGTAGAAGAAGAAGGGGTACCTTATTTCTCTTTCCCTGCTATCGGGGTATGAGTTTGATAATCTTTTGACCTGGTAGCCACGTTAATCGGTGTATTCATCATGAACACTTGTGAACCTGTGGAAGCAGATGACTGAGGCTGGTCTACCATTTGGGTCTGCTAGGATGGAAAGGGCTCTTTCAGGATATTTAGGGTCCCTTTGAACAAATGACTAACTTCGAACCATCTAGGACAATCCTTATTATAGTGATAATCCTCACAAATGGGGCATGGATATTTGGGCTTCCATTGGGAAGCATCACCAACAGACAACTTAGGAGGACCTGTTTGGGTCATCGGCTTTACCCTTGCCCTTGCCTTTCTTCATACTTTAGAGGATTTGTCTACTATATTAGACTAGACAGTGTGAACCTCTAAGGTTTTATCAGGGCCTAATGAATTGTGAGAGGAATCATTAGAAGCAGTATTGGAGACCGACTTCTATTTGAAGAAGATTTTGTAGGGGTTTGAGTCAC